>ML675612.1:10607049-10957137 GCA_007922155.1 Mesoclemmys tuberculata | reverse complement strand
CTTGGTTTGTACCAGATCCCCAGCCTGATCTTGGTAACCGTTGCGGACACTTCAGTTCCTCTGGATCCCCTCTTGCCTCCACCCCATCAGTTGTGGAGCCCTGTGTGGCATAGTTTCTGCACTGACACATATGGGGGGGAAACATAGATTGGTCCCCACAGTATTTCTGTTGTGGGGGTCTAGCCTCCTCCCTGATCCTTGGCCATGGTTCTACTGTCATTGCTCAGCCAAGGTCTTCTGGACTTAAGAGGGTGAGGGGTACCACCCCCCTTCAGAAGCTAGTAGTCTCTTACCTTGCAGCGTACATCTTGGTGAACCTAGATTTGGTTTACCCTTAGCATTTTTGATTGCTTTATATCTAGAAGAGGGGTTGCCTCCTCCCTAAGATTGATGGCTAGAGGGCCACATTCTAAGATGGCTTTATTGTGCCATCTACATCCCGAGTGGATTGTCTATGACAGAGATGCCCATCCTTACCCTATAGTAGTGAGGAGGTACAATCTAGGACATGCCCCCATGTTTTTAATGTGCTGCAGGTTTTTTGACCAATAATGAATAACTGCCTTGTAATATTTGTCAGGAAGAAAGCTGAAGAAGAGAATTATGACTTTTGAGATTCAAAAGGAATAGATTATGCAGCATAGTTTGTGAGATCACTGAATATATGGACCTTGAATATAAATGAGAGCTCTAAAACAGAAAAGGAACAGTATGAGCAGTAAACTTCCCTGCTAACATACCTAAAGGCTCATAGAAGAATCTCTGGTAGTTCAATTTAGTGATGTAAAAGGTTAACCATTTAAATGGTAGTCGGCTGTTTAAATGTTTTAAACAGCTGTTTACTGTTTAAGCTGGAGGGTAGGGGAGTGGCAGCTGGGCTGGTGAGAAAACATGGAGCCCAGCACAGGCGGGAGGGCCAGCCACAGCTGGGCTCAGCTCCCCCCAGTGGGGGAGCCACAGTTAGGCTGGCTCCCTGCCAGCAAGAGCAGCTGGGCAGCTCTTGCTGGTGGGGAAGCATGGAGGCCAGTGGGCAGAGGGGAGGCACAGAGCCCAGTGCCGGGGGTAGCCACAGCTGGGCTTGGTCCCCACCAGTGAGAGCAGCTGGGCAGCTCTCACTGGCAGGGAAGCACAGAGCCCAGAGTGGGGGGAGCTCAGCACAGTGCGGGGGGAGGGGGAGCCACAGCTGGGCTCGGCTCCACACCAGTGCCAGAGAGAGCAGCTGGGAAGGGAAGCATAGAGCCCAGGATGGGCGGCACGACCCAGAGCTGGGCTCAGCTCAGCTCCCCGGCAGTGAGAGCTGCCCAGCTACCGCCGCCGGGGGAGCTGCAGCTAGGCGGCTCACACTTGGCAGTGAGGAGCCGAGCCTAACAGAGCTCTCTCCCAGCGTTTAATCATTTAAACGTTCTATTTTTAGAACATTTAAACGGATATTTACGTAAACTACTTTTTACATCCCTAATTCACTTAACATGTCCATTCAATCCTTCAGATTGCTAATGGTTATGCTAGTAGGTGTAGTTCTGTAAGTGATTACTGGTCCAGTAGGAAGTAGACTGAGACCAGCATCTTATTTTACATGTGGCATTGTGATCCTAAGAGCATCCCAATGCAAGAAGGAAGGGGCTCACTAGCATCCAGTAACACATTTCAGGTGTTCAGGGTGTCCCAATTCATCAATGTCATAAACTTATCTGATATGTGTCATGTAAAGTATCATTAGAAAACTAACACCACATTCATCATTAATATTCTTGCATGGTGTGTCTATGGTAAACACCCAAAAGACCATACAAATACAAAGGAAATGTGGAAATGGAACATATTTTACCAGACAAGTAGGAGGAGTGAGTAAAGAGGTTTCTCAGAGACAAAGGATAGGTCAATGCCTTCCTGCCAGGTGTCATCAGAGTCAATTAAGAATCATATGTCGGTGGCCATTCATATGCATATTATCCAACATCAGCAGGGGAAGAAACAAACATAGAATTTCCTTCATCAGCAGACTCCATGTTCTTTTGCTTATAGCTTGAATGAACTTTACTTTGGCAGGCAACCTTCAGAAGAAACCAGTTCAAAGATGCACCATGAAAGAGAGGGGCAAAGAATCCTAAGTTATCTTTCACCTAAGACAACAAAGGAAGCAAGCATTGTGGCCTTTGTGGGAAATCATGATCAGAGGGGTGGTCAGCCAACTTGTTGGAAGGTAATGTAGAAAAATCTTACCATGAACCAAGACTAGTTTTAGCCTCTAGAAAGTGTTTTTCACCTTTATTTCTTTGTAAACCTTTCTAATTCTCTATTTTTCACAGAATGTGACAGTCACATGAACAAATTTGGGGGTTTTATTTAGTTCTTTATGATTAATGTTTTTATGATTTTTTAGGACAATCAGGAAAATTAAATCTTGAGATCAGTGCCTAAAGAAAGAGCTTTCATTTAATGTTATGGCATATCCTAACAGGCCCCATACTGCTCAGTGCTTGTTTCTGTAACACTTTGACTTAAATACAAATCATAAAACCAAAAAGATTAACATTCTGCTAATTAAGTTTCATTTTTTAGTATCATACAAGAAGCAGAAAAATATTTGAAATAACAAATAGACAAGAACTAAAATAGCTACAGTCACAGACTCAGTTTGCACCTGAATAGTGTAACAGGGCCTGACTCTCCACCCTAATGTAGTTATGCTAGTGTAGAACTGGAGGGAAGCAGTGGAAAGTCAGGCCTATTATTCTGATTGTGAATATCCCAAAAAAAACATTCCATTAATGACAGATAATGGATATTTTCATATGACAAATTGGATATGTCCTGCGCAATGGAAATAGGGCCCTAACTACCACATTTAAAAAGGGTGGGGTTTTTTTCATTTTATGAGGGAATATGACTTTCTAGATGTACATCATCCCAAAAACAAAACATGATTACAATGCTTTCATGTACTAGCAGTACATCTATCAGATTATCTCCTTGTTTCACCCTAATGGAAAAAAGAATCAGTTAAATGTATACCACTGGCCTTCTTGCTGGTAAATTGTAGGATTACAAATGTTTGTATAAAACAATACTCTTTTTCTGTTTATCTTTGGATTAGATATGTGATGCACAATCTACCATTATAAGCAAACAAAGGAAACGTGGTTGAGATGAAATTACTATGTATTCTATTATAAACATTGATAACATGACTTCAATAGATGTCTGAAGTCTCAATTTTTAAAAATAAAAGTAGAACATGTAAATTGTAAGTAATATATTTTAGACGACCTTTTCGGTCATCTTCTGGCTGCAATCATACTGGATAAAGAGATGAGTCCAGGGATGAATAGCAGCAGCAGCATCACAATGTTTTGAACAAAGACAGTAGAATGCTCAATTTCTATAAAAGTCTGTAAACATCACATCTGGTTGATGGACTAATTGGATATGTTTGGCATAAAAGGATGGTTCAGGAGAAGAGGGGCTCTAACCCAATATTTTATTTAAACCAGCTTTCTATCCTTTAAGAGCATAATGTCCCAAAACAAAACTTTGTCATTAAACCCAAATCAGACTGACAAAAAAAAAAGCTTATTTTAACTTTTACACTTTATTTTAAAACTCTTAAAACAGTGTATTAGCACATAAGTTTAGAATTTTAAAATACCTATGAAAAATAATTCCAATCATTAAAAAAACAAGGCATCTGCTTATTAATTAAGATGAATCTTTTCAAGAGCTAATATTCTTGTTTTAGACATATTTTTTTATTTTTAACAAATTTTCACCATTAGCAGGCAATGACTTCCAATCCATTTGACCCAACTACATCTGAGTTACACTACCCTACAGAACAGAGCTATGGACAGCAATGCATGGATATTTTTTTATCCAGTGCCAAAAGTGTGCTAGTTGCTTTACAAGACATCCCTGCCATCAAGAGTTTAGAATCTAAAGAGACAAGGTACAAATGAGGAAAGGGAATAAACTGCAATAAAAAAAAAAAAAAAAACACGTCATTGAGCAGTGACTCTACTCTGCCACGCATCTCATTAGTTCCGTGTTTGCTAAGAAGGTGTTTTTGGTGTCCAACTCTTAGTTATATTGTTGATGTTGCATTAAAGGGAGTGTTATGATTTGTAGGCCTCTAGGAATGTGCGTGTTTAAGATTGGATTATGGAAAACAAGGTCAGGAAGGGAAATGGTTCCCCTATTTATGGAAGTGAGTGGAAAAAGCCAGAGAGATCACCATGGCTTTCAACAGCTTTGGACTGGGCCCTTAGAGCAATAAGCTTGCATCTCAGGTGTGGACAAGGAATTTAAATATGATGCAGAAGGTAAGTGAATTAGGAATCAGATGGGACAGAACCAAGATCCAGATGTCATGAGGGATGGAGATGAAAATTTACACTGCAGGCCTTTCATGTACTGAAACTAAGCATCTTAAATCCATGTTTTCACAGAGCAAGAGAATCATAGTTTGTTTTGTTTATCTCCCTACCTTTTTTCTGTTCCTTTTTAATGTTAATGTTTTATAAATAATTAGGCTTTATGAAATTTACAGGAAAACAATTAACTACAGCAAAATAGATGTTAGTAGTATATCCTCTCTAAAGAAACAACACTATTATATTTTTCTAATATCACTTCTTTGTGTAGATTATATTTCTCCAAATATCACTCATTCATGTCTGATATAGAAAATAGGTTCAAGACATTCATACCCAAAAACACAAAGAAATTTAAACATGTTTTATAAGTAATTTAACTATATTTGGTGTTTCAGGAGGTAGAAAATGATTAGTGTTCAGTGATGGTAAAAAATGAAGGTTTAGTAAAACTTCTGAATCCAAAAAGATATGTCTGCAAAATATCAAGAATACAAACTACACAGAAATATTACTTAGTGACTTTGTTGCTTCTTACACAGTGGTTAACAAATCTGTTCATAATTTAAAATTAATTAAAGTTTCAGTTGCCCAGATAAGATCTTGTCATGAAGTTCTTTGGTTAAAGGAACATAAGATTTTTTAGAACTATATAAAAAATAAAGTGGATCCGTAATTGCAGATGGATTAAACCCTTCCCTCACCAATCGAAATTTTTGTTGCTTGAAAGTTCCTGTCATTTCCATTGTTTCCTGGGGGAGAAAGAAAGCTATTTAAGGTTCAGTGGAAATATTTAATGCTTTTTCTCTTGTCTGCATGGACATCTACCTATTTGACTTATGTGTAAGGATGGTTCACCCAATGATACCAAATTTGCAGGCCACCCCTTAAGGCCTGGTCTATACTTACCTTCAAGGTTCAGTGGCAATCGACAGGAGATTCGCAAGCGACATAAAAAACCTGCATAACTCAGGTTGACTTCTGTTCTGCGCATCGTCCACACTGTGCTGGGCTGACGGGACCAGTGTTCCCCTCGACGCAGTGCTACATGACTTTTGGACGTCATTTTCCTAGGTCAATTTCTGGATCAACTGAGCAGGTCTTTACTGACCACTCAATTGATCCAGAGAAATTGATCTGACGACAGCGAATTTGCCGCCATCAGTATAGACATAGCCTAAGTAACTGAGGCCCAACCAAGACTAGTATGAAATTTACTGCTTATGTTCCAAAACCACACAGAGCAGAGCAGAAGTGTATCTTGCTGACTGGCAGCAATTAACTGACAACAATTAACCCTCCTATGGAATATGAATTTTACCCCCTTTACTGTAGGCCTACCTGGGCTGCATTCCAAGTTTCCTTCTCCTATTAAATATTCTTCTACACACAAACATATCGAAATTAGGGAGACATTTTCTTACTCCCTCCGAGAAGCTGAGTCCCAGAACCAGGTGCTACCATGGCACAAGAGTTTGAGACATGAAGGAAGTATGTTGCTTACAACTGTAGTGTCCAATGAAAAGGTTTGTAGGGGGGGCCCACATTTGATTGAAATAGCCTTCCAGCCTAACTACTCTGCATTTCTGAACATTTTATAAAAAGACAAAATTTAGGAAGATGTTCACAAAGTATAGACTGTCATCAATCAAGGTCCTTTATTTATAATGTACCTGAGTATCTCTGAATTCCCAAAATAAGTTCCCTTAGGTGCGATACTAACACCTTTCACAGAAACTGAAGATGGAAGAGCCATCTTAGATCATCCAGTCCACTTGATAGTAGTGCACAATTGCCCTCAACTAAACACTTTAATGTTCTGCCTAGTCTAATTTTTAAAGTCACTACTTCCAGGGAGCTTAGATGGTTGGGGAGAAGGGGAGGCGCTAGTCAGAACCTAATACATCTTTCTGTCAGGAAATGTTTTTCTGCCTAGTTTGCTTTTCTCAGTTTCATCCTACTAATCCTTTTTATACCTCCCCATGTAGAACAATACATAACTCCTCTGTCCCCTTGCTATTAACACCCTTCAGCAATTTATAGCCTAAGGTCCTGCACCTTTACTGTTGCTTACACAAATGATTACACAGTTTGGTCTTAACCTTTCTTCCAGCCTCTTGATGTTTATTGTGTTCCTTTCAACTCCCTTCAATTTGTCAAAATCTCTCTGATAATATGAAATATTAAAATTAGAATCAGAATTAAATACAATATTTCAGGTGCAGGAGCATCAGAGGCCTATAGAGAAGGTCTATTTATGGTGATCCAATACATGATAGCTTAGCATTTTTTGTAGTTTTGTCCCATTACAAATGCATGTCTAGTGTGCTGTCCATTATCATCCCTTCTTTTCTTTCAGCATTACTTCTTCAGTTCTCTCCCTCCCATTAACAACAGAAATTTTAGTTTTTTCCTCCAGATGCATTAGTTACCCATTTATTAATCTGAATATCACTTTGTTATTCTCTGTCCAGGTTTATAATCTAATTCCTTTTGTATTATCTGTCCTCACAGCTGTACATGACTCCTTCCAGTTTAGCATAATCTGCAATTTTCATTAGTGTGCTGTGTATTTCCTCTTCTAGATCATAAATGAAGATGATAAATTGATGGTATGACCAGTCCTATCTGTGCAATACATCATTAGATACTTCCCCCTCAACCCACCGTATTGTCTTTTATAGTCTTTGTTAGTTTTCTGTTCACATGATGTGGATAATTATGAGCACAACTCAATAAATGTAGATTACCTGGAGTCTTAAAAATAGTGGGCAAGCATAACCTGGTAGATATGTCACAACATGTTCATACATTTGTTCCAAATCTAATAATTTATTGGGCTTTAGAATAACAGAGACCATTCCCACTTTTCCTTCATGATCTGGGGAAAACAAAGTTGAAAAGTTAGGTACATATTAAAAACACTAGCATTCAAATTTAAAGATTTACCCTTACTTTAAAAATGAAATATTAATATACTGAAAATCTGTCTGAATAAGTATGTCATCATAGTCCATATGCTTTAATCAAATGACAAAATATACGCAAACACATACACTGACATGAAAAATAACATTTTTACTGGAATAAATGTGGAATGACTACATTACTCTTACGTACCAGAACCATAAGTGAGTTATATAGGCAATCTCAAATGAGTTCCTTACACATCACCACATCATGTATTTGTCACAAATTTTATGGGGGAAATTATTATTGGAATGTCTGAGAATAACTGTCAAGTACTGGAGGGAAAAGAAAAATTATAACTAGACATGCAATTTAGATTTCTAGAATTTTTGGTAGTAGTTTTTCTATTTAGAATGAGTGCATTCATTATTAGCCACTCACAGGTCATGGAAGCTATTCCAGATGAGTGCCTCTACTGTGCTGGAGTAAGGCAGCCACTCTATGCTCATAGCAATAAAATCTTTTATATCACCATGCCATGATGTAGTCTCTTACTTTTAAGGCACAAAGGGTGTTTTCCATTAAAGATTCAGTATTTGCCAAAAGTTGCCCCATAGTGGACATAGTAAATGTGAGATATTGCAATTGTTCCTTTTTTAAATTTAGGTAAAAGTTGTGATATTTGTTGGCCAGTGTTGAATATATAATGGAGGCCACTGTACACACAATAATCCTGATTCTCAGTTATAGTAAGTCTCCTTTACATTGCTCTTGCAGGATAAAGGGACTTTAAAGTAGGAGTAAGTCACATTTGCTTACTTTCAAGCCTCTTTACCGTCCTACTGGAGTGTAAGAGGGCTTTAGCATGAATGGAAATCAGACCCAGATTGTTTTAGCAATTTTTTTGTTTTGTTTTTTATCATACTGTTTTATATATTTCATTCATTTCGTTTTAGGTTCCCAGGGAAATTATCCCTCAGAGCTAGTTTACTGGGCTGAGTTAAAGATGAAAGCAAGCTAACTCAAATGCTTGGTTTAGTGGTGAATATATCTTTTTAATATAAGTGGCTAAAAGGTTTTTGCTTTCTGACTCTGTTGAAATGTTTCTATTTTGCCATACAAATGTGTGGATCTCCCAGATGCCATATTAATGATGCTCAGAAGATTCATTGAAGTTAAGCAGTAATTCCAAATTCATGCATAATAACCTTTATAACAATACACCATCATGTTGTCTCTCTCATATTCCACACATATCAAAGTACAGGATTCACTGGGTGATTCACAGTCTTTTGTTGTTTGAGCTATCCTTACAAGCTTTTAAAAGAGCTGGATATTAAATAGCTGAGTTAATTAAAAGTCATCTACAGCTTTGTAAAGCAAAACATAAGGGACAGCAGCATCAGCTTTCGGAAAACTTTCAGAAATAAAAGGTTCTTACCTGGCACAGGAACACCATATACATTGGCTTCCTGTATGAAGTCCAACATACCAATGACATCAGAAACTTCAGTGGTTGCAACATTCTCTCCTTTCCATCTAAAAGGGGTGGAGGACAAACACCCTCATGAAAACATGGGCATATTTTACTCTTGACAGATGACAAGTTCTTTGGGAGAAGGTAACAGTATTATTGTAGTGCCTAGGAGCCCAGTCCTGAGCCTTGTGTTTGTACAGCACTTAGCATGACAGGGTCATGATCCAAGACTGCGGCTTCTGGGCACTACAATACAAGTAAAGAATAGTAATGTTACTTTTAATACGAATTACAAATACACTAGACTAATATACCCCACATTTGTTCTAGCATGTCGAGTTAGTGTGGTGCTCTGATCACCATAAGTACCCTTTTTGTTAAAACAGCTGAATTTAAAAAAAAATGAAAACAAGTAAATCCTATTAATCCGAAGCATTTTCAAAACGGATATTTAGCTAAATCTACCAAATATAGGTATTTATAGTATTTGATGCGTTTCCCTCCTCCCCCTCTGCACCCTCTCCTCACTTCAGTGTGCTAAGTCTCCTTGCCCCACAACAAAGCCACCATTTGCTAGAATGCTCATGGGAAGGATCATAAGGGACATTTAATGAAAACCTGCCACAAAGTGAAAGTTTGGTATGATTGAGTGGCTGCTCACAAAATTAAACACTATCACTGCTATACTTCAGGAATGGATACAAACCAGACACTCTTGGGAGAGGAGAAGAGAAAAATGGATCAAGTAATATTATCCTCTCTCATGCACCAATGCTTTTTCATAAGGACATAGTGATTGTACCTGTAGGTATCCCCGATCCTGTCCCAAAAGTAAAGAAAATTCTCTTGGTCTTGAACCATCAGATCCCCTGTATTGAAATAAAGGTCTCCCTTCTTAAACACCTCGCAGAGTAATTTCTTTTCCGTATGTTTCTTATTCCCAGCATAACCAAAGAAGGGATTCTTTCCATTCACTTTGGAAATTAGAAGACCAGCCTCACCTACAGAGAAAAGTTGCGGTGAATAGTGATACAAGATATCACAGTTCATGTTAATTTACATTGTTAACTGATTACATATCCTACACTTACAATATTAAGATACCAGATCCCTAATTCCACATCATGGAATTGGTCCACGAGGCCAACAAATAGTGTATCTTATTCTTTATGGCCTTACAGTCCTTTGCAGCTGCCCAAAGTGTGTGTAAAATGCTGCCAAATCAGAAAAATAATGTTTTACATTAACTCTTTACAGGATGAATAGCACTACACAAGATGCAAGGCAATGGCAGATCTGGCCCTGCTCTCTTTTACGGATATTATATACCATACTATACCCAAGAAAGATTAGACCTCACATTTCTTAGTAAATTTGTAATTGTCTACATTAGTTTCCTTTTAATACTCAAAATAGCCAAGATTTGCAAAAATGTGTCTAAAGCTAAGTATTAAACCCATACTTAATAGCCTGATTTTCCAGAGAGCTGAGCTCCCCAGCAGCTCCCACTGAAGTCAGACAAGTAAAGTGGATTATCTAATATCAGTTTGCTTCTTTGCTGGTTAACATATGAAAATTAAAGATATCTATTTTCAGAAAATAAAATACCAAACAAGTTAGAAGGAAAGGAAAGTCTGCTTGTTGCATATAGGATGCATCAGTTTGTTGCATGTGGGACACATCTATTGACTACTGGTCAGAAACACAAGTATACTGTGCCACTGGAATGGTGGATTGTGTCACTGAGCGTTACAAAGGGTTCAGGGCCAATTCCTGGGGAAAGCATAAAAGACGACATAAGAGGGTTTTGCCCTGCTTTTCTCAGATTCATAGAGTTTAAGGCCAGAAGGGACCATTAGAGCATGTACTCTAACCTCTTTTATATCATAGACCTTTAATTTTACCCAGGTATTTTACCCAGAGAGCAGAGTTGCAGATACTGCCTCCTCAGCTGCCCTGGAAACTGCATGGTCCATAATAAATAAGCTTGGCTCAGAGGAGGGGCAGAGAGCACAAGCTGCAGAGGCCTTGAGGGGCGAAGCTTGCATGGAGAAGAAGATACATATCTATCCTCCCATCCACCTGTGCCCTTTTAAATCCCCAGGCCCCTGGGCAATTTCCCCTCCACCCCATCAGCAGGCCTGAAAGGGCCTTTTAATACCTGATATTTTCTCTTTATACACATATCAAGTTGTCTGTCAATCTTTCTGATAAGCTAAATAGAATGAGCTCTTTAAGTCTTTCATGGTAAGGCATTTTCTCCAGCCCACAAATTATTTTTGTGCCCTTTGCAATTTTTCAATATGTTTTTTAAAATATGGAAGGCTGAACTGTATACTGTATCAGTCTCATCGATGATGTATACAGAGGTGGACTATTCTCCTTAATCTGACTCACTGGTCCCCTACTTATAAATCCATAAAAGATTAGCTCTTTTTGCCACAGCATTGCACAAAGAGCTCACACTGAGTTGCTTGTCCACTATGTCCCCTAAAACCTTTTCAGAGCTGCTGCTTTCCAGGATACAGTTAGAATTTGTCAAAACTCAGAATTTCATTGTCTGGAAAATTCTGATGCTTCAAAATAAAGTTTTCATTCTGATAAGTTTTGAAATTTCAAGCAGAAAGGAAAATCCATTTTTTTTCATTTGTGATTTCATCCTTAGCCAGACCACCATTAAACGGATTGTGCTTCTAAAACCTTGCATGCTTAATAATGTACTTATCCCCTTAGATCTTTAAACCTACTGCTATTGTAAGCACAGTCTTATGAGCTATGATTAGCTGATGTTGGTGCTTTATCACTTGTGACACAACAGTTAATTTTTTTTTTAATTCTGTAAATTATTTTTATTAATACCTATAAGCTGAAAATGTCCTGTTACAATGAATTCTCACCTTTCTTAATCTTCTCACACCAACCATGCTTATTTCTAATCGGTTCATCTTTTTTAAAATCATACTTGATTAAGTCAAAAGGGAAAAAAAGCTGAAAAGAGAAGAGATCGGCCATCAGTTATTTAGCTACATAGCGACATCTGGTGGCAGTAAAAGTAAGCAATGAAACATCTTTATGTACATTCAAATCTTTTTCTATCTAAATGTAGAACCCAGTTTTATGTAAAATACCAAATGCACAAGACGTAAATTTACACTGTTCACTGGTGAAAAGCAACTTCCATTTTAATAACCCTGGAACATTAGAAAAAAATCTCTGGAAAACATGTAATCTCACTTATTTTCACACAGCAACTTGTGGCACAACTGTGGCCCCTATATACCACTGAAGCAGTGTCCCAGAATAAGCACCAGGATGTCATAAGGAAAGCAGATCTGTAACTTCTACAGTATCTGATAGTGGCGTCTGCTACAAAAACTACTCCTGGAACCAGATATTTAGCCGGTGTAAATCAATTTATGCCAATTTATACTGGCTGAGGAACTGGCCCATGATTTTTAGGGTTGCTTGCTAATGAGGATGCTTGAAGTGGTAGATTTTGGAAGTATCATTCCCAGCAGATTAACATATCAGAACAGGATTGTAGATTAAACAAAAGCAGCACTCTCTGGGGCCCTAACAATGCTCACTCATGCAACACTAGAGCATGGCCCTTCAGAAAAGTCTTATTTTGGTAAAGCTATAAAGCTGCACTACCTGAATAAGAAGACTGGGAGTGTTCTATTTCTCTAAATGTGAACAGGAAGAGGAGCATTCCCACTATGATATTTCTTTATGGACTGCAGCCTTCTCCCTGCTGGGCACCAGTCCTGGTCAATGGGCCTCACTTCCTCCTTTTGGGTACTGCGCACCCGAGTGAGTAGGGACAGACGTTTCTACACTCCCCTGATCACAGACATTGCTATTCTGACTGACCCCTATGTGGGCTGCACACAGGAATGGAGCTGGGGTGCGTGGCTTCTTGGACCCTTCCGCTCTTGCAAAGGACTAGACAGAATCTGGCTGTCACTATATGACTGGCCCCCATATTCTTACCAACGTTAGAAACCAGGTATTTGTTTTCACTAAATACTCAGGACCTGATTTCTCATTTACATTAAGGGCTTGTCTTCTCATATAACCAGTAACGCAGCTGCACCTGTGCAGCTGCATCTCTCTATTACTTTAATAAATATGCTCCTATGCTGCCAGGTCTGCTTCTCCTGTTGGTGTAATTAATCCACCTCCCCAAGAGGCCACAGCTATGTCGGCAGGAGAAGCTCTCCCTCTGAAATAGTGCTGATAAATATCTGTAGTGTAGTCCTGGCCTAAAGACTCTTTGCACTGCCATAGTGGCGTAAAGAAGCTTTCATATAAATGATAACTAGACCCGCAGTCTCTTTGACATCATATGGACAGGGTGCATTATTTATCAGATATACACTTATCTTTCTATGCATTCAATTAGCCTATTTCTGGACTCTTATTTTCTTTTTCCTAAAGAAGTGCATCAGTAGTGCTTATAAAAGTAGGACTAAAAGGATTTATAGAAATATTTGCAGGAGAAATATTGACATGATCAGTGGGGGAGAAAATAATTGTAAATATATATTTTAATCACACAGCACTTTTTTTCCCCACCAGCAAGAAATGCAATGTAATTAGGGAATGGGATTAGGAAAACATCTCACATAATGGATAAAATGCTAAAACACAACATGCTAATTTGCCCTCACTTAATTTGGCTGAATAGTATAATGATTTTATTATCCACAACCTTATTTAGGCAAACCTGTTTCATTGACAGGGGAAATGTTGAGATTACCCGATATCCTTAACCAAAGATGTCCCCTTGCATCCAAAATACATCTATGGATCTCACTGTGACCCAGAGCCTGAAGCAAAAGAACCTTTGTTTAAACACCTGGTCTAAAAAATAGTACCTCTAACAGTGCAGTACTGTGTATCATCAGCCCAAGTCCGAATCCAAAGTTCAGACACGTGAACTGAGATTTGCTGAACCTACTCATCGGTCATACTGTAAATCTGTCTATGTGCAAGCTGCTTTCCTTCTGTATTAAAGATTGTGAATTGAGTCACCTTGGCAAAGCAGGTGGTGCTATATCATACTGCTGCAGCGACAGATCTAAATCTGTCTTTGTTACAGACCTATATCTGTCTTGGCTATTCCAAATTATTGGAAAAGAAGGGCTGTAGACAAACATTACCATGTTATTCTACACGTGGTAATACAGTGGATCATTCATCTAATTTTAACTGTTTTATTCTCTACAGCATTTTATAAGCGTGCTAGATAAATAATTATACTACACGTGAACCTTTCAACCAGCTAATTGTAAACCAGCCACACTATCACTGCTGCCTTATGTTGCTCTGATGTTATTTAGCTATTTAAAGTATGTACATGGCCAAATTACCATAGTATCTGACCAATTCACAATCTTTAATACATTCATCTTCACAAAACTCCTACGAGGTAGGGAAGTGCTATTATCTCCGTTTGTAAAACAACAATCTGAGGCAAAGAGAGGCTGTGGCAGAGCAAGCAACTAAACCTGGGTCTTCTAGGTGCTCTTCTAATCCCCCAACCACAGGCCCATCTTTTTTTTTTTTTTAAGCTAACATCATAATGTGACCCTATTGCTTTTATTAAACACTTCATTTTAATTCAAATAAGTTTTAAAAATTATTGTATTTTAAACTCACAGTGAACCAGTAAAAGAACATCAGTTTCTGCCTTTGGTTTGGTTTGTCAGCCAGAGATTTTAGAGGTAATGTACTGTTGAATGCCCCCATAGAAGTTTGTAAAACTGCTTAATTTATAGGCTTGTCTACACAGGGAAATAGCCCAGAATATTTATTCCACATTAGTTCCCTGTGTAGACACTTCTTCCTCACTAATAACGCATCTCCGTTACGAGCTAGGGGTGTGATTTCCAGCTCACTTACACATACTTGCACTAGCTCAATGAGAGCTTGTGCAAGTATAAATAGCAGTCGTAGCCATGTTAGCACAGGTGGCAGCAGCGTAGGCACGGCTTAGCCGTGCTGAGTACAAGCCCACCTGAAACTGGTGGTTACATACTCAACACAGCTAGAATGTGCCATCACTGCCTGTGCTACCATGGCTACACTACTATTTAGAATCATAGAATGTTGGAGTTGGAAGGGCTCTGAGGAGCTCATCTAGTCCAACCCCCTGCTCAAAGCACGACTAACCTCAGCTAAATCATCCCAGTGAGGGCTTTGTCAAGCCACAGCTTAAAAACCTCTAAGGATGGAGATTCCACCACCTCCCTAGGTAACCCATTCCAGTGCTTCACCACCCTCCTAGTGAAAAACTTTTTCCTAATGTCCAACCTAGACCTCCCCCACCGCAACTTGAGACCGTTGCACCTTGTTCTGTCATCTGCCACCATTGAGAACAGCCTAGCTCCATCCTCCCTGGAACCCCCTTTCAAGTAGCTAAAGGCTGCTATCAAATCCCCTCTCATTCTTCTCTTTTGCAGACTAAACAAACCTAGTTCCCTCAGCTTCTCCTCTAAGGTCTTGTGCTCCAGCCCCCCTAATCATTTTTGTTGCTCTCCGCTGGACTCTCACCAACTTGTCCACATCCTTTTTGTAGTGGGGGGCCCAAAACTGGACACAATACTCCAAATGCGGCCTCACCAGTGCCAAATAGAGGGGAATAATCACTTCCCTCAATCTGCTGGCAATGCTCCTACTAATGCAGCCCAATATGCTATTAGCCTTCTTGGCAACCAGGGCACACAGCTGACTAATATCCAGCTTCTTATCCACTGTAAGCCCTAGGTCCTTTTTTGCAGAACTGCTGCCTAGCCCTTCGGTCCCCAGTCCATTTATAGTTGTGCTAGCTAAATGAATGTGTGTACATGAACTAAGAATCACACTACTATATCATAGTGTAGACATAGCCTAATTGTGCTTTCATGTGGTTTAGGTAAATCCACTTTGGAAGTGGATTAAGTTAATATACAGCAAGGCACTCTTAGGCCTGGTCTACACTGCTGTGCTGGTTCAATACGAGACACACTAGCATATCTCATGTCACTGTACTTACATCTATGCAGCACGGCATCTTCATAACACTACGTGGATGCCGCCTTCTGCCTTTCTGGTAGGTGGACTAAACAAGTTGATGAGAGAGTGCTCTCCCATCAACTGTCTATGCTGCTGCATCAATGCCTGCCGTGGCAGCAGTGTAGACATGTCTTTAGTTTGGAGTCAGTGTGTCCACATGGAAAATTAATGCAGAACTGCTATTGTATTTTAAAGTCACACCCTAATTTTATTTTGCAGTAGCTTTCCTGTGTATATAAGCCCTAAGATTCACCATCTAAACAAATTCAAAAGGCATAAATAATTTCCTTCCCTGGCACAACTGCAAGGCCTTATCTATGATGGACTCTGAACCATATATGAAAACAGGGTTTGGATGCTATTTAACCTTGTTTTGGCTGAACTGCTTCCCTTCATGTTTTGGCTAGCCACTGTAGACAGGTCCAATTATTTAAAAAAAAAACTTGCAAAAATTATGTCTGGGTCTAACCCAGAAAATACAAATACAGTAAGATATATTGGAATATACTTGCAGTTTCTAAGACCCCATTTGTCAAAAGCTATGTGAATAAACTCACTACTAAAAGAGCAGCAATGTTATTAATCTGGTTTTAATCTTTCAGATCTATTTTAATCTTTGCTGATTAAAATATCATAAGCAAATATCATAGGAACTTCTAGTAACACTGTTTGAATAAACACACTGGCATTTTGGGTGTTAATATTTATCTCTAAGGGCTTATAACACTTAACTATAAATATCTGCTTTAGCTAAAAGTTGATATGAAGTTTTGTTTTTATGTTATGAAGTACCTGTTCTGCTATTTTAAATGTTAAGATTAATAACAAAAAAATAAACTCCACTAGAATTAGGTCAGTTCTGCAATTCTTTGTTATATGAAAGGTAATAAGCTTCAACAAAAATGCTGAAATGTTTGATTCATTGTCAGAGTCAAGCTATCCATCAGGTTAAAAGGTTAAATTACTCATTTAGGGCCCAATTCCATCATCCATTCTCATGTAAAGTAGCACATTATTAGGCAAGCAGTTCCACTGAGTTCTATGAAAACAACAGAGCAAGGTATTACACAAAGATTCAAGCCCTTAAATTTTTTTTAACTAAAACACTGGCAAAAACAAAATGTTACACATAGAATTCTGAATATAAGTTTTTAGAAGCTGAGTTTGGAGGTGTTCGGTAGGTAGTATTTGTACTCCCTGTTACCACTCTATGATGTACAAGTTCCCTTTCCCTACACTACTGTTGAATTCTCTCTCTTGTAGCGTGTGGTACATTTGAAGGGTAACATGAAGTGTCTTATCTATACATCTCTGATCAGTATTAATGGAAATCTCATGCCTAACTCCTTATGCATCACATAAATAACATATGTATAAAAGGTCTGAAGCTGCTCAGTATATTCCTGTTCAGAGGCCTCTGCAAATTTTGTTCCCCTAGCAGATACAGGCTCCCACTTTCTATTGTATTTATTCTATTCACTTGAGACATATAGACATCTTTGTTGCAAAATCTGTTCATGCAGATGGACTGAGTAACTGTTCTTTCAAACATATCAACAGGACTCATCACACCTAGAGATTACACTTTACAAATAAGCCAAGTTATTCCTAGACAAGAGTACCAATTTCCAGTTAGCCTCTCACATTCAGTGGCTCTTTGGATGCATAGCACGCTACGACAGCATTCAACTTTTTCTTCGCACAACTTGAAGTAGGATTATAAAGTAGGGTTTGGCTGGCAGAAGGGCATCACCACTCCTAATTCACTTATTTCTGTTTTCTTACAAGCTTTTCTGGTGCCGGTTGAATACACAAAGTTATCCTGTGCCTGGCATTTTATCTTTCACATTACCTATAATATGACAAGTTGAACATCATTCACCTATTAGTCTTTCCCCTTTTCCTTAGGAGAGGGCAGTTAGTGACAGAAAATTCACTTTAACTTGGAAGCCTGTACTAGTCTTGCCACTTTACCTGTCTGTATTTAAACTTTAGATACTGTTCCACACTCATCCCCTCAATACATACAAATGTAGGAACTGCCATATTGACCAGTGAACCATATAGATCAGACCAGTGAACCGTATAGTTCTGTATACTGCCTGACAAAGGCCAGTACCAGCTGCATCAGAAGAAGATGCAGAAAACCTACAGTGGACAACTATAAAATAACACGTCCACAGAGGAAACATTTTCCTACTTCTCCCTCCATTCCCTCTAAGTGGCTGATTTATGTTTGCAACCATGAGGTTTTACATCCTATTGTAATGGGGAGTACAAATCCCACACAAGGCAGGAAAGGGTTAAAGAGTAGCTTTGGGCTTAGGCAGTCCCACCCCACCACATCTGGAAGGCATATTAATCTGGGAGGAAGAGCCTTAAAAGGGGAAAAAAGCCTAGTTCAGATGGACCCAGCCTTCTGTGAATATGTTTTGTATCACGTTCCGTGTGAATGGAAAAGCAACAAAGTGAGAAAAGACACTACAGCCTCCAACAGGTAGAAGTCAGAAAGAGAAGTTCCTGTATGTGGTGGGGGTCAGACAAGAGGCCAATGAAAACATCTGCTCACACATGGCTTTTTCCCCCCCTCAACCTCAACTTCTCATCCTCCTAATTCCAATTTAGGGAATGAGATCTCAGAGAGTGTTTAAGGATCTCTCTTCTCCCCCATTGGTGTGAGGGAGAAGTGTATGTATTCCGTTCCCTTTATTGGATTTTATATATCACTTTAAATAACTTTAAGTTATGTCTGTCTGCTTTCACCAGCACAACTGTATTAGCAGAAACGTGCACAATAACCATTAGGATTCATGGAGGCCGCTTGTATACCACAGTCAAACATGTCTTTCCTCAAACCATTTTTAGCTAGCTTCCAGTTTGTCACAGCCGACAGCTCCCCCATCTTTCAAGCCATCTGTAAACCAGACACACACACACTTTTCAAAATCTCAGCTGCTTTCATTGTCATTCTCTCAGACGTTCAATGGGTGACACCCAAAATGAAATAAAACAACTGCATCATCTACACTTCTGAAATATAGTGTTTGCCAGTCGGTATTTGCAAGGATTTCCTGTTTGTTTGTTCATTTTTAGGAAACCCCTCAGTATCCAAGGATACTGGCCCCGAGTATTATAATGCAGAAACTATTTGCATCCATCAGCATTCAACTGCAGTGCAGTCAGAAACACAAAACAAAGGAGCAGTGTGAATGTTCATTCCACACACTGCCCCTATATTTGCTTAAATCCAGAGGAAGGAGTGGAAACTAACAAACACCACATCTAGTGAGACCTTTTACTTTTGTAATTTTTATTCCCTCTTACTCTCTCTTATTTGCTTTTTCTCATCCATTGCTGAGATAAGTCTAGCCAAGGGCCCTTACTCAGGTGAATAGTACCAATGCCATAAAAGGGGGGAGCTACCTAGTGCTATGAACAGGAATGTGCATCTGCACTGGGGACTAGATTCACAAAAGGACATAGGCACCTGCCAGTGTAGGCACCTAAATCCCAGAATCAGGTTCTAGGTTCCACAGGGATTCACAAATCCCCCGCTCAGCTGCCCCTGAATCCTGCAAGCACCCTAAAATTATTCAGGCACCTACATTTTTGCAGCAAAGTTTCCTGAGCACCTATGTTTCTACCTATGAGCATAAGCACTGCAGCTGCACAGCAGGCGTCCACATACCTAAATCCCCATAATTCACAAACCAGGAGGAGATAGGTGTTGGTCTAACTAACTCCCCAGCAGGGTCTCATCCAGAAAGCATGCTCAGACCTCACCTACTGGATCAGGCTCCTAATAAGCAAGCTTATACAAAACAAGGGAGATGAAGGGGGGGAGAAGGTCCCTCAACTTTTAACCCAGTGGTTAGGGTATTCACCCGGGATATCTCAGCTTCAAGTCCCACCTCCACCTAAAGTGGAAAAACATTTGAACAGGGATCTGACCCTGTCAGGTATACCCTAGCCACCAGGCTATAGGATATTCTGATGTGGGGCTCCCTTGGTGTCTCCTTTTCAAGCTGTTGTACTCTGGATAAATATAAAAATTCTTTGACATCCATTATCACAACACCTACATTTCTTTTTGAATCTAGCCCTTACTGCAGGCTTATTTTCTGGAGAAGAAAGCATTTGAGCAATATTTTAAAAAGGCAATATAAACTAACTTTGAAGGCAGGCTAATTGCAGAGCTGCCATTTCCTGTTCATAAGAGATCTTATGTTCTTTACATTTTCATTTTTGAGAAAGGGTGAGTGAAGAAGAGTCCACAGTTATGCTATCATATTAGACAGATGCATTGATAGAGCACAGTAACGTCAACTTGTTAGAAGTTACAGCAAAAGTGTCTATGAGGTCCACTAACCAGTTACAAAATTAAAATTAACAAAATTTTTAAAATGTGGATAGCAACAGTATCCTTCCTTCTAATCTGTTGTGGCTAACTCAAGTCGTATCTTACAACTAAACAACAGAGGGAAATAAATAACACCTTTATTTTATATGCAAAAAAAAGCATCAATCTTCCTTTCTGGGTATATAAACACTATCATTTTTAACAATGTATGAAACACAACATTCCACGCTTTACATGGTTTAAAGACATGGGAGGGGGAATAGGAGAGAGCACAGTGGGAGATAACTTTTGGCCTGATCCTGAACCTATCAAAGATTACAGATGAAATTTTCAAATGTGTCAAAGTGATTTAGAAGCACAAGTCTCATTCTATATCAATGGGATTTAGCTCCTAAGTTTTTTAGTTGCTTTTTAAAATTCCACACTATGGGTGTACTGCTATTGATTTCAAGAAGAGCAGGACTGGGCCTCAATAATAGCAGAAGGTTAAATTGGCTGTCTAGTAAGTAGAAATTCGGAAGATGACACCTATCACTTCACTATCTAAATCCTAGGATGCAAGTTGCTTAGAGATGAGCCTCTCCAGCCATTTAAAGGAATGGTGTTAATAAGATCCACAGGAAGCTCCATCTACTGTAGTTTTCTAACTGAAAGATGGTTGTGACACTAGATCTGGAGGTAAGGTAAAGGAAGGGGTTTATAAAACTAAAATCACAAACCCAATCAGAGTGGAAGAATCCCTCAGGCAATATAAAGAATGAACCCCTCCACCTTTTTCCCTACTGAACCATATAGGAAAGTCTTTATTTATTATAAAAGGATAATCTTTCTGTAGATTTATTTAACCGTAGTATTTAATAGAAAGCTTTATCCCTGCTACAGAGTATCTATCCAGGATGGTTCAAAAAACAGCTACAAATGATCTCATTTTCTATTGAATGCTGTAAGGTGTTAGAGTAATCTGTATAATATCCTATGGATTTCATCAGTGTCGTACCATGCGTCTCTGGCATCTGGGGGCCAATGCTTGTATTTGCGCACTGCCCCCACCCCCATGCAGGGCAGCAGGGGTCCCTGGCTCGCAAGAGACAGCGCTGCCCCCAGCTGCCCTGAGGAAGGAGTGCTCTGTACCTGTGCGGGGGACATGTCATTCTCCTCCTCCTGCAACCTGAAGACTTTCTGGCACTCATGGCAGTGGCTCTCCTGGCTCTGGCTGGGCTCTGCCGCCACCCCTTTCTTCACACTTAACTGCCGCGGGACACCCACCTTTCCCACTCCAGCCCCGCAACCCAATCAGATCTGGCACCAGCTTCCCCTACTGGGCCTCACCCCCCCAGCCAGGGTATAGCAGGGGGGAGTCCTCCTCTTAGTCACCCACAACTCCCCACCCCCCACCTGCCCCTGGGCTCCATCCAGCTGCCCCTCAGAGCCTCCTGTGCCCTCTGCCCCCCTGCACGTCATGAAGGGCCTCCTCCCACCTGACTGGAGCCAGGGGCCTGTCCCCCTGCCCACTGTCAGATGTATTTCATCTCTATACAAAATTCCTAATGGTTAATAAAAGGAGACAGAAAGATTAAACCTTCAGTACACATCTTGCAGATTTTACTTGTTTTCATTACTCAATTCTGCTTTACAATATATCGACTTTAACCATCAAAAAGTTCAATATTTAATTACAGAGATCTGTGATGTAATAGATACAGTGTCACTCACTTGACCTTAGCTTCAAATGAATTTATTCAGACCTTAAAGAGGCAGTGATAACTATAAACATGTCTGTCCAGATTCAGACTTTCTCAAATGTCACTTAGCCTCACAAAAGACAACACTTGTTAAGCCGTTTGCTTACATCTTTCAAACTATGCGATGACTACATGTCTTTATAATTTGACAGCTTGTCACAACACAAGAACACCCAATAAATGAGAATAGACCCAAAATGAAAGTAAGATGTGTCATCAAACTGCCAGTACTCTAAGAGTACTGGCTGCCAAAATGTTAAATGTGTTACCAACATGATCAGCAGCAGCCTGTCTCAGGAGCTACACTGAGGGTGGGTCCACACTGACGGCAGCAAATTCATCGCCATCAGATCGATTGCTCTGGATTGACTGAGCTGTCTGTGTAGACCCGCTCAGTCGATCCAGCAAGCGACGCAGGAAAACCACCCCGGTAAGTGGCGTAGCGCTGCGTCGATGGGAACGCTGGTCCCTTTGGTGCAGCGCAGTGTGGACGACATGCGGAGCAGATGCAGCGAAGTTGACGGGAAATATGCAAGTGATTTACGTCACTTGCGTATCTCCAATCGACTGCCGCCGAATCCCGAAGGTAAGTGTAGACTGGGCCTTAAAGTTCAATTCAAAATAGTTTTATCCATTAGCTTAGAGGAATTTGAGCCTTAGATTTATTATTTATATTCTGGCATTTCACCTTTATTGCAGCATCCTTTTGTAGATACAGTTTTAGGCTCTTCTATAAAAATCACTAAGGAGTTCACCCTTCAGCTCTGTCTACATTAGAGAAGTTTTATCAAAATTTCCTTCCATCACTAGTTTAAACTCCACTGGTTTTAACAATGATAAGAGGCTTAGTACAGAATGGCCATGCCATTAGGCATGTGAGCATAGTGTAGAGTTCAGTCCAGTTGAGCCACCCAAATTGAACTTTTCAGAGGCCTTTTAAAAGGGGGTTAGAAGTAGGCTACCACCTGTGTGGGCTTGGAGAAGAAAGTTCTACATTGACTTCAGCACACTACTCTAAAAGCACCCTCCACCAACTCCCATAACTCTTCCTCATCTTCATCCTCATCTTCCTTCCTATTTTGCAGGGGAGGGGTGAGATCGGTGACAGGAGTCACCCTCCCTCCCCCCAGCCACATATTTTACTGTCTAAGATAAATGAAATGCCAGTGCATGCAGTAAATGGTGAAAAGATAATTAGAATAATCTTTCCAGTTTTAATCTAATCTAAAGTAACAAAATAAATGTTAGACTCAGTGGATATTGACTTTTGCCATGTGACAGGGGTATGAACTTTTTGTAACTAACTTGGTCATGGGACATAGGACAGGAAATATTTCTTAGCATTTATGTACATCACACCCTAGTTACAGTCAAGCTAGTGTATTAGTGTCCTTTTATCTTAAGTTTAGAAATAAAGAAAACTTGACTTAAAGTGGCCACACTGAGTTTGTCATGCATTACTGTACATGAGTCACATGGCACCCATAACCAGGATATTTTAGATGATATAGTTTTTCTTCATTATTATTATTCTGAGTTACTATTTTAAGCCAAATATTTGCATATTAGTGTATGATAAGTGTACTCTTTGAAAACCTAGCCCTGAACATTCTAATATCCTGGGGAACTATAATCTTAATCATGCAGCCTCCTAAACCAAGTGGACTACCCAGTGTTGCCGTCTCATGATTTTATCAAGTCTCATGATCTTTGGTGTTTTTTGTAGAGCCCCAGGTGTTGGAATCATGAAATTTCCAGCTTGCATGAAAATTCCAGCTTTCATTTAAAAAAAATTTTTTTTTTGAGTCATGATTGTGGAAAGCTTCAAAACATGAAGCCAAGTGCACCTTAAAGACCTTAAAGTCTCAGAAAACAGAAGTGTATTCTCCTTTTAAAAATAATTCCAGGATTTTAAAGACAATCTCATGACTTTTGAAAGCTTCAGGGGGGAGTGCGTAGTACTGCAGGACTCCCCAGGAAGCAGTGCTGCCTACAGCTGAAGCCATCTAGCAGGACATCGCCTTGTAATAGTAAAGATTTGGGAAACAGAACTGATGTTCAGAACGTTCTTGAAACTTTCAGGATGGTCGAGTTTCATTCATTCATTTAGGACTTGTCTACACTAGGAAATTTTAAGAAAAAAATCCCACTGGTGCTGCCATTAGCACAAGTGTGAGCCCTGTATACACAAGACTTTGGCAGCTTCCAGCATTGAACAGTGGCAGTTAAACCTGCAATTACTAGATCAGAAGACTTAGGACTGGATTCTGCAGCCTGATCTCCCACTGACTTTAGGTCTCACTTCCTCTGATCTACTTACTGACTTAAGAATCACATTTATCTCCAGCACTCCTTCCCAAAGGAAATAAAAGTAAATAGTTACCTTATAAAAGAAATTGGTACGTCCCACAGATCCAATTTTCCCAGTGTGGTTCATGAAACAAATGTTTCCTTCAGTAGCCCCATAAAACTCACACATCTTTATGTCACCAAATCGACTTAAAAATTCTCTCCACACATCACTCCTTACTCCATTTCCAACTGCCAAGCGAACTTTGTGATCTTTTTCTCCTTCTTTCTATTAAAAGATATTAAAGAAGATTTCAAAGAATAAAATATTGTAATAAGTGTATTTGGCTGTAGAAGAGACTACAGAAGAAATGTACAAACTTTCAGATCTCCAACAGAAAGCACAAGAGAAACTAATAAGCTAAAGTAAATTACAGTGCATTTCTAATGTTATGAACTATATCTAGGATACAGCTGTAGTTTAGCAAACTCTGAACCGGTGTTATAATATATGCATATCAACTGATTGTACCAGTTAAAATGCTGCCTAAATGAATATTAAAGAAAGGATTTTTGAATTAGAGAATATGAATGTACACAGGTCTTAGAAAAACTAACCTATCATTTTTCTGCCTAGAACAATTCTAATTAAAAATTGAAGTTGGGCAGAGAGGGAGTTTAGTAAAAGGAACAGGGAAAAGCAGAAATTGTTTCTGTAACAGATTTACACCAGGAGATGCTATCAGTTATCTTCCTGTCCTTTCAAGCTGGTTATAACTTGAGAAGCAACCAAGATTTCATGGAATTATTGATTATGAGCATTCCTATTCTGCTTAGAGCATCTGACCTACCTGCTAGAGTACTTTCAATATTAAAACTTGCAACCTTTTTTTAATCTCAAAATTTTATTCAATGTTACTTGCATTATTTTAGCCTCCTTGTGCACTTCAGTCTCTAGCATTGCCAGTTTTGATGATTTCATCATGAGAATCACAATACTAGGCATTTCTTTTAAAGCACCAGATCCTGGATTCATTTGATTACATGAGAATCTCATCTTTCATTGAAAAGTTTTTAGTCATTATACTTGCAGGGAAAAAGCTTGAAAATGTGATCCAAGTATATCTCAAAGGCTCAGACACTAGAAGGCAAATAAAAAGAACCCAAAATTTCTTATTTTTTAAAAACCTCATGATTTTAAAGCATTTTCTGAATGTTTGGGCTTGGCAACACGGATAGGTGACAGCATGAATTAAATGTAGGATTTTATGAGAGACAGCTAATCAAATACATAGTACTGTGTCTACTAATAAGTCTAATGTGCAACTGCAACAATTATAGTCATACAAAAATGTATTGGAGATTTAGGGTATGTCTATCCTGGAATAAAAGACCTGTGACATGGGTCGGCTAACTCAGGATCACTGAGGCTCAGGCTCAGGCTAAAAACTGTTGTATAGACATTCCAGCACAGGCTGGAGCCTGGCCTCTGGGACCCTCTCCCCTTTATTTGTTTGTTGTTAAATAAACTTCCCCTTGACACATCTAAAGGCTGTATGTTAAGCAGAGTAGTGATCCAACGTGGCTCTAGAAAGCTAGGGTGTACTGTTTCTTTGGAATCAGCAAATCCCTCATCCACACTACATGGGTGCCAGCAGAGGGTCATTTTGAACACAGGAGAGATCAGGCTCCTCCCTCTCAGTTTCAGTCCAAGCCCCACTGTGGCTTAGAGCGTCTAGTTCAGAAAAAGTCCAACTGTGTCTCATGGCCCTGAGCTGGACCATGCTCAGTTGCTCTGTGGGGATGATGTATGGGCAGGCTGGTCAGCACTAGGATCTGTGAGCGGCATGAACGTTTTCAGTGAGAACAGACTCAGAGATTTTAGCTGCTAAAAATCAAAGTAGTCTCTAAGCATGTGCAAACTGATTTTTTTCAAAGATTTATAAATTCACCAAATTTGGGCCAATTTGCATGGGGACAGCAAGAAGTCCCACTCCAATTAAATTTCAACTCACTGCTCCTACTGCTGTTCAAAGGAAAGGTTACCAGAATTCTTTGACATGGGCCAAACAATGTATTTCCTCCCTCCTCTCACCCCAAGCTTTGATCTTGAAAATGGCTGACGTGCCTGAGGCAGACACGTGGCATGTAAAATTTCAGCCCAGATGAAGTTCAGCAAAGTTATAAGCAACTGAAAATAAGATCTTGTAACGGGAAGTGCAGGATCACCTTAATCATACCATAATAAATAATACTATTTATAGACAAATCAAACAGGCTTTTCATTTAATGCATAGCTGCATTCTTGGTAAGTGATGAACTGAGGTCAGACAACATTGTAACATTGCCTCCCTGTTTTATAGAACAGCCCATTTCAAGCTCGTGTCATACTTGTTTTAAGGGGCTCCATCATTAGACCTCAGAACACTATGGTGAAGGAAACGAGTATTCCAGTACACATTTCAAGTGAACTCTGAATTTCCTTTTTGATCTGTGGAAGTTAAGTTCCATTATTTGGGTCAAGAGTGCATATTTCCCCCCTCTTCCTTTTTTCTACCTATCCCATTTAAGAACGGATAACTCACTATGAGGGAAGGGCAAGGTCTTTATTAATTTTAGGAACCCTGACTCAATGGACCAGAAACAAATCCACATTTCCTACATGTTGGAATCTCTTACCATGCAAGTATCTAAAGCATCCATCCTGTTATAATCCCTGTTCCATTCAGCTATGTTTTTGTTTGCTTTTACTGCATTCATGTTATTCCCTTTCTCCTACTGCCCTGTGACCTCGTTTGGGCAGTAAGAATCATAAACCCACTGTTTCTATAAAGCCACGTACAACTTTGCTCTTCTCCTACACGTGCAGCTCTGTGACCTTGCTTCAACACGTGATGCATCATTCAGCAGGATGGAGCTGATGGAGGGTGTTACCAGCGACAATAGTGAGTAAATATGGCAGTGATGCAATCAGTGCTTGACTTTGTCAAATTTACATGTCATATACATACCATAATGTAGCTTTTCAGACCTGAGAGATGTAATAAGGTTTTACATGTATTTTAAATTTACCAACTACTGAAAAATTTGTGACTACTAATATACTCTGGAAAAAAAAGTGTTTCAATGCCATCTTGAATTTCAGTAGATAAGCTTTGATTCATTTTGTTCTAGAAAAATGTTCACCTTTGGAGTACTACCAAATTGAAATCAAGTCAATTTGATTTAAAGGAGCAACATTTTTAGAATAGGTTATTTTTCTTTCAGTTTCACTACTACACTGAAATTAATGTGTCTTTTGCTAAACTGCAGTTACCCCTTGCTGAAGTCATTGATTTCTCAGTCATTCAAATGTAAAGAATTCTGATAACACCCCACTAAAAACAAAACAAAGAACTCCTTTCACTGAGATCGTTTGTTTAACAATGAACAGAAGAGAGAGAAATAAGTATACACAGATTGAATGGCTCATTCATAAGCCAAGGCAAATTGAAGCTAGTTAGAGATCAAATTAAGATACAGGTAACAGTTTCCACTTATTTCAGGAATAAAGAGAACTTTGTTGATGATATGTTGAGGAACAATTCCATGCAACAGAACAAACTGTTCTTATTTCCATTAGTGCAAATCCAGAGTAACTATAGCAGAGTCAATAGCCTCGATCCTCATTATGGCTGCTTTGGACCCCTCCAGTATAAAGTGGGCCTAAACTCAGTGTCTCTAGGCTCCTGCACAGTCAGATCCTCAGGTGGAGAGGAAACACAGATATTGCTGAGGATCTGACCCAATGTCTCTTTGTGGCTGCAACTTAAAAGCCATCAACAGTACCCAGGGCTGCTAGATTTCAGGAAATGTTTTTCTGAGGTTGCTAGAAGTTTCTGCAAAGGCACAAATGTGCCACAAGGAGGCACCAAAGCCCAATGCTGGAGAGAGACCTTTCCTAAAAGTGGGGGCTGTCCCAAAAGCAATCCACTCAACCATCTCTGGCAGTCCAGCTCCACGCACTTCCATTGTTCAATAAGGCCTTGTCTACACTAGTACTTATGCTGGCAAAACTTTTGTCACTCAAGAGTGTGAAAAACATACACACACCCGAATGACATAAATTTTGCCAGTATAAGCACTTGTGTATACAGTGCTATTGTGGCGTAAGAGCATTTCCCATCGATATAATGTGGCTGGCTACACAAGCGCTCTTACAGTGGCACAGCTGTGCTGCTGTAAATTTTAAGTGTAGATCAGTCCTTACATTTCATTGTTGAAGTTACAAGTCTTGTAATTTAGTCAAGCACATGATGGTGACATTAACCCATTAAGGGAGGAGCCACTGTGCCACAAAAGCTTCCTGGAGACATTCTGTGGGCATGGAGTGCAAGTGGAGCTCCTGCATACTAATGAAGTTGGCTTCATATGAGCTCTGAATAGAGCAGTGTTTCAGGAAATACTGGGTTGGCGTACCACACTCACATATTCAATGGCTGTGAGCTTTTGATCAGAGTGTGTAGGGGGTAAAAGGTGCTACTCCTGTTCAAAAAATGAAACAGCTGGCCACAGAGGGACTGTGCTACAATCCCACAATATGCTCCAGTGCAGAGGTGCTTTTCTTTTCACCCTCCCTTTCCCTAACCCATGGACAGGCTTCCCGCTTTTTATGTGAGTTTCCAGAATTCTTCTACACATAGACAAGCACATACCAATCCTTGGGACTAATCTTCAACTGGTATAAACCAGCATAGGTCCATAAATCTAGACTAAAGTCATTCTAGATACACTGATTTCAGCATTTTAGAATGTGGCCTATTCAGTTTCACTTAAATGTTTCCAATTAAAATATCAGGAAAAGTTTTTTGTTAGTAGAACTAAAGAAGTGTTAATGCAAGTTGTTCACTTTTGTTTTCATACTAAGTTATTTATGTCAAACGCTGTAAATTACCATTTGATTGTTAACTCCTGATCCTAACAGTAATACTAATAATCATCACTTGTACTTGCTAAAAAAGACTTCTGCTAAACCTAAAATACAAAGAATAGATCACATGAAATTTACATTCTTGTATTTACATAAGGTAGCTTTACAGAAATCATGCATATTAGCATTCCCCCACAGTATATGCATTAATGTTTTAAGTTCTGTGCTACAACACCAGATGGTAATACTGTCTGCTGAGTATATTCTTGATGTAAGATTTGTTCTGTAACTGTGCTCTTAAATCTAATGATATTTTTCAATAGTAATTTAAGACTCAGTCCCAAGACAGGTTTCAACATGCCTCTCTGATAAAGGATTGTAGAAACGGGCCCATGATTTGGAAAATTATCTCCTAGCATACTATAAAATTACTCTTAAAATCTGTATTCTTTCTAAAGACTTTGTATCATGGTGGTGAAGCACTGGAATGCGTTACCTGGTGAGGTGGTGGAATCGCCATCCTTAGACCTTTTTAAGACCCAGCTTGACAACGCCCTGGCTGGGACGATTTAGTTGCGGTTGGTCCTGCTCTGAGCAGTGGGTTGAACTAGATGACCTCCTGAGGTCCCTTCCAACCCTAATCTATGATTCTATGATTATACTGAAGAATAAATGATTATAGATCAGATACAGAACCACAATTAGACCGTATTTTTCTTGTCAGTACACAAGTATGTAGTTGTTATGATATTCTGTTCAAATTAAATTGTTAGAGAGGGAGTATTTATTCTAGTGGGAAAAGTACAAAATTAGAAGTTGAATGTTCTGGGTTTTGTTCCTGGTTCAGCCATTGACTTCTTGGACACTGGGGCAAGTTATTCTGTTCCAATCCATACCCTCTGTTTCCTCACCTATAAAATGTGGTCATATTACTCCATCTCAGAGGGTATTGAGAGGCTGAATAGATTAATATTCCTTAAGTTATTAATTACCAGTATTACTGCAGCACCCAGAGGCCACAATCTGGATCTAATAAAGACACAAACAGATGTGGTCCCTGTGGCAAAAAGCCTTCAATATAATTGAAGGCAAAAATGCAACAAAGGAGTGAAACAATAGGAGAGAAGGGGAGAAGGAGGAAAAGTGCAACAGGGATAGGTATTTATTGTCACATAGGTTACATGCACAGTCAGATAGTTCAAAGACATATGGAACTTTAAAAAAAATCTAAATAAACTAGATAAAAATGTAAATATATTTTAAAAGGCTTAAAGATCCTCAGAGGATTCTAAAAACAGTATTCATTATTCAAGTCTCTAATATTCAGATATAATCAAAGATTGGTTTTGTTTAATCACAACTGTGATTAATTGTTCCCTAAGGGTTATAAACATGGTATTTGTGAACTGATCAAACATTAGAATGTTTTTAAAGCCAAAATGATCCATTAACCTTTTTTACTATTTATTTCCCTGTATAGTGATTTGAGAGAAATATGGATTTGAACTTTATATTTATATTTAAAAGTAGTTACAAGTTCTGTTTTAAATGCAGCCTATAAACAGTCAGATGAATGGAAATAAGGTGTAAATTTTTACCTCTGAGGGTAATTAATCATTGGAATAATTTAGCAACGGATGTGGTGGATTCTCTATCACTGACAATTTTTAAATCAAAATTTGATGTTTTTCTAAAAGATATGCTCTAGGAATTATTCCAGGGAAGTTCTAGGGCCTGTGATATTCAGAAAGTCAGATTAGATGATCAAAATGGTTCCTTCTAGTCTTAATCTATGAATTTTTTTTAAATTAGTAATACACAAGAAAACATGCATACCAAATAGCTGGATGATTCTTAGGTATCTTTGATCAAGTTCCCTGAATCATATGATATTTACAGGTATTTAGTATAACTGAAATTCTGGAAACATTCTTCTCTTTTATGAATGTTTATTATATTTTTGTAGTAATTAGTTAACAAGTCCAGATCTGCTTTATTATTGCTGAATACCCAGACAGCTAGAATCTTCCTCAGCCAATCTTTCTTTCCTAATGTTCTTTTTATTTTAAGTAAGCTGACAAATGAAACTCGTCTGTAATCAACAGAATAGTAAATGAGTGTGAGGGGAACTACATGGCTGCCGTAATATCAAATATTTCTTAAGCATCTTCATTAAAAACCCAAGAGACCGGATTCTCTATTCTACCTTTCCTGCTTTGGGCACAGAAAATGAGTAGGAGGGAAGCAAAGCTGATTTTAATTTGTTTTGTGAATTCTGGCCCCAGTGCAACTAGGAGCAGTCTCAGGGATGTAACAATCCTTTATGGGCCATTATATTAGGAAAGAATAGATGGAGAACCAACCATGCCCATTCCCAGCTCTTCTGCTGGGTGCCAGGTGAGGAGACAGCAGAGAGTCATGGGAGCCACAAGTAGATGATCTTCAGGGGTTAGCTACATCCCACTGAATCATAAGATGCAATTAAGAAAAAGATTTTTTGTATTTAGAGAGAAACACATGAGGAGAAGGAGGGAGGAAAAAAAGGAAAGGCATCTTTGGTGTTGAGAACAGGCTGTAAAACTCCTTTGACATAGGTTAAAGGAGCAGGCCTAAGATCTGAGGGAATGCACTCAGAGAGACCAGAAAGGTAACAGAAGTGAAGCAAGCCCCGTAACAGTGACACTCACCTATTCTCAAGTCCACACTACATTATAATCACATTTATATATAAAACTCAACAATCCTCAAAACTGTGCAAGATATCTGCCAAACCTTTACTAAATTTGCAGATGAATGTGATACATTCATTCCTGTTCTTGTGTTATTACCTTGTCTAACCATATCATACCCTCATGGCAAATGGTTTTGCACAGAATGACAAAGCTCTGTCCACCTATTTTTTCCCCTCTTCTTCTGAGTCTGTGAAGCTCTCCTGTTTTATGGGGATCAATCTCTGTGCTCTAGGAAGGGGTGTTAGCTCAAGGATGTCTGCCCACTGTATATTCTTCTCTACTTCAACATTTGGATTTTCAGCAGGAAAATGAACACTGATCCTGTCAATATGAACTTATTTGCCTTCCCCTTCTGACTCATAGTTCTGAAGCAGAAGAGTTTTAATCCTTACTAAATGAATCCTTAAGCATCTTTTCTAAAGACACTCCAGAGAATGTAATCCCATTGGAAGGAGCCTGGGTCAAACTGGGTCAAGAAGTCCAGTGTGGGTACGTCTACACAGAAAAAAAGGAGGCCTGGAGCACTGAATTTCAGAAGCTAGGTCTACAGCCGCAGGCTCATTCTACAATACTAAGAATCGCTGTGTAGACATTTGGGGTTGGGCTCAAGCTCAGGCTCTGAAACTCACCCCACTCCCTAGGCTTTGGAGCCCAAACTTCATCCCAAGACCGAACACCTACATGGCTATTTTTAATGCAGCAGCACAAGCCCGAGTCTGTTGATCTGGGCTCCAAGACTCACTATTGTTGGATTTTGAATGTAGACATACTGTCAGTGGCCAGGGTCCTTAGCCATACATTTCTTCTAGCTAGAATGTTGTGAGGTAGAGATCTAGATGCAAATTTAGTCAATATGTATTGCTCTCAGTTTAAGTAATGAAAATTCTTCAAACCCCAACATTTTTTAATTTAGATTTCTTGTAAGGTGGGGATTTAACCCAAAATAAAGTGCCTGTGGATAATGGAATGACCTCTTTTACCTAGCAGCAGATGTGCTATCAGTACAAGAGCTCCAGAAGTCAGAATATCATTTAAGTAACTCATAACATGAAGGCTGATATACATCTGAAAGTTCATTATATAGGTTTTGCATATTCTTTCAGTGTTGAACATGGGGCAAACTGTCTAGGGGAGGATTATAAATAAAGTCTGTAAAAGTAATCTCAGAGCCTAGAGGGGAAATGGGAAGCAGTAACTGAGTGATATCATATTCCCATACTGAGATCTGTCAAAGCACTTAGCACTTTCAACGAAGAGGCTTTCAGTGGAGCCTGACAGGAAGAATACCTATTAGTTTTATGACTAACCTTTTTCATTAAAGTATCCATATTAGTATATTAATACAGATACCACTCGATAGCTCTCTGCTGCATTTGCATTTCCACTTCTACTGAGGAGTAGAAGAAGCTGAGAGGAGGGCCTGGAACAAAGCTGTATATAGACAACAAATGATTTGGAGCTCTAGCAAAAGCTGCACATTTCAAGGTCCCTTGGGTGGAGAAGGGAGAGGTGACTGAGGCATTCCGGTAACAGGTGCCTTTCATAAGTCCCAGATTGCTAAAGCAGTGCATACAGAATGGGGTACAGGAAAGCTCTCACTGCAAAAGAACTGTTGCAGATGTGTGATAAGAAGGCAGCAAGTCGAAAGGCTGGAGCCAAGAAAAGGTTTGCTCATGACAAGAACGTATGCTAGACAAAAGACACACCAAGAAATATTTTTTTCAAATATCTAGTAGGAAACAGCATGACAACATTGATATGAGTCCTGCCTGTTCACATCTCACTCACAGGGGTCCCTGCTAGTACTTAAACCAACTTGCTTTCCATAGCCTCAGAGAGGACAGACAGTGAGTGAGTCCTCAAGATTGATGGGTCCCTCATGGAAAAAACAGTAAGCAGAAAAAAATGAGGTGGATACTTGGCCTACTAGGTTATACCTATAAACTGGTAAAGAGAGAGGCTCCTCACTTACTATGGGTCCCATTGGTGCCTATAGGCCATCTCATGTAACTGCAAATTTCACATTTTCATCTAGCTGTGGTTATTTTGAATGTAGTATTGGTTTAAAAAATACTGTACCAAAAATCCTTACGTGCTACCAAATGTGATAGATGTTAATATGGGTTAATTAAGAGGTCTTTCAAGTATGGTAGTAATAACATTGTCGCTTTAACCCATGATACCAGCAGAGAATTTTTCCTTGTATAAACCAGATTTCTGTTGGCACTCAGATATTTTTTTTAAAGTACTTGTTAATGAAACAGAGATAACAAGGTAAAAATTTTTACTCACTTGGAAAATATTAATGAATGTATCTCTACATGGAGAGACAGGTCTTTACTCATACTATTTATTTGTGAACATGTTTCTCCTCCAGTTCTAACATGCCAAACTATGACAGGTTTTATTCCAACTATAATCTAATAAACTTTAGAACCAATTCATTTTATAAACTTAACTCTCTGAAGATAAGTGTTCGGGTTTTTCTTATCTGACCATTAAATCAATTAAATGTTTGGTAGGAAGAGTTTATGACATGCCTGTGCTAAGGAGTTAGATATGTGAGCCCATATGTTAGTAGAGGCTATTTAATGGAAATGTGAGTTCATGTTGATACACAGAGGGAAAACTGAGTCCTAGAAGGCATAATCTCTTCTCAGTGTCATTCCATAGGAGGAAAAGAGGCTTTACAACTAAAATTAATTTAAAAAAAAGCTAAGGCTCCATTGACTTTGTAATGATTGGGGATGATTTAAAGAATAAAGAAAGACTTTGCATTGCTTGTTTTATATGATGAAAATCTACCATTGCCTATTTACAACACAGGAGGGGTCAAGGGGAATGAAATAAAATGCATCAAGGAGCATTCTTCAGCAAAGTCAAACCACTGAGGTATGGAGAGAGAGGAACTTGCTGAAAGTTGGGCCCAAATCTCCAGTGTACTGCACCCTGTGTAGTCATTTACATTTGTGTGAAATGGATATAAGACACTACCATTTCCATCTGATATCATTCTGGCAGTTGGGGAGCGCTGGCCATAGGACTCCAGGACATGCCTCCTTTTCCCTAGGAAAATCCTCTGTGCTGTAGTACAGGAGGCAGGAGGGGTTAGGAGCTGGAACAGAGGTTCTAAGCCACTCAAAGTTTCACATATGCAAGGGGGAGTCTTGAGGAGGTTGGTTCCACTAGCTTTAGGGCTGCTTTGCACCACTGAAGCACAGAGCATGAACTAAAATCTGGCTCTCATAGTATGGGCACAGTGCATTTTAAAACATGTGGCAGCAAGTGTCAGAACCTGGATCTATAGGTATAGACAGTGTAGACATCGCAGCTCAGTCTGGAGCTTGAGCTCTGCAGCCCAGCCCCTCCGTAGGCTTCAGAGAGCAAGCTTGAATGTCTACACAGTGTTTTTAGCTCCATAGTGCAAGCCTGAGTCTATAGACACAGATTCTAAGACTTGCTACCATGGGTTTTCAAATGCAGTGTAGATGGGTCTTCAGACTTTGACTGCTGTGACTTAAATGTCTTCATTAGAAGATTTTCTAAAGTAAAACAACAGCTTCACTTTATAACACTCCTGCACTGTTCAGAGGTTACGTTAGACCCCCCATTTTGAGTTACTGATTGTGGCAAAGATAAGTGAAAACGAAAGTATCTGAGTCATTGAAGTTAATGAGAGTCTTTCCATCAACTTAAGTGGGCATTGGATTGGGCTCCAAAAGTAAATTGTTAAAAAACACTGCTGTGCTTTGATAGCATATTATTAGGTACAAATAAGGGAGAATTGAGCCCCGACTTTATCATCCATGCATCAGGTAATGCAGCCAGAATCTATTACATAGATGTGCATTTACAGAACTCTTACTATGTGAATGGTAACTACGACTTTAAAAAAACCTAAAACATAGGCTCAGTTCTTTGATGTAAAGGGGCAGCTTACAACCTGTGCAATCCCACTAAATGCTTGTGAGCAATTACATGAGAGCTGAATTTGGCCCAATCACCTTTGGCAGCAAAAATTTTCACACTGAATTAAAGACTTGGGCCCATATTTTCACAGACACGTATGCATTTTTGTGTACCTCTAAGTCAAAATGCTATCAAAGCACAACAGCGGTGTTTTTTATATTCTCTTTCCAAAGGTGTAAATGAATATACAACATGCATTTTTATTTTAAATATTTGGGTCTTCCTTATTTTGCTCTCTGTTTAAGCAAATCAGAAAGCTTCTCTTAAGAAATGCATACTTTAGTGCCCTGGTTTTAATATAACCACTGAATGCAGCTTCCAACTAAAATTTTATATCTGCCTTCAACCTACATATAACTCATTAGAGCAAATATGAGTTATGTGCACAGAGTGCAAATCTAATATCTCTAGTGGATGGTAACATTGTTATATTATGTCAGGCATACTTGAATTTTTGGACATAATATCTACATATTCCTTATAGCTGAGACAAAACTTATGACTTGACTATGCTAAGTTTATTGGTTTCAGCATAGTGGAAGTTTTGGTTAGGGACCAACCTGCTAAAGATATGGGGCTGAAGTGTGGATAGCCCCTACACTGCCCCAATAGGAGCTCAGACATGATGGCTTTCAGTCTTAAGAGTAGTGTGTTCTGTAGTAGTAGTGAATTGCTGGCCAGTTCATGGTTCTGCCCCTTCGTGGAAGTTTGTGAAAATGGTAACATCTCCTCATAGGTGCTGTCAGAGATCAAGAACTACCATTGTGTCCCTCTGCTGCATAGGGACAGGTGGAGGGAGAGGCTCCTTCTTCCCTCTATGTGGACCTCTAGAAGGGGTAGACACATTTGTCTACACTGTTAAGTCTGAAAAGTCTTAAGGGTAAACTGTTTTAATAGGAACTTAAAACAATTTTCTTGAGCCTTTGAACTGTATTGACCCCTTTAAAACCTTCAGGAACAGAGCAGAAGGATGGCCTATGTGTATGCATGTTCCACAAGCCAAAATAAAGCTAATAGGGTCAAAATTAGGCCTACAAAACTTGACAGTGTCTATTTAATTTGACCCCAAGAACCAATATTTTGAAAATGCGTTAATTCTAATGTAGGTACTCTAGACTTACCCTTTGCTAAAATTAGCATAAACATTTTCTTTTCCATCAGATAAAATAAAACTGATTTAGCTTTCTGTCTCATTGTACATTTTCCCCTTATATCTTTAAACATGATTATCAACTCCTTAGTGCCCGTTCAGCTTTCCCAGCACCAATCTATTGGCAACCACATATGCATCAACAATCTTGCACAAAAAGAGGGTTGGAGGAGACAAATTATTTTTCTCTTTTAAATTAGTGATCACATTTACCTTTTAATACAGCTACAACAGTTAGCGTGCAAGTAAAGTTTAGCAAATAACCAGAGGCTAGGATAACCATCATTTAAATTCCACTTACCAGAGGTTGCTTGCAAAGGTAACGACAAAGTTCTCCAATATACTGGATAACAGTCACATTGTACTTTTTGCAGTCACTCCAGAATTGACTAGCTGAGAATTTCTTTCTTAAGACACAAGTTGCACCTTATTCAGAAAATAAAAAACAGGAAACACTGAATGTGTGAACTTGGCAAGAATGCTGCTACATGTACTATAGAGTCATGTAAAAGTTTAAAAACTTCGACTCATTTGTATTTAAATCAATCTCATGTGTTTGTTTGACTGGTGGGTCTAAATTCATAGGCCTTGCCCATTACAGTGGAATTTGTCATTGTTAGGGCTGGAGTTTTTTTTGTCTGGTTGTTTGTTTTTAACTAGTATTGAACACTGTGGTATCTAAGTGCACTACAAAATTAAGCAGCACAAAATTCCAGAACAAAAGAGGTTTCTATTTCCTCTGAGGCAGAAGAATATAATTTTGTATACATAGATTGTTTATTTTTTCTTGGAGAAATGCTTTATGGAAAAAAAAAAACTATGTTTTGCCCTTTAGCTGCACACTGCAGTAATGCTCATGGATGAGCACCGAAGTCCTAAATTGCTCCCAAACTCATAAAATGGTATTATCATCTTCTCCCCAAACATCATATGAGGAGAAGCACAAGTACCACCGGTGACACAATTTCGTCAGTTTTAACCCTGGATTCAGCATCAATCCCTTCTGTGCGCTTTGACAAATCATGGGGAAAGTAAGGAAGAGAGGTTGAGGAGGGAATAATAACAACTGTATGCAGTGCTTCATTTGTGATGAAAGAGGTGCCAGGGCCCGAGCCATTTTTTTACTTTCATAACTGACGTGGAAAGCCCAGAGGTGTCGGGGCTATGAACAGCCAAGCGGTGCTGGGGCTCAGCTCTGGCATAGATTAAACAAAGACTGTATGTATCATACAAATGCTAAATATTCATCCTAGTTTCATGAAGTCAGATGCATCCCTTTCAGAAAAACTATATTACCTTTGCAGTATTTTGCACACAGACAAACAACATTCAGAAATTTTGGTTAGAATATTTCTAATATAAAGATTAGTAGGACAACAAGACATCTCATCACCAGGCGATATGTATAATAGTTATACACAGCAGGAACAAAGGATTTCCCATACCGAATCAGATCCATGGTCCACTCAGTATAATCTTCTGTCTACCTGTGAGCTACATTTGACACTTTGCCATACAGCAAACCTTTGCCCTGACCTTCCACATCAATCTATTTTAAAGAAATCATCTGGGTCAAACAAACAGCCATAATAAAATGTATATTTTACCATCAATGCTAAGAGAAAATGCAATTTAAATGTATAAAATATAGCAATTTTCAATGCTGTAAATTTATTTTCAGATATTTTAACTCTGCAAAGAAAAAGATATAATCTATACCAGTCAAGAGCACCAGTTGTACTCATATTAGTGTATTTACACAATTAAAGACAATTAAAGGCAGTTAAAGACGTGCCTAACCTGACACAAGAATAGTCCCATTCTACAAAATGTGGGTCTGCTTAACTCCTAGGATTTTAAGACTTTAAAAAGAACAGCCTGTATTGGGGGCTGTTACCCTGTAAATGTGCGGCCTCCTCCTCACAGCCCCAGGGAAGCCCTGCAAGTGGTTCATTACATCACTTTCTCTCTTGATTCCTCAAATAAACTCAATACAGCCTTTGAACTGTATGAATAGCCCTGGAGGAAGGGGGTGTGTGAATTTATTACCAAAGGTCCCACTACCATAAACCAGAATCCCCCAATGCCATCCAAACAGTAGATTAGACCCAACAGTTGAACACTAACTGTAGGTTAGGCATGCTTCAGCCCAGCTCTCACATACAGCTCTGGTGTCTCTCAGCACACCTTACCTCAGTTCAACTTGCTGGGGTATTTATCTACCCTGTTTCCTTCCCAGATGGGGTTCTAGCTCTTGCCTGGAGATAACAGCAGGGTCACCTCTCCATCATTCCTCAGCTTACAGACCTCTCTGACTCTCTGGCTTCAGCTCTTTGGCTCAACATCTCCCTCTACTGCTCTCAGCCTTCAGCCCTCACTGGTTATGGGTCTCTGGTCTGGAGAAGTTTGTAGGTGACCACCAATCCACTTCTTGCCTTCCACTTTCACCAGCCTGCTCAGGCTCCAGTGCACAAACTAGAAACTCACACTGCTTCTTCCTTCAGGAGCATCTCCCCCCTGCCACTCTCACCCAGCTCTGCTCTGTTCTTTCTTTCTTTGAGCTCGCTTTACGCTCAGGATTCTGGATGCTCTCCCCCTTTTAAATTCTGGACTCTGAGCTCTCCTTCTAAGCTCTCCCTCAGACTTCTTTAAGCTTTTGAACTCCCAGGGGCAGCCCCACCCTCCTTATTACACCAAACACAGCCACACCTGGACTGGAACAGGGGTGCTGAACCCAATTTCATTTAAGGACCAGATACTCTGTTACAAAACCTAATGCCAAAAACTAACAACAAAAAGAGGGGATGAACAGAATTTTACTTAATTTTCTGAAAGAAAAATGGATAATATGGACCTTACTGAAGTTAAAAAAAAAAAATCAATCAATCAGAGGAATCACAAAACTGGTTACAAATTATTTCCTGGCTGAGAAAGGCAGATATAACAAGACAAGTTTAATTAGCTCCACTGATAGCATTACATTAAACACACAGTGCAGAATCATTGCTAAACTAATCCCCTCTTCAATCAACAATGTTATAAAATAAAGTGAGCCTACCAAGTTCAATACATCCACCAATGCCAAGGAGAGAAGCTGCACTGTGGTAAAGAGGGAGAGTGATATAAACAATGTCATCTGCAGTAGCACCAAATGCCCATAATCCAGCAGCTCCTTTCAGAACCTGCAGATGACTGATAACTGCAGCTTTTGGTAGACCTATAATGAAAAAGACATAAAACTGTACATTACAGAGCAGCCAAAATTCACTTTTGTTGTGTTTATGGTCTCCAGGCTGCTAAGAACTGCAATACCAATGATGTTAGCTACCTTTCTCTATTCTAGAGCCATATTTTCAGCTAGCTACTTAGCTAAACAGACACCTAAGTACTTGTTTGCAAGTTTAGTGTAGTACTATATCTGTTGGTCCTATAGAAGTAAGGGTATGTAAGCAGGTTATAGCTGCATAAACTCATTGCACACTGGGTCATCTGATTCAATCACAGATGGACCAGGACACGAGGAAATATGTAAGAACTCCATGCCCAATGTATGGTCAAAATAGACAAGGTAGGTGAGGTAATATCTTTTATTGTGCCAATTTCTATTGGTGAAAGAGACAAGCTTCCAAGCTTACGCAGAGCTCTGCTTCAGGTCTGGGGAAGGTAATCAGAGATCTGGGCCACACCCCTGAGCGATGTAGTTATACTGACCTAACCCATTGTGCAGATGGCACTATGTCGGCACTGAATTCTCCTGCTGACATAGCTACCGCCTCTCGGGGAGGTGGATTAACAAAACTGGCAGAAGAGCACTCTCTCATCAGCTTAGAGTATCTTCATTAAAGTGCTACAGCGGCACAGTTGCATCAATGCAGTTGCACGGAGGCAGCATTTTAAGTGTAGATGTGCCCAGTGTCACAGCTAAACACAAAGGTAGAACAGATAAGGAGTTAACAACACATGTTGCAAGAGATTATTCAGTATGAAGTGGGCACTTAATAGGACAAAGGAGGGTTAGTGAGTTATAGATTGTTGTAATGAGCCATAAATCCAGTATCTTAATTAAATCTATGATTTCTGGTGTGCAGCAGAGTTATCAATTTAAGTTCCCTTTCCTTTGAAGATAAGGACTGAGAGGTCAGATATGGAGTGATCATTTTGTGAAAAGTGTTCACCCATGGCTTTGTCTTTTATCATTTTTCCGTGTGAGTTCCTTTGAGGGTGTAGTGATTGTCTGATTCACCTACATAGTTCTTGTTGGAGCATTTAGTGAACTGGATGAGGGATATTACAAGTTTTGATAGGCATGTGTAGGACCCATGGATCTTGAAAGTTTTGTTGTCAGGGTAGTGATCATCATAGCTGTGGAGACATATCTGCAGGTTTTGCATCTGCTGTAATAGTGGGAGCTGGTACTGCTTTGACTTGGTGTGTCCTGGTCTGTAGGGAGTTTGCTTCTGATGATGAGCTTGGCAAGGCTAGGTGGCTGTATGGAGGCCAGAAGGGGGGGTGCAGTCGGGAAAGATTTCTTTCAGGATGTGGCCCTCATCAAGTATGGGTGGCAACTGTGACTGTGTAATGATACCCTGTAGGGGATTCAGTATAGGGTGTTAGGTAACAACTGGGGTTGTGCGGTGAAGGTTTGTTTTTTTCACCTGTATTGAAGCAGGTTCTGTAGAGGTATTTGGGTGGCCCATTCCATGATGTGATCTATTTCTCTGGTGGACTGTTCTTGTGTGATGAAGGTGGTTTTAAGTGTATTTTGGACTTTCTCCTCACAGCACATTCTGTGATATCTGAGTGGCTGGTACATAACACATTTCTTGGTGTGTCTAGTGTGGTGATTCAAGGGTTTCCTGTATATAGTTGTCCATAGGGTTTCACTGTTGAAGCTGATCATGGTGTCCAGGAATTTGATGCTGTCTAGAGTATTCATTCATGTATGGATGGCTGTTGAAGTTGCATTGGAAATCTCTGAGGGAGTTTAGGTCATCTATCCGGAGGATGAAAACATCATTGGTGTATCTCAGTTACATAATTGGTTTCATGGTGCATTTGTCCAGAAATTCTTCCTCTAGGTGGCCCACGAAGAGGTTGGCATATTGGGGAGCCATCCTAATACCTATGGCCATTCTCATGGTTTGCACAAAATATTTGTTGTTGAATGTAAAATTGTTATAGGTGAGGATGAAATGGATGAGTTTTGCAATGTGTTTGGGGTGGATATCTTAGTGTTGTCCATTGTCTTGTAGATATTTGAGGCAGGCAGTGATGCCGTCATTGTGAGGGATATTGGTGTATGAGGAGGTGACATCCATGGTGGCAAGGATGGTGTTCTGAGGGAAGTTGTTAAAGTTGTGGAGTTTCTGGAGGAAGTTGGTTGTATCCTGGAGGAAACTGGCCCTTTGTGTGGTGAGTGGTTTGAGGATGATTTCTATGGATACATCTACACTGTAATTAAACTCACCCAGCTGGCCCATGTCAGTTGACTCAGGCTCGGGGGGGAGCTCTCACGCAATGGTTTAATTGCAGTGTAGATGTTCAGGCTCATGCTGAAGCTCAAGCTCTGGGACCTAGCAAGGAGAGAGAGTCTCAGAGCTCAAGCTCCAGCCTGGACCCAAACATCTATATTGCAGTTTTACAGCTCTATAACCTGAGTCACATGAGCCTGAGTCAGCTAATTCAGGCCAGTCATGGTGTTTGACTGCAGTGTAGATGTACCCTGTGAGTTCTGATATTCTTTCAAGAAGAGCACCATGGCCAGATATGATGGTTCCATTTTCTGTGAATCTTGGGAAGCATGTAGAAGGTCTCTGGAGGTGGGGTCATAGGGGACGAGGTTGTACAGTTTCTCTTGGAGTTGTTTGGGGAAGGATTTCATGATATCCTTACATTCCTGGGTCGACTGTGGTGTGGGGCCACATATGGTGAAAGAGTATGGAGCCACAAGTGAACCGATAGCACGTAATATGGGCTCCCTGTTCTGCAAGTGTCATATTCTGCCTCTTTTTCCTCCATGCTAGTGCCACCATGGGCTGCCATAGCCATCACCAGCAAAAGAGAGGTATCCAATTACTGGTTCCTCTCAAACTGCATACAAAATTACTCTCTTCAGATCGCTGTGGTGAAGATAATGTTGCCTTCATGGTCTCAGTTTCAGAACTGTCAGCTGAAAGTGCAATTTATGAAGAGCACAGTGCTTTAAAAGGGAATCCAACATCCATGCCACTGACCAGCAGAGCATATAGTCAACTCTTGGCAAGAGCCAGTTTTACAGAAAGCCCTGTCTAAGTTCCCTGGCCAGCTCTTTACAAACAGCCACTCAGAGCATTCAAGCCTCTGCTCCATTTCATATTGGCTTTTCACACACAGTTCCCCATGTGTGGATGTATACCGTTTCTTTAAAACTGTACCAGAAAGTCTGGTAGGAGGGAGAATGGGGAAAGGTCTAGGCACAAGCACTAGACTAGAGTGAAGCTGAGGCAGAAGCTTTAAAAACAATGTTGTTTTCCTTATTTCTAATTCTTGTTCAGTGTTAGAAGAAATCACCTCTTTCTGTGATTCTTTACCATCATCACATGACACTGATTTCCTGGCATCTCTCTCCAACAGGATTCAAGGGCTTCCCTGCCTCTGCTTCCCACCCCCACTCCTAAATGCTGGATCCTTAGAAGATGTCGGAAGCAGAGAGGTATTTGTGTTCTGACAAAGAGTTCTCGAAGAACTTTGTTTCTCTTTTTTGTTCTCTTGGATGAATGCTGTTCTCATACTGGAGCACCAATAGTAGTCGCTATTTAAATTTAAAAAGACAAGCAAGACTACAAAATGGATAGTCTTAAATATACAAAACTAACAACCAATTAATAGTTTATATTAAATAATCAGAACATGTTTATAATCTGTGTTTGAAGTGAGAGCCACTTACAAGTACATACCATTTCTAAGGATGATGAATAAATTATACACAGCAAGAACAAAAGATTTTCCATACTGATCAGATCAGTGATTCAATGAGTATTCCCTCCTGTCTGGCTCTGACAGTAGCCTCTACTTGATATTCCAGAGAAGGCAAACCTGTGCACTCAAGTCCCACCATAACATACCTATCAATAGCTAGTTGTGCAATGCTTTATGTAAGGGAAAGATTCCTTCCATTAGGAACCAGCCTTCACTCTTATTTTAAAATGCATAACCACAAATTATTTTATTGATCAAAATAATCTAGCACTTTGAAAAACCCATCTACAGTATTTGCTTTTGATTTCCCCTGGCACTAGATTCCATAAACTGACTAAAAGCTGTACATGATTTTATTTCCTTTTAACATAGTCAGTAAATCTGGACTTTTAATTATATCAGCAAATCTGTGTTCTTGTATTATCGGAAGACATTAAAAGGATAGACAGATTAGATTGCACTAGACTTGATTTTAAACTTATTAATTCAGTTCCTTATAACTTTTTTCCATGCTCAATAATCCTTCTTTTTGCAATCACACTGTACTTAAAACAGTTAAAGTTTCAGTGTGCATGGGCTACATATAATCACTCAAATTTTCTTACCCCTGTATGTGACTAAACTATATTAAACTAATTCTGCTTTCCACCTCGACTTCATATGGAGGCCTTAAATGACATTTTAGGATCTATTTTATAGACTATCTTGGGAAGTCTATAACATGACTTAGCTAAGAGTATTCAGAAGAAAATTTCTATCCACACTAACAAGCTCTGCTATATTTTTTTCATCACTATTTCAAAAATAGCTGATCTCAGTAATATTTGCAACAGTTTTAGTTTTTTAACTACTTTAAAAACAAATATAGAATTTAGTTCTAAAATAAACTAATGTATTGTTCCCATGAGCCAAATAAAGTAAATAAAATAATTATGTTTTGGCAGGGAGAATAAATTGTAAGATGCACGTTATTTTTAAAACATCTCATGACTGAAACCACAAGTTAGTCTTCAATCCAATAAGAAACATCAATCTGTTTATCCTATCAACATCATGCTGCTTTTTATTTGAGTGATCGGAACTTTTTAAAAGTCTTAACTTCTTAGCCACTGGAGCAATGGTAATTAACCCAGCCATCTGTTTCTAAACTAAAAGGCTAGTAACTTAATCCTATTTTCCGTCTTTTTGGTGACCTGCATTCAAAGAAACTTAATGAAGACCCACTTCATAATAGTAACTTGTTTTGAAAGGATGTTGCAAAATTCTAGACCTATGTACACATTAGCTCTGCTGCTGCGTTATAGAATCACAGAATTTTAGTATAATTTTTGCAGTGCTGATTAGCAGACACCAATAATAGTAGTTATTTAGTAAAAGGGCATAAAGCTCTGCCCCACAATTTAAGCAATTCAGCTGGGCAGGGAAAAAGGTGGATGCAGAGTCAGAGGGATCTTCTATGCCAATGCCTCTCTTGAGCCTTGGAAATCACCTATGCCTTTCTTGAGCTCCTGATATCTTCTCCTGTAGACTGAGGTGACACTATTAGGCCCGGTCTACACTTACCTTTGCGATTCGGTGGCAGTCGACGGGAGATACGCAAGTGACATAAATCACTTGCGTATCTCCCGTCGACTTTGCGTCTCCTCTGTGCACGGTCCACACTGCACTGCGTTGAAGAGAACAGCATTCCCTTCGACGCAGCGCTAGGCCACTTACCAGGGTGGTTTTCCTGCGTCGCTTGCTGGATTGACTGAGCGCATCTATACAGACCGCTCAGTCGATCCAGAGCAAATCGATCTGACGGTGGCGAACTTGCCGCCGTCAGTGAAGACCCAGCCTTAGAATGTCTAATACAGACAAATTAATTGATGATTTCATAAACAGTTTCAGGAAATGATGGAAACACAAGAGAGCTGTACCTGTTGTTCCTGAGGTAAAAATGTAGAGTACAGAGGATTTGAGGTTGTTAGCAGAGCGGAGATTAACTGGCACAGGCTCTTCAGATGCAGCTTCCAATTTGTCTAAAAGGGTATTAACACTTGGCAGAGTGCAGTCTTTTGTCATTACCCAAACACCAATATCTTTTTGGAGGCTAGGAAGAATTTCCTCTAGTGTCCCAAACATATCTTAAAAATAATAACAACATGGTGTTACCTATTTTATAACATATTTATACAAAGCTAAACTTAAGCAAGTTTTTCAGTGTGACTCAGATTTTTAAGTTTTAGACTTCTGTTAGCAAAATACAAGAAGTCAGATTCACCCAGATTCATACAATCAGGTGCCAAGGCCCTGGAGGTGGGGTGAGGTAGAAAATGTAGAAAATGACAAGTAGTGGTACATACAGTTGCTGTCATTCCCGTGCATTACATTTCATCCAACACTACATGAAAACCCACTAGCAATTACTACCATCTCTTGGCCCCACCCAATTTTGGTTAGCTTACAGTCACATTTCAGTGCAGTTTAATATTTATTTACACTTCATCCCCATTGGAATGCAAAGGAAATCACTTTTACAAAAATTAAGAAATATACAATCTTTCCTCTTTTACACATTAGATAATGATAAGGCAGACTTTCTCCAGAGCTCTACAGGGTGATGGGTAGTCCCACTGAGTAACACTTTTCAGAACAGCCTAAGTGACTCATTTTAAAAAATAACTTAGTCCTGCATCCACAAAGGGATTTAGGTGTAGCCCAGTGAGGTATACATCTAAATTGTCACCCTCATTTTTGTTCATGGGGAAACAAACAAAGGTGAAATGACTTGCTCAAGGCCTCTTAGTGAGTTAGTGGCAGAATCAGTCTTCGAATTCTTAACTAGAGATGGTCAGGAATCTTCCAGCAAAACTTTTTTCATCAGCAAATGCTGATTTGAGAAAAACAAAACTTTTTACAGAAACATGTCCCTTTTTGATTAAAGTTTTGTCAGAATAGGTTTCTCTGTTCCAGGACAGAATTTTGAGAGAGACATTTACCTCGGAATAGTTAACAGTGCCGTAGCTGACTAAGACCGGGGACTTGAATCTAGGACTCCTACACTGCAGGTGAGTGGCTTAACCATAACACTATTGCTAGTCTGATGTCTCTGGGTCATGAAAAACTGGGAGAGAAAGAGACCCAAAACCACTTTCTTCCCAGCTCTACTTCCGATTCCCAACCCTGTGTTTATTTCTCCATTAGTTATTTAAATACAGATAATCAGAAAGACTTGTACATATTTCACATTGCTTTGCCTCTTTGTAATCAAGGATTTTTAATTTTCTTCAAAAAAATTGCTTCATTGCTGACAAACTATAGAATATTTTCAATGAGTTGCAGTATTAACCCCCATTATCTAGAACAGGGATATGTCCTCCAAGCTCTGATAAAAAAAAAAATCTTCCAAAGCAGGAACCTCTTGCGATTAACTTCTGTACATTCTTTTCTCTGTGATTTAAGCTTTTCAGTACCTAAATCCTTAAACTGTAACATCTATGCACCAGTCTGACTTCAGGAACAAGGCTTAGCCATCCAGGCTGATGGAAGCCTACAAGGTCTGAAGTTCTCTTTCTCATATGGAGATAAAAAAACCTCAACTTTTCCAATTCTCAGTCCTTTGTTCAAACCATTAGTTTATAATTTCCCTGTCATAATATGTAAAAGTGATAGAAATCAATTATAATAAAAGTGAAAATTTAAGTAAAATAATATTTGCAGTAATATACCATAAACAATTTCATGTCTTGAAAATAAAGGCTGAACTTTATAGCTAATTTGGCTTCAATTTTATCATGTTATAAAATTAAGGCAAATTTCTTTAGTCCTGAGTCAGTGAAGATGCAATAGCAATTTTTGTACTGAAATCTCTTATAAATGAGCTCACTGTAAAATATACTATATATTCTTTAGTTTCATCCTTTCTCTCCCTTATGCCTACACCTCCCAAAAGAAACTAGTGTTAGTTTGTGTGTGAAAATTCTTGGGTGTGGAGTTGAGAATGTTATAAGATAAACATACATATGAGTTTGGGATAGTTGGAGCTCCATCTCCAATTTTCAATGACTGACCAAAGGAATGTGAGGCACAGGATTCAGGAATAACAACCCTGTATATACTGTATATTTTCTGTTCTTCCAGGGGTCAATGACCCTCTTAGCCAGTTCTACTTAGCCATCCTCTGCCTACTGTCCTCTTCAGTGTCCCAGGTTCTTATGTCAGCACTGGGCCCTGGGTACCTAGCTAATGGTACAATGGTATATTTCTCTCCAGATTTAATCTTGCAGAATAATCTGCCTTCCTGCATTGTAGTTTTGTTATGGATCCTTGGACTGGTCTACATTACAAAGCAAGGCTGGCTTAACTATATTGCTCAAACCTGAAAAATTTCCTATCCTGGGAAATGTTTTTAAGCAGACCTAAAGCCCTGGTGTAGACATAGCTAGGTTGATGGAAGAATTCTTCATCAACCTAGCTACCACTTCTTGGAGAAATGAATTTACTACAGCAATTGAAGAACCCCTTCCATTGCTGTAGTAAGTGTCTACAGTATAGCAGCAGTGTTTTTAGTGGTCTGCTTAACCAAATATTATCCCCTTGCAAAGGGGATGGCAGAAAAAAGCAACAGATGTCATCTTTCTCCAGACATACACAGACTACAAGTAAAAATAAGCAGCTATCATGATTTATTGTCTCTTGTTTCACGTCCCTAGAAATGTTTGCAATTTTATGGAATTTGTGCCAGAAAAGCACTGGTTTATTTACAGAAAACTATTTTTCCTGTGTTTAGGACTACTGAGCATGAAGAACAGTAAGAAACTGGTCACTGATGTTATGGTCATTCAGAGTTTCAGATATAATTCTGATTTTTGACTTTTCAGTGCAGTAGTCTGACAACAAGGAGCAATGGTCTCAAGCTGCAGTGGGGGAGGTCTAAGCTGGATATTAGTAAAAATATTTTTACTAGAAGGGTGGTGAAGCACTGTAATGGATTACCTAGGGAGGTGGTGGAATCTCCATCCTTAGAGGTTTTCAAGGCTCATCTTGACAAAGCCCTGGCTGGGATGATTAGTGGGGGTTGGTCCTGCTATGATCAGGGAGCTGGACTTCTGAGTTCCTTTCCAACCCTAATCTTTATGATTCTATAAAATAAATTTACACTGAGTTCTTAATGTATTTGAGAAATATCAATTTTATTTAAACTGCAGACAAGTCAAGCAAGAAGGGGGTTGAGATCATAAGATTACCCTGTGGTCTAATCAAGCAATCCTTTCTAAGATGAGAAAAATGTCACAGTTACAGCCATGTTTCAGCTGTCCTTTAGGATTCAAGAATGATAGAAAGGCAGAAGTCCCCCTTCCTAGACTGAAGCACATCTTCCTTATGTTATTCCAAGTAACTAAGATCAAGCCACAGACTGAATATAGCCTTGATTTACTGTTTCCACTTTTAAAATGTCTTAGGTAATCTAAGGTTTCTTTTGCTGTGTACAGGATTTGAGTTTTTTTTTAAAACCTAGTATTGATATAATACTATGAGTTGGTTCTACAAAAGGACTTTTCAGTTGCACTCTGATATTAAAAACTTGGAACAGTATCTGAACTGTTTGTAATCATTTGTTATTTTGAAAGAGATTTCAGTTTAGATAGGAAAGCACAGCAAAAACCATAAGCAGTTCCTTGAAGTAAAAAAAAGGCAATCAGAAATAGCTGAATTTTTTCCTAATATTAAAAGAGCCAGGAATTTTAGATTAATTTTGGAAAATGTAGGAACAATGTGAGCTGAAAATAAATTCTCCCTCGTACTAACATATTTCCAAAGAGTACTTACAAAAATGTAAAAAGGCCCACGACTATGTCCAGTGTTGATTTGTTGTTCAGTGCACACTAAATTTCTCCACCAAATGTTTTTAAAGAGCCTGCTGCTCATTTTACACTTGTATTATCCATGTGTCAGGAACAAACAGCTCTCTTGGAGGAAATGCAATACAGTATTTCTGTTAGTGCCTGGTACTTTTACATAAGCAGATAGTAAAGCACACCACAGGTTGTGACCTTGAGCTCTCTATTTTGTTTGCTTTTTTTTTTCTTAGTAGGATACTATTAAATTTATAGGGCTTGTTTTGGAAGGAGTTATTACTAAATCTTTTCTTAACTATTATAGAGTAATAGCAGCCCTATATGCAACTTACATAGTACATTCTGAACGGACAAACACTAGCTATATGGCATCCCTCATAAGTTTATGGAGGTGGAGATCTCCCCCAATCCCTCATCTCTATTTTTCCCTCTCCTGCTTCCCTATAAAAATTCATTATTGAGCAGTAGGTTTCTGACATGGTGTTATATTAGAACACCCTTTATACATAAATAATTGTTAATTGTGACCTTAGAAATAGACAAAATACCTTTCGCCTCTAAACTACCATTCTGCTTTGCAAGTCATAGGAAAGGTTTTTTCTATTTTTCCTAAATTATTTATTGGCAGGAAGACATGGTCCCACAGTGATAACTGACAAATCAGATTATGAGATCAACTTGTAATGAGCAAACTGTTACTCAGTCCATTCAAAAATAAATTATGATATGTTGCTGACAAAATATTTGAAGGGCACTCAGATTCATATGCAAAGATAGCTGTGGCAACCCAGGTAAGCACCAATGATCCTTTTAATAATAAGAGGCCAGTCCCAAACTCCCAATTTTTTAGATGCAAAGCCTTCATGTACTTAGTCCCCCGTCAAAAAGGCTTTCTCTGTTCCTGCTAAATAGTGTTCAGCAAAAGCCTGCAGGTGTCATCAGATGCAGCTAGGAATCTATGTTGCCTGCCAGGACTCCTTTGAAATGCTGCTGAAGACAGTGCAAAAGATTCTGGGGTGTGTTGAGGAACTGCAAATATTTAGTGTATATTATTGATCAAAAACTGGAATGTATCTAAAGGAGGCATTGACTGAGGTAGGGGCCAAGTGAGTTGCCAGGAAAAGGAGAAGCTAGCAAGTGAAATGGAGAGCCGAATCTTGGAACAATCTATAAAAGTCCACACCGCATTCCTTTAACTCTTTGCTTTTCTGGATGTCTCAAAATACTTATTTTTACAATATAGTTTAAATAATCAAGTGAAATGTGAATTATTCAACAAAATTTAATCTATTTTATCAAGAAAACAATTTCCACTTTAAAATTTGATTATGGATCTTGCTGCTTGTATGTCGCATTAGCTGTTCTGAATTCAAAAGCACCTGAAAATATCTCACTCACTACTCCAGGGCATTTACAGACTACGATCTAAATCCATTCCTAGTTTATTTTGACTTCTGCCAATATAAACCAGGGCACAGGGCTCATAGCAACAGAACCGCCACAAGGGCACACAGCAGTGGCAGAAAGCACCTGCAATTTCCCCTCCACTAGGAGGCTCCCAGGCAGCCAGTGAAGCCTAAAAAGTGGGAAACACTTGTCAAGGAGAGTCCATGGTCAGAGCAGCTAGGGGATATAATTTTGCACATCCTTGAGCAGCCTGTGCTGTCAGGAGCCACTAACAAAGCAACCCTTTCTCAGTGGAAGCCCCTAAGCAAGGCCAGAGCTGGAAATATTGTATGTGCTGTCCTTGGAAGGATTCAGCTGCCATTACAAGCACCAAGAAATTCAATGTACATTTTGCCGTCCCAGTTGGGGTTACTCTGGTACTAAACCTATGCTGTTAACAGTTACTGCTTCTGTACAACTTCCTGCAGTAAGATATACAGCTTGATTTTTTTAATCAAAACTCTCATTAATGGGAATGTAGTTTAGGTAGGACATCATGATTTGGCTCTTTTAAGGGACAGATTCCACTGCCCTTACTCACTTTAAGTAGTTCCTTACTACTCAATTAGTTCCTGTAGTTTCAATATGGGTAAGAATCTGGTTGAAAGTAAGCAGAAGTTTCACAGAAGTGAATCGCCTCTTTCCACTCCAATACTAAAAAGTCTCAATCCAGCAGGATTAACTGTTTTAAACGATTATATTAAGATATTATATACATTTTGAATAAGATTGGTGGTGAAAGAGAAAATGTAAACTCAATAGGTTATCATCAGAGATAGTTGGGAAATTTCCACCGCAACTATTTTTTGTCAGAAACTGCTAACTGATTGAAACAAACTTTCAGACCCATTTTTGCCCACCTCCCAGGTGAGTGTCTTACCACCAGACTACAGTCAGTCTTTCACTCATTCTGGCTCAGTGAATATGTAATTTATACAAAGTGTAACAGCTCCAACAGGAGCGATTGAGAAAGCTCTCACTTTAGAATAGTCAATATAGAATAGTCAATAGTGGTCAGGGCCCTCACTCGGAATGTGAGAGATCCAGGTTTAAGCTCCAGCTTGACTTCATTCACAGGATTTCCCTCATAGAATTGTAGGATTGGAAGGGACCTCGAGAGGTCAACTAGTCTAGTCCCCTGCACTCATGGCAGGACTAAGTATTATCTAAACCATCCTTGGCAGGTGTTTGTCTAATCTGCTCTTAAAAAAATCCAGTGACAGAGATTCCACAACCTCTTCAGGCAATTTATTCCTGTGCTTAACTACCTTGACACTTAGGAAATTTTCCCCCCTAGTCTTCTCTTCTGCAGACTAAACAAACCTAATTTTTTCAATCTTCCCTCATAAGTCATGTTTTCTAGATCTTTAATAATTTTTGTTGCTCTTCTCTGGACTTTCTCCAATTTCTCCTCATCTTTCCTGAAATGTGGTGCCCAGAACTGGACACAATACTCCAGCTGAGGCCTACTCAGCGTGGAGTAGAGCAGAAGAGTTACTTCTTGTGTCTTGATTACAGCACTTTTACTAATACATCTCAGAATGGTGTTTGCTGTTTTTGCAACAGTGTTACACATCACAGGTGAGTGTCTTAATCACTAAGCTTTTGGCTATTCTGGGGTCTCACTCTCAAAACTGTGGAAAAAAGATTTGGTTTCATGACGATGAGGTACAGGAAAATTTTTGACTGGCATAGGAAAACTATCTCCCACTCCCTTTAGTCATTATGTGTTTTGTGATCCTGTTGAATTTTCATTGCAATGCTGGTTCTCATTTCAGTAGGTTGCTTAAGTAACACTCTTCTCCATTCATATTTTTAAGACACGTATACAAACAAACAGTAGTTCAAAATATCCAGTTTGAAACTAAAAATAATCAGAGGGAAAATTTTAAGGTTACCTTTAAAATAAGAAAATCACCAGGTCAGAGAGTATGTAGAAGGAAGTTCCACCATTTAGGTGAAAATGGTGCAAAAGCCCTCTTTCAGTCTAGTAACGTCAGGGCAACAAGCAGAAAACCAGAAATACGACAGAGTGCAGGTAGAAGAAATAATTTTAGAGATGGGACAAAGCTGCATATTTAGGGTGTAAAGTTTGAAACACACACTCCAACCCCAAAATTCAGGAGTGTTCAGTCTAAGATTTTGCTTAGTCTTTTATAATGATAAAGGGCCACTTGCAAAGTTAGCATCTGGATTTGGATGCTGAAACTCTTTACAAATCAAGCTCTGCTTTTGGATATGTACAATTACATAATTGTACAATGTACAATACACTCAGGTCAAAAAAGGAGTTCTATCTCCTCTGAGCACTCAACAACCCATTATTTGAAAACTAACACAACACGAGCTAACCCTGACACACTGAGTCACAATTATTTCTATTACATCTCATCTCCTCAATGTTAGTTGTCTATTGTAAGTTTGTAGAGGTCTCATCTCCTATATGCCACACAAGTAATACACTTTTTAGACTGTAAACTGCTTGGGTTAGGAATAATATCCTCAGAAGGGTATGCCATAAAGGGGGCCTGCTCACCATTGGGGCCCCTTGGTGCTACCCTAATACAAAGATCACATCATCTGTGGAAACCAGGTCTCCGAGGAAAGGAGGTGTGGGGGGGATAGGGCGCATGAGGTTAAAAGCAGGAGTATACAAATCAGGTATATACTGTACCTGCTCCTACCACCAGTATCTTGGGCTCACAGCTGCTGATACAGTGCAGGAGGGACCTGGAGCGGACGTTGAAGTTGAGGAAAGCCACCACACAGCCCAGCTTGGCCACTCCAAACCATACATGGATGAAGTCAGGTTCATTGCTCATCAGCAGGGCCACGGTATCCCCCTTTTTCAGAGCCCCCTGCTGCAGGAAGACCTGAGCTACCCTGTTACTCCTCCTGTCCACGTCCTGGTAGGTGTGAACATCCCCTTCATGGAGGATGAACGGCTTGTGGGGCTGCCTCTCAGCCTGTTTCACAAACCTGTCCAGGACCGTGAAAATCTTCCCTCGCAGCCTATAGAGCTCCACGGTCAGCCCATACCTGATCACTTTCAGCAGGTACCTGAGGTCGTGCCAGAAGTAGGGGAAGAGGAGTTTCTGGAGGAGATGCAGGGAGACAATCCCAGCCGCAGCGCCCGTGACCCAAGAGAGCAACATGGGAACAGCCGGAGCAACGCAGCTGCGGACAAACCGCGCAACAGGCCGGGCCGGGGCTGCTTTAAAGGGATCCCACCGTGCGTCTGCGGAGACGGGGCCGAGCCGGACAGGAGCCCGGGAACTCCAGCCGCTGTCCCCAACGGAGCAAGCCGAGGGGAGCAGGGAGGAGCCGCTCAGAACCAGGCAACAGGTGGCAGCGGATACGGGAGCGCCCCCAGGGCCCACTGCACGCCGCGAGCGCCTGCCCCGGGCAGGGACCCGCCGAGCGGCCAGCGCCGCCGTTCAGCCTCCGGGCAGGGCGAGGCAAGCTGAGGGAGCGGAGAGCCGCACGGCGCCCGGCGAGCAGGAGGAGCCGAGCGCCCGAACACCCAGGCGGCGGAGCGGGGACCGGGGCCCCCTGCGTTCACCAGACAGAGCCAGGTGAGCGCGGGCCCCCCACCCCGCGCGGCATCCCCAAGTGTCTTCCCTGCCCCCCGGGACTCGCTGACCAGAGCGCCCCCGCCTGGGGTTAAGGTCGGACAGACGCTGGGGAAGCCTCTGCGCTGCGGGTCCTGCTGCTGCAATCCCAGCCCCTTGCATAAGGCGAGCGCGCCGCTAAGCTAAAGCCTGCGTCTGCCGCTTCACTCCCCCCACGGGCACAGCGCCGGGGGACGGTTCTTGTACATAAGCGAGGCCAGGGAGCCGCCCTCTTCCGTCCCAGGCTCGGGGGCTCGCTGCGGGCGCTCGACGCTACGCGGCCCTGCACCAAGCCGTTGCTGGAGCTAGACGCGAGCAGAAGTGGGAGCCGCTCGGGACCCCGGCAGAGCAGAGCAGAGGGGGGAAGAGCGAGGACAGGCTGCCTTCAGCCCTCACTCAAGCGAGACAAAGGTGAGCTACTGTTACCATATGTCCCAGTTTACCAGCAACCATCTGGGTTTAATTTAGCTGTTTCCTGGGACATGTGGTCACAGCGCTGGCCCCTCTGTCTGCTTCAGCTCAATGCCCTCTTCTTCTCCCAGGACCCAAACCCCCAGCGACATATCCCAAGCCAGTGATCCTGCAGACGCCCCTCCCAACAACCCAGTACCTATGTCAGATTGAGCGTGAATCTCACAACATATTTCCCTTTAAAACAACAGATCTTGGAGTCAACTGGGTATGTGATGGTTTCAGCTTTATTACAGATATGTTTCTAGTCCTGCTTGTGGAGAGAAGCTTGAAAACATGACCCAAGTACACCCTGAAATTTAGAAAACCAGAAGGTACATAAAAGGAACCCAAAGTGTGTTATGTTTCAATAATCTTATTGTCTTGATGTCATTCACCTGATTTTTGAACACGGGTTGGCAATATACTAGACCCCCAACAAATCCAGTGGCTCCCCTGTACCTCACCCAAGTCCCTTCAAACATCACAGCTCCCCCTGTATCTCCTTCAGACACTTCACTTCAGTAATCTGCCTTCTCCAACCCTCTCAACCCAGAGGGTTCCACTAACCCCTCATTGCTCCAACCTTCATCTGAGGCACCAACATTTAAGGCCTCAAGTCCCCTCTCAGCCAAGCTCCTTTACTTTCAGACTCCTCAGGGAAGTGGAGTGATAGCCTTTCCTCCCTCCCTTGGCTTCTGGGGTGGCCAGCTGGCTTTGCTGCCTCATCCTTGCACTTTGGGAGACCATCAAAGGGAGGCCACTAACCTTCCCCTCTTCTCTGAGTAATGAAAATCTTTATGGCCCACAGATTGATCCTGTTAGGCTATAGTTCTGTCTTTTATAAACAGGGACAGGGAAGCCACATGCCTGAGAGGGTAGGATTTCCTATGCTGGACAACACCCATCAGATGTTGCCTTGGAAACCCAGAGCATATGCAATACCTGCCTAGGTGTGCCCACTGGCAGAAGGTCTTCTTCAAGAGCCCAGCTTTCTGTTACTTCCCAGCCATTTTCCTCATCCTGCTTTCCTTGTAACATCTTAACCAAACAGTTTCTCTCGCATGCTGTAACCTCTACTACCATTGTGTAACAACAGCCATTCTCTCTGTGAACAACCCATCCACCCTGCCCACTAGTCCATCCAGCCACCCTAGCTCCCTCTCTGCAACACTCCCAGCCAGTCTCCCTTCCTCTCAGCCTTTCTGCTCTTCTTTTCTCCCTCTCTGCAACCCAGTTACTCTTACAGCCTGCAATCCACCCTGTGCTATGACTCCTTTCTCATTAAGGCATGGAGAGCTTGTATTTAATACTTTTTATTTTAACATTACATAACTTTTACACGGCAGCAACTTGAATCTGGGGTGTCTGCAGCCTGCAGTCCAGAGCCTCACCTTCCAAGATGGAGGATGGCCTTTGGTCTGTGCAGCTGCAGCCCACTTTCTTAAAAAGCCATAGCTGCTCTACCAGGTTTCTCTTTTTAATTAAAAAATATATAAGTTTGTGAAGCCTTTGAATGCACATGATATAGGTCTGCCATCACAATCTTTCCTCTGCAGTGCTAGTACCACATGTAGTCCATCTTTCAAGGCATCTACAGAAATTGTTGTAAGGCAAAAATGATCAAAATATTATAGCCACTCTCTGTTCCTATCTCCCTGCCACCAATCCACTCACTCTCTCATCCTGCCTGCCACATCCCACTCAGCCACAGTCCCTTCCATCTCTGCAACCCGGACGCACTCATTTTCGCTCTCAGAAAATCTTATGCTCTTCCTTACCCTCTATTTATCCCTCAGCCAGTCTCTCTCCTTCCCTGCCTGGAGCCTACTCAGCTACTCCTCCTCCTTCCCTGCACCCTTCTCTAGTCTGTATAGTGCCTTCCACGCCAATTAAAGATGAGAGGCAGGAAATAGTAAAATTACCCATTCATTTCTCAAGAGGGAAGGACGTTAATAGACTGCTCCAAAAATTATCTAGAACTTAGTTATGTATAAAACTTTTCCTACAAAGTGCATTCTATTACAGATTTAGATAAGAAAACTGTATTTACAAATAAATTCATGCTCATTTTCAAATGTTGTACCTAATTAGCACAACGAAATGCTACATTAAGACTTGAGCATGTAAAATAATGCTTATTGGCCTGTCTTGCCTTGCACCTTGTGGATTCACTATGTATGTCTACATAGGGATGAAAAAACTTGCCACTGGGCCAAATCAGCTGACAGAAGCTCATGGGGCTCAGGATCCAGGGCTGAAAAATCACTGTATAGATGTTCAGGCTTGGGTTGGAGCCCAAGCTTTGGGACTCTGCAATGGGTCCCAGATGTCAGGATCCAGTCCAACCCAGAACATCTGCACAGCCTAAGCCCTGTGAGCCCAGGTCAGATGACCAGGGCCAGCTGCGGCCATGCCTCAGGTCTTCTAGCCCTGTGTGGATGTACCCACAAAGACCTGGATGAAGTGGGGGCAAAAGAGATGCAAAACTCTATTATGGTCTTGCTCTAGCAAGGCCACAATTAAGCTTGCACCAGAATGTTCTGTTTTACAGAGTCTGTACCCCTGTCTCACCTTTTTTTAAACCCTTTTTCATATAAACACGCCACAAGGAATTTAAACCAAAGTTTAACCAGTCATGGGTGTGGAATTCTCTCCAATGTGCACTTTGTGTTTGCATGTTGTTTGGGTTGTGTGGTGTTTTTTTTTTTTTTTTAGGAAATTGGGGAAAACTGGAAGAGCCTGATTTTTTTCAAAACAGCACCCATATATTTGCTGCTTTCTAATGCTGCCTAAGCAATTGTGACGTCAGAAATAGTCAGCCACTCATCATTCTCTCCCTCCAGTTCATCTGCATACTTAGGAAGAGTCCAACTGCCCTAGTTGTCATGGCAACAACTGCCTTTGCTGACTGGTTTTCCTCAGCCCACCATAACATTGCTGCAAAGCAGGGCCCTGGGAGGAACAATATGAAAGCAGACTGGTTTAAGGTCCTGCTATGCTCCTTTGGGGTTGTACTGTGGTAAGTGGCACTGTTTCTTTTTGAAGGGTAACTGTTTCTTTTTAAAGGGTAACCTTTCCTCACAAAGGTTTATATGAAAATAAGGCACCAAATTAACTCCTTTTCCTCTCTCTGTGTGTGTGTGTGTGTGTGTGTTGTATATCTATATGTTGCTCATGAATTGGGGGCTTTCTGAATATTTATCTTTTTAAAAAAAAGCAGGAAATAAAACCTTTTTCATCCCCACTCAGTTTTCTATTACACAATTAAAAATGAAAACAAAAACAAACCCAGCTCTCCCCAGAAGATTTAGAAGTTGAATTGAAAAAAACATGTTATGTTTGAATGCAGTTTAATTTAACTATTTTCAGTATATTGGTCAGTACGGCACTAAGTGGTGAAATGTGGAGCTTTACAAAGATAACGAAGGCAACAAAATATACATTGACAACAACAAATGTGTGAGTGCTTTAATATTTAAATAGCACATTTATAAATTATCATCTTTCTACTAAAAACAACTAAGGAAATTCTCAAAACAAAAATCTTCATTTAACATTATTTAAGGTTTTTCTCCTCAATAAACTTAACCATAAACAATTAGGAAATACAAAGTTAAGAATGAAAAAGAACTTTTTAAGTTGCAAAGTCAAGAACTCTCAAGTTAGGAAATGCTGGAATGAACATTGCCAGTGCAACCTTAATTCAGCCTGGTTGTGTATATATATTATGATGTAGTCACATTGAGATCATGTGCTGTTTTTCCATCGGACACCTCATTCACTGCACAGGACAGATTTGCTCTGAAGATGAATCCAGGTTGTGTAATGAAGGAGTCTGTTGTGTGTAGGACCCAAGCCTCGTTGTGGGTCTCTGTCTGTCACACACAGTCTGTTTCTCTAACACTCCCCCAACACATGTACTCTCCCCCAACACACACTTGTATTTTTGTTATTTCTTGGTACTGAGGCAAGACCCGGCCCCCAAAAGATTATCTATAAATACTTTTGTGCTTTATAAGTGATTATATTAACTGGCCTGTATTTACCCCTTTGTCCCTTTGTCCCTATTAGAATACCATTGTAATCACAAGTTAGAAGGATTGCAAAATTTCCCCAGTTTTCCGGTACTAACACTTGCACAGCAGTTGCCCAACTTCCCCACTTTAACACTACTTCAGCACTTTATCAATCACCCCATGTTAGCCTATGGTCAGGTGTAGCATGCAGCAATGACTATACTCTAATAGGCTAGTAAAAGGTAATTTTCAGTCTTTACTTTGCCTTCCTCTGTCTCTGTAGGGAATCATTTAATTGTTAGATAAGGTAAAGCAAGCTCAGGCAAACCTCAACCTTCCCCCATTATCAAACTTTCTCTGTGCTTTCTAAATGCAGTTTGGCTTTGTGGTTAAAGCCACCCGGCTCTGTCTCTGTCCTTTTGACTCTGATCTAATATTAAAACTACAAGGTGGCTGACTTCCCTTAATTCAGGCCCTGTCTCTGTCCTTTTGATTCTGATCTAATATTAAAACTAATAAGGTGGCTGACTTCCCTTAATTCAGTAATTTCTTAAGCAACTCTTCAGAAAGTCCCTTCACCGACTTCCCCCTAGTAACAACAATTCAGCAATTTTGTCTAGACTGCCAATAGACTAATGGAAAAACAAGTTAAGGCCCACTCCCACAAGGAGGTGCGAATGCTGTTAAGTAATAACGAGCCAATCATGCTATGTAATGTGTAATAATGCTATGTATGAATATTCATGTAAACCTAAAATGTATTTAAGGCAACGCCCCAGAATAATCGGGGCTCAGCCTTTGGAAATGATTCCGCTGGGCCGGCTGCTGACAGATCAATAAACTGCTGTTTCCTCATTTCGGTGTCCGTCTCGCAAGTGTTCCTAAGATCTTGCAACAGTACTTCCTGTCGAAATGTGCAATGCACATTCTCTGTAATTTTATTCTTTCAAAGTTTATTAAGGATTATAGAGTTGTTAAGTTAGTTTTTTGGCCCGTCTATGTATTTCATAATTTTATTTCTGTTTTATGCTTAAATTTAAATCTTTGAGTAGTGAGTTCTAAAATTAGTAAACTTTCATGGCTGGAGTAATTATCATTATTACTTTTATTACCACACTGTGCTTTGTCATGCAATATTTAAAATGTTACAATCAAATAATAGTCCTTCTAGAATGTAAATTTAGTTGTACTCACCTTAGCAGAGCTAGTTTAAAAAAAGTAGCTAAACACATAACTTTAGACACTGTGCAGATGAATGGCACTTATTTTCAAATTGTATTTTTATTTATATCTGTAAAATAACTTGAAATTCATATGAAAATAAATGCAGTTCCAAGTATAATATTAATAGGAATGATGGAGTCAAATGCCTGTCACTTACATGATTGTGATTGGTAAACATAAATGGAAAAATAAATTCCTGTTCTTAATAAAAGAGAAAAAACAACTTAATCATGTAATGTTAAAATTAAGTAAATATGTTTTTAGTGGAGTGAAAGACAATTGACTAAAATAGAGTATAATGGCAGTGATACAGAATGTGTCTGTTAGAGAAAGTAAGCAGATTTTAAGCAAATTTTATTTATTTTTATTTATCTCTACTAAAAATAATGTACAAAGTATCAAACTTCTTCTCACAAATCCCACCAGTCAAAGTAACATAACTGTGGCTGCTTTTATCTCTAGTCTTAGCAATGAGACTAGATCTATACCTCTGCATTTAACAGTGAAATAGATTAATTCATACATTGTATGAATACATATCCCACATGCATAAGAAATAGTTCCATTGAAGTGAAGTGCACAGATAGCAGTTTTCATATCTGCTAAAAACTGCCAATTTAATATTGATATTGTTGATTTATTGTGACCTATCAAACCATCCTTCTGTGGGGATGTAAGTTCTTCTAATTACTGATACTTTTATTCCTCATTCATGAAAGGAGCAACTTTCCATGTTGTCTCTAGAAAAGTGTACTAATTTTTAACTTTTAAATTTCTTCATAAAGTGCTCAATTAAAATTGTTGGTTACACTCAGGTATGCATAAAACTTCTTAAAATTTTTAGATATTTCTGTTGGATTAGGTGTCAGTAAATCTTATTGTGTAACTCTGGAGATAGTAATTCTTCACCTGCTAAATGTTTAAACATACTCTCCTATCCTACTCCTATTGTTTACTGTTCAGATGAAAGAAGACTCACCAATCATTAAGCAGATAAAATTGCTATACTTACAACCAAATGCAACAGCCTTGTGTAATGGAATAATGTTCCAATCCTTTGAACTTGGCAGGAGTACTTGACAGAATTCCCTTTATCATTATCATTTATATTGATTATAAAGGTGCCTGGAGAGGCAGTAAGAACATAATCATTTCTTGTCTTGAGGGTAAGGTAGTAAAACATTTTTTTAAGCAGATAGTATTTTTTTAGTGTTAGCTAACCTAGAGAAATGCTCAGTTTTTTCAGAGTCAGATGTCACCCTTACTTAGAATAATAGAATCCTAGAAGGTTAGGGTTGGAAGGGACCTCAGGAGGTCATCTAGTCCAACCCTCTGCTCAAAGCAGGACCAGCCCAAACTAAACTGTCCCAGCTAGGGCTTTGCCATTCGGTCCTTAAAAACCTCAAAGGATGGAGATTCCACCTCCACCCTAGGTATCCCATTCCAGCACTTCACCAACCTCCTAGTGAAAAACTTTTTCCTAATATCCAACCTAGACCTCCTCCGCTGCAACTTGAGACCATTGCTCCTAGTTCTGTCATTTACTACCACCAAGAACAGCCTAGCTCCATCCTCCCTAGAGCCCCTCTTCAGGTAGTTGACTGCTGCTATCAAATCCCCCCTCATTCTTCTCTTCTGCAGACTAAAAAGCCTAGTTCCCTCAGCCTTCATAAGTCATGTGCTCCAGCCCCCTAATAATTTTTGTTGCCCTCTGCTGGACTCTTTCCAATTTGTCCATATCCTTTCTGTAGTGAGGGGCTAAAAACTGGACACAATACTCCAAATGTGGCTTCACGAGTGCCAAATAGAGGCTTCCCTCAATCTGCTGGGGGTACTCCTACTAATGCAGCCCAATATGCCATTAGCCTTCTTGGCAAAGAGGGCACACTGTTGATTCATATCAAGCCTCTCACCCACTGTAACCCCCACATCCTTTTCTCAGAACTTCTGCCTAGCCAGTTGGTCCCCAGTCTGTAGCAGTACCTGGAATTCTTCCGTCATAAGTACAGGATTCTGCACTTCTCCTTGTTGAACCTCATCAGATTTCTTCTGGCCCAATCCTCTAGTTTATCTAGGCCACACTGTATCCTATTCCTACCCTCCACAGTATCTACCACTCCCCCCAGTTTAGTGTCATCTGCAAACTTGCTGAGGGTGCAATCCATCCCAGCCTCCAGATTATTAATGAAGATGTTGAACAAAACCGGCCCTAGGACCGACCCCTGGGGCACTCCACTTGTTATTGGCTGCCAACTAAACATCAAGTTGTTGATCACTACCCATTGAGCCCAATGATCTAGCCAGCTTTCTATCCATCTTATAGTCCATTCATCCAACCCATACTTCAACTTGTTGTTAAGAATACTGAGGGAGACTGTACCAAAAGCTTTGCTGAAGGCAAGGTATATCACATCCACAGTTTTCTCCACATCCACAGATGTTTTCTCCACAGATCCACAGATGATCCATCATCTCATCATAGAAGGCAATCAGGTTTGTCAGGCATGACTTGCACTTGGTGAATCCATGCTGACTGTTCCTGATCACCTTCCTCTCTTCCAACTGCCTCAAACTGGATTCCATGAGGACCTGATCCGTTATTTTTCTAGGGACTGAGTGAGGCTGGCTGGTCTGTAGTTCCCCTGATCTTCCTTCCCTATTTTGAAGATGGGCACTATATTTGCCTTTTTCAATCACCTGGGACCTCCTGCAATCGTGACGAATTTTCAAAGATAATGGCCAATGGCTCTGCAATCACATCAGCCAACTCCAGTACCCTCAGTTGCATTGCATCCAGCCCTATGAACTTGTGCATGTCCAGCCTTTCTAAATAGTCCTGCACCTGTTCTTTCATCATTGACGGCTGCTCACCTCCTTTTTCTGTGCTGCCCAGTGCAGTAGTCTGGGAGCTGACCTTTTCTATGAAGAGAGAGGCAAAAAAAGCATTGAGTACTTCATCTTTTTCCACTTCATCTATCACTATGTTGCCTCCCCCATTCTGTAAGGGGGGTACACTTTCCTTGATCATCATCTTGTTACTAACATACCTGTAGAAACCCTTCTTGATACCCTTCACGTCCGTTGCTAGCTGCAATTCCAATTGTGCTTTGGCCTTCCTCATTTCACTCCTGCATGCCTGTATTTTTATATTCCTCCCTGGGCATCTGACCAAGTTTTCACTTATTGTAAGCTTCTTTTTTGTCTTTAAACTCACCGAAGACTTCTTTGTTAAGCCAGCTTGGTTGCCTGCCATATTTGCTATTCTTTCTGCACATCAGGATTTTAATGTTATAAATTAATTTATGTTGGATGGATTAATTTATGTTAATTTATACTCTAGCATTCCTCAGCACAGAGGATGGACTATGACCTTTAGGTCCCTTCTATCTATCCATTTTCTGTTGCAAAATACCTTTCTCTTCAAGAAGCCCCAGTGAAAGTAATGGAACTCAGTGATGGGTAAGAGCCTACTCATCGTAAGTAAGGGCTTCACAATTTGGACCTCAAACCACTCCATTTTTTATTTCATTTTGAACCAAACTATCGAGTTCTTCCTTTGTTTCAATTCTGCCCTAATAGTTTATTGTCTGAGTTGAAATTCTGAATGCTATCCAACAGAATAAAACTCCTGGATGTATTATAGGCAGGGCTCGTCACACTGCCTATTAAGGTTGTTCAAGGCTTCCCCTTAAATCCCTGTTGTCAGTTGCTTATAACTTTGTCAAACTTCAACTGTTCACACTGAAATTTTACATGCCACATATTTGCCTCTGTCTGAATGTTTTGGAAAACAGACAAACAGTTGAGCTGTTGAGCTCAAAAAGGTGAGCTGTTTCCAAAAATAAGGCTAAGAAAAAATTATTTTGCACTGGTTAGAAAATTCTGGCAACCTTATTGTTGAAAAGCAATAGTGTCCCCAGTCTTTATGGTACAAACTTTAAATTTGGCTGGGGCCTGGACTGTGAGAGGAATATGCTTTCTAATGTCCCTGGAAAAAATCTGCCCGAATTATAAGCCTTTGAAAAATTGCAGTTTCCACATGGTCAGTAGCAATTTTGGTTTTAGCAGCTAAAGTTTCCAAATACTCCATTTTCACTGCAAATGCTCAAACCTCATGCTTAATGCTAAACCAGGTGTGTATCAGTCATCTCCACAGAGCATCTGAACATGCTCCAATCTAGGCTTATAGGGGCAGAGTTGGGCTTTCCCTGTAACAGCTACCAGGATGGGACTGAGCACTGGACGTCTGTCTCTCCTGTGCTCTCAGTGACCCCTCTCTCCCCCACTGCCACTGAGGCAGTGTAGAAAGGAAAACATCTGATTCAAATGCACAGAGTATAGAAACCAGAACTGGGGGTGGTGGTGAGAGAAGAGAAGTAGATTGGCACAAGGAGTCTGGTGTGAGTGGGACTCAAAGGGTGGGTGGGGAACTAGGACTGGCTGGGCAAAGAGACAGGACAAGGAGCTGGAGTGTGGAGGGGAGCCTAAACACATTTGATGAAGAGCTCAGAGGAGGGAGAGTGAGACTACAAATGGGAGCCAGTGTGGTGGGGAGGGAAGATGGACACAGATAAGATGGAGATCCCCAAAGTGGGAGACTAGGGCAAGATGGACTAGAGGCCAAGCATGAGGAAAGAGATGGGTTGGTGATAGTGACCAGTTGGAGGAGACTGGGCAGAGAAAGGTCAAGCTTGAGGCATGGGAAGGGGAAAAAACAGATAGAAGGATATGTGCTCACTAGAGCACACTTCTCAAAAGCCAGGAATTGAACCCAAGATTCCTGAGTCTCACAGTTACAATGGTTGTGCCTGTCCACACGGCACTCATTGTGTTGCTGAAGCACATCCACATTTGGTGCTTTAGCATCAACAGTGACAGCAGTGCACTGTAGGCAGTTATCCCACTGTGAAGCTTGCCACCTTATGACACTAGGAGTTGTGGGAAGGCGGAGAGGATTCCAGTGCATGATGGGTGCAGGCTCAATGTCCCATGATGCAGTGACTTTCGTCCCATCATTCCATTCATTCCACTGCGTTTCATGGCATTTTTCAATGGCCCCAGTTTCCTTTGTGCCTTCTATCTCTATATAGGATCCTGCACTGCTCTCCACTGTTGTTTTCAGTGCTCTGAACACATCATGGTAGGAACAGGAATCCGAGGCGCCTGACCTGTTTTTTGCCATGCAAACGAACAACGCTGGATTACTGTTTGCATTCACAGAACATCTGCACATGGTGCACGTCACTTTTGGGCTTGTGAAACAAGCACAGAGTGGTGGAATTGTATTGTTATGCAGGTCTGGGATGACAAGCAGTGGCTGCAAAATTTTCAAATGCTTAAAACCGCCTTTATGGAACTCTCTGCAGAGCTTGCCCTTCCCTGTGGTGCTAGGTGCTGTCCAGCCAATCCCATTCTCCTTGCCCCCAAACTCCTCATGCAGTCTCACTGGCCAACCCTCACCTCCCCTGTTTCCCTGACTGGTCCTGGTCCCAGTCTCAGCCTCCCCTCCCCATTCATGGCTCACAGTCACAACCTGTGCCCTCCACAGCAACCAGGCTTTGTCTACATAAAAAAACTTAGGTCTATCTAGCTACATTACTCAGGGCTGTGAAAAATTTCACATTCTGCATGATGTCATCAGGTCAACATAATCCCCACTGTGGACATAGCTAGGTGGATAGAAGAATTCTTCCATCCACCTAGCTACTGCCTCTCTCAGAGTTGGATTTACTGCAGTGACAGAAAAACCCCTTTATCACTGTAGTAAGTGTCTACACTATATAGCTACAGTGGTGTTGTTGCAGTGCTTGTAATATAGACATGCCCCCCAGTCTCCTTGTCCAGCCAATCTGACTCTTACTTATACGGACTCTGACAATCTGTATCCACCTCCAGGCAGAATAATAGGTTTAAATAGGGTTTATAAATAGGCAGGAGAGGAATAACATGATCCAAGAGAACCAATCTGAAAAAAAAAATCATAACTGAGGACCAGCACCTCATCGGAAAGTGACATGCTGGATGGCATGATGCCAATGGCCAGGTGAAGAGAGGAGTAACTAGGGATCCACATAACAATTTCTGTAGGATCCGGCACTGTCATTCAGACTACATCATGCAACATCCCTAAGTACTTAAAAAATCACCACTATAAGTTGTTGTGAAAGGAAATTTTAGTTTCCCATTCACCTTCAACCTTTAAATTTTAAAAAGATGCATTATATAATGACATTAAGATTATACAGTGTTTGGGCTTGCATTATAACAGCACATTGCATTTGATCTCATTTAATATGACTAAGTGTTAGAAATAAGCCCAGGCTAACACTCCAGCTGTGAATGCCCCAAACTTTGGAAAGATAAGAAATGAAACCCAGAGCTGGATCCAGATTTCAATATGTCTCTATAACAGACTGAACCAAATCCCTGGGTCTCAAATCTTGGACTTTCAAAATCTGGATCCACATTTTGTGGATCAAGCCCATCCTTTTAAGCTTGTGCCAATGCTCAGTAGTACACACTTCTTATGTTATCACTTCATTTCTGTGTGGCTTCAGGATTTTTGAAATGAAAATTTACCTGAGACAATGGGTAAAATTTTCAAAAGCACCTAAACAAGTTAATGCACTTCTGAAAATTTTAGCCAATTGCTATCTATGCAGAGCATTAGCATGCTACAAATTATAATGGTATAATTTAATGTGTATTAAAGTGTGAGTGGCATCTAGTATGAATCTTCCTATGCATCACAGACCAGATAAAACTTTTGCATGCATAAGTAGTTTAGCATTTTTCTTTTACTGAAAGAATAACAACAATTATATTTTCATCTAATTTTTTTACCATGATTCTCAAAAAGTATGATAGGGCCTGTCTTGGCAAGAAGTCCACAACATAATTTAAAGTATCTTTTCATCAAGCTCTTAGTTGGAATCAACTACCATAACTGCCATTCCCTACTCTTCCACTATACCCTAAAGTAAAGATATGACAGCAGTGTTCTCACAAACAAGATCTATAGAAAGGAAATAGAACCTTGCATGGTTCCAATTTATGAATGCCAAATTATCTGAAGTGATTTAGTGTATGCAAATAACTCAAGTTTGCCATGAGGCAAATAGTGGATCCTCTTTTAAATAATTCCATGTGTGACTTCATTTTGCTTCTGATAATGTGCATCTCATTTAAAGCTGGGGAAAATGTCTGGCCGCATATTTATGAAAAACTTCTTTAATCCCCACTTTGGAAAAGGTTTTGTTTTATTGGGGTGGGAGGATCTTGTATTAATTTAGATAGAATAAATGGGCCCAGAGAGTCAAAGATGTTAACATGACTATGTCACTGTCCAGCATTAAACCAGGCTTAGGTTAGGGTTTAATATACAAAGACCTCAGCCTGTTCAGTATCATTGCAAACAAACAGTTACAAATCTTTTAAACTTTTTTATTAAAGATAAAGAAAAAAAGAAAAAACAGTTAAAGCATTTGAAATGTGAAGTATTTTAAGGCTTTCATTTTAACAACATTCCTTGTTCCCTTTCCCCATAGCTGGAGAGCTTTTAGCAGGAACCCCCATTTGACAGTCTTTCAGATGGTGTAAAAGTTGGTAGTAACTGTCCTTTTGGGGAAAAAGAGAAATTAGTTGAGTTGAGCTGGAATTGTAGTTGCTGCTGCTGCTGCTGCTGCTGTTAAAGTCTGCTCCTGTTTCCTAAAAGACAAATGTGACCCGTCCATACCTACAGTAGCCACCTGAAAATGCCAAGGTCAGGGCAGGCTACAAAAGGAGAGCAGAATCTGCCAGCACTGGTGGGTGACACTGACATCAGACTTTCCAACCAGCCACTAACAGTGCTTCTGATTCCCCACACTGATTATCAAGAAGCCAAAATAAAAATATACACAGCCCCTTTTACTGCATTTCAGTCTCTGGCTCCCAATCAGCTACTAGGTCCAATAAAGAGACTAGTTATTTAAAACTCTATGCTCTTTACCAAAAAGGTTTCTCCGGACCCCAAAGGGTCAGCCACAGTACCAGATGAATATAAGTTTAGATCTTATCCAAAATACCATGCTGCCAGCCAATCCTTCAGTAACTAAAACTAAAGGTTTATTATAAAAAGAAAGAAACAAACTATAAGAGAAGTGTTAAATGATTAAAGCAATGAGACAAATACGATTGATTTGAAAGTACATATATATCAGGTTTCTAATAGAATAGTGGAGTTTGCAGGCTTGTATAGTCCCTCTGACGTACGTCCAATACCTGGATGGGTCTCAGTCCTTTGTTTCACAGCTTAAGTTCCATTCAGTTGTAGATGAGTTGATCCAGAGGTAGGTGAAGACTGACTGAAGATGACTGAAGACAAAATGGATGTCAGGCAGCTGCTTTTTATGTCCTTTGGCCTTTGCCATGCTGCTTGTGGAATTTTACAGGAATAAGAAAGAGTCCAGAGTCACATGAGTAAGTCCCGGTGACTCATCAGGTATATCCCTGGCTTCTCCCCCTGGGCCCCTTGTACCTGTGAATTTCCTTAATGGGCCATTAAGCAAGCTCGTGCTGCAGCCATCCTGTCTGGGGTGTCGCCCAGACACAGCACAATTTGAAATACAGATATACCAAACATATCCATATCTTCCATTACACATATAACACATGAACATAAACATCGTCATCTTACTTAGAACATTATAGCCTTTCTAACAGTACGTGACATGGCATATCTCACATGAATTATTGTGATTTTGACATATTGATGATAAATAATATAATAAATCTCCCCTCCCTCTTCCCTCCTCCCCCCCCTCAAATCCAGCCAGTGTGACAACAAAATCAGGCAAACACACATACAAGAGGGGGAATGAAAAGCTGCTTCTGTCTTTGGTATCGACTTTTATTTGCTGCTTCACTGTTAGAGAAACATAGGCATGGTACATATTCTTATCTGCCACTCCAAGACCTGGCAAACTTATACCAGCATTGGGCTGTTTTGGGCATTGCTAATATCTGCTTTCCTGCTTTACTATTATTACTGTTATCTGCCTCACTGGCTTAAAACAGTATTGCAAAATATATGGTCCTAGCAAGTTAAGCCAAGGGGAATGATGGGTGGAATAACCTCATTATATTTTTCACCGAATAGGCCTAATTTTTAATACACAAATTTTGATCCATTGATTTCTGGTCCCTCACTTTTGTTCATCAAACATGATTTTAACACAATCATTGAGTTATATCAGTAGGCCTTTTTGTAGTGTTCCATTCTCTCTCCCTCTTGTACCTTTTCCCATCAACACTTGTTACAGGTTATTGTGACACTTTATGAACTTTCACCCACTTTTCACCATAAAGCTCATAATTAGGATAAACTTGTAGGTCCAATTATTACCATAGTCCCAGGACTGAGTTTTGTCTGGCATTAGAGATGGAAGTTTCAAGGACGGTTGGGGAAGAGTCACACAGCACAAACCATGTCTGTTTCTCAGCCTTACACTGAGAGACTTAATGCACTCAGCTAGGGCTCTGCTTTTGCATGACCTATATGTCAAGACCTTTGTTTTAAACCCTTCTTCTCATTCTTGTTTGAAAGATAATGTGTAAGATGTTCAGAAAGTGAATCTAGCATGGAGTGGGGGAGGGGAGGAAGGTGGATTTTATTAAAGAGAATATACCTAATTTACAAAAACTAAATTATTCAGTCTCATGGAAACTTACAATATTTATTGCCCTTTTACTTAGGGGGTGAAGAGTTCCTTCTATAAGGTGTTTCAGAAACATCCAAAAGCATTCAAACATAATTACACATTATGGCAGACACTTGTTTAGAAAACTATATATCTTACCTTCTCACAGAGCATGAAAATTTAGTGGAGATCCTCAGACTTATTTATGTAGGACACTGATGTAAAGTTATGGGTGATCATTCAGCATTATGATGATTAGTTAAGAGCTGATATACAAGTTTATGAAACTGTTTAACTTCATTTATGAAATCAAACTGGTTAAAGAAAACTAAGGCCACAATGTGGAAGATGCATCTCTTTCTAAAAGAGGTCACTGGAGAAACATAGGCATGGCACGTGTACTTATCTGCCACTCCAAGACCTGGCAAACTTATACCAGAGGCTGCATCTTTTACTAGCCTGTGAATTTAAAAAAAAAAAATCAAAATTTGAGTCACAAAATAAAAAAATATCAGTACTATCATATAGGTTAATTAATTGTGTGTACAGGTAAGCTTTATTACTCTAAAGACTTTCTAGCCACAATTGCTTTGAAATATTATAAAATGAACCTGCTATCCTCTGCAGATAATGTAAAGGCAGAATTGTTATAATTAAGGATATATGTTTAAGAAAAGGTGGAAGTCAGCTCCTTTTTTGCAGGAGATCTGGATTTGAATGCAAATCTCAGTTTATAATTTCTGAGTGTCATACTCCTGGTTATTATAAAATGCAGAGGTTTGTAACTCACATATGCAGTATTTCTAAATAACTTCAAAATTGTTTTAATAATAAATGTAATAATAGACATATCTAAAAAAGAATCAGTTATCTGGGTGAAAAATCTCCTTGAGTAGAGTTGCTTTTGTAGAACAGTAACACTTTTTTTCATTGCCCATGGAATTTTAGGCTAGAGTAAAACTAGGCATAATCAATGTATAACCATACTTTGTAATTTATACTCATTGTGTATTTGTATTATGGTAGGGACCTAGCAGGAGCAGTGCTCTAGCATGCTAGGTGCTGCCCAAATACATAGTAAGACATGGTCCTAGCCTTGAATACTGTATTACCCAATTTAAGACAAGACACAACTTGATAGTATAACAAACAATAAAATGGAATGGAGAGGGATGGACTAAGAGGACAGCAGCAAGAGAATAAGTAGTTTCACAGGCTAATTCTGTGCACGGTTTGATGGTTTTAAGTTAATTTTAAATTGGGAGATGGAGAGTGGAGAATTGGGTTTTTTTGGTGTTTGGTTTTTGGTTTTGAAGTTCCCTGTATCAGCAATCTCTCCTATCCCTCTACCTGGCTGTTCTCACATGGCAGTTTCCTGTAGGCATCATGGTAGAAGCAAGTTTTGAGAGATTTGAAGGAAGAAAGGATAGTGGCTTCAGGGCTTGGCTTTACAAGGCATTCAGCGTTCACCCTGATCCAGCCTAGTGCTTAACCATATGCTTAACTTTAAGCATGTGCATATGTAGTCCATGTGTAAAGCATGTGTTATGTTCTACTTTGTACTTGATCCACAGGTCTATTACAGCACATGACTTTTTAGCGAAAGCTGTAGAGTTTCATATTCTATCTCTGGAGATTCCTCATTCATTCCTGCTGTGTCAGCCAAGATAGTTGTCACACATAGTGTGATAATTGTATGTCTATACTTCTTCATGTTATTGTCCTGGGGCACGTTACAATTGTGTCATTAAACTACCAAAAAAAAAAAGTCTTTTATACTTTGTAGGTTTACAGAAGCAGTAGCTGCCATCACCCTAATCTTAATCCATATAATTCTGTGGTGCACTATAATATCACCGGCATTGTCTATCAAGGGCCTTGAATATACACTTTGTGACACTTATTGACTAAGATCACGAAGCCAAACCCATGTGCTCTTAATACTTACATCAATAGATCAGCACATCTGACTATTACATATCCAATGCCTTTGGGAAGTTACTCTTCCTTAATGCTGCTGAGTCACTGTCAAGGTTTTGCATTAGAGTGCAGGTTTGATAGGTATTGCTTTTGGGTATATGTTGGGGATGATGTGAAAGACTTAGAATGTTGGAGTGCATCATTGGCAGAATTGTAGCCATTGTGAAGGAGGAAAGGAATGCAGGAGTCTTTCATTAACTTCTTATTTCTAGGCCATTAAAGACTGTCAGAAACTGGGACATGGGAGATCAAAGCAGGAGTCAGGCAGTGAGGACTTGAGAGCCCTGGGTCAGAGCCAAAGTCAGAGGTCAGAAATTGGAGCCAAGGGTCAGAACCAGGATATCTAAAGTAAAGCAATGCAGGATCAGGACTGGGGTCAAAGCACAAGCTATCACAGCCATACACAAATGTTTTAAGCAGCCAGTGAATTGCTGCTGTTTTGGGGCTTAAAAGCCAGTCTGCTGATTCTTCCAGCCAATCAGGCCGTGTAGCCAATCAAGTGGCCTTCTACAGGCCAGGCTCATTAGATTGCCTGGGGACTGGCTGTGTGGAAGGCCCTGTTTCCAGACAATTTTGTGTTCTATTCTATGTACGTATATAGTGTTCCTGGGCTTTTACCAAAGGCTCTTAAGCAAAGTTAAGCAGTCATGGGATGAGAGGGAAGGTCCTCTCATGGATCAGTAATTGGTTAAAAAACCAGAAATAAAGGGTAGGAATAAATGGTCAGTTTTCACAATGGAGAGAGATAAATACAGGGTCCCCAAAAATCTGTATTGGGACCTGTTCAATATATTAATAAATGATCTGGGAAAAAAGATAAACAATGAGGGAGCAAAGTTTGCAGATGATATAAAATTACTCAATATAGTTAAGTACAAAGCAGACTGCAAAGAGTTACAAAGGGCCCTTACAAAACTGGATGACTGAGCAACAAAATGGCAAAAGAAATTCAGTGTTGATAAATGCAAAGTAATGCACATAGGGAAAAAATATTCCCAACTATACAAAATTAGGTCCATATTAGCTGTTACCTCTCAAAGATATCTTGGAATCATCATAGATAGTTCTCTGAAAACATCTGCTGTATGTGCAACGGTAGTAAAAATTGCCAACGGACTGTTAGGAGCCATTAGGAAAGATATGTTGCAAGATCTCTGGTACACGCAGCGAGACGGACACCGAAATGAGGAAGCAGCTGTTTATTATTGCCGGCAATAAGCCCAGCGGAATAATTTCCAAAGGCTGAGCCCCGATTATACTGGGGCATTGCCTTATATACCTTTTATGATTACATGAATATTTATACATAGCATCACTACATTTTTCATAGCGTGATTGGCTCGTTATTACTTGACAGCATTCACACTTCCTTGTGGGAGTGGGCCTTAAACTTGTTTTCCATTAGTCTATTGGCAGTTAAAGCAAAGTTGCTGAATTAGGATTAATATGGGGAAGTTGGTAAGAGGTTTTCCAAGAAGTTGCTGACCTTGGGTCAATATGGGTTTCTGAGAAGTTGCTGACCTGGGGTCAATGTGGGCTTTTGAGAAAGTGCTGAATTAGTGTTAATGTGGGGAAATTGGGAAACTGCTGAGCTGATGTTAGTATAGGGAAATTAGGGAGTTTTAGCAGCTCTTTTTCTTGTTAGTAGTGTAGTGCAATATTAGGGTTAGTAAAACAGGTACAGAGCCCGGTGGCTCCAGCCACAATCAACTTTAAAGCACAAAGGTTTACCTATAGGTGATTTCGTGGAGGTTGGGGCTTGCCTCAGATATAGATAATAGGACAGAAAATATCATAATGCCACTATATAAATCTGTGGTATGAATACACCTTGAGTATGCAGTTCTTATCACTCAAAAAGACATTAGAATTGAAAAAGGTACAGAGAAGGGCAACAAAATCTATTAGGAGTATGGAAAAAAACTATTAGGAAAGGGCAACAAAAATTATTAGGAGCAAGGAGAGATTAATTTTCAACTTGGAAAATTGACAACTAAGAGGGATATGGTAGAGATCTATGAAATCAATAATGGAGTGGAGAAAATGAATAGGGAAGTATTTACTCCTTCACATACAAAGAACCAGGGGTCATCCAATGAAGTTAAAAGGCAGCAAATTTAAAACAAACAAAAGGAAGTACTTCTTCACACAATGCAGTTAGCGTGTGGAACTCATTGCCAGGAAATGTTTTGAAGGCCAAAACTGTAACTGAATTCATGGATTTATGGAGAATAGGTCCATCAATGTTTGTGAGCCAAGATGATCAGGGATGCAACCCCGTATTCTGGGTGTCCCTAAACCTTCAGTTGCCAGAAGCTGGGACTGGATGACAGGGAATGTATCACTCAATAATTTCCATCTGTGCATTCCCTCACAAGTATCTGGCACTGGCCACTGTTAGAAGACAGTATATTGGGTTAGATGGACCATTGGTCTAAACCAGTATGGCTATTCTTATGTTAAGCATTTATACTGCTCTGATTACATCCCCTCCATCCTGATACTAAGATAATCTTAACTGTAATGAAACATAGTATTTGTTCATTAATATTATAATGTTGACAGTCATATGGCAAACATATTTGTTTTCTTTCATTGTATTTTATGGGTTTTGTGCATAATGATTTTAAAAAGCATTGAGTTTAACATTTTCAAATGTGCATGGCTAAAATTAGGCATTCAAAGCCACATGAAAGCTAAATGAATGTGTAGTGTTCAGCCTTTCTGAAAATACATTCAGGTGTCTCCTTGTGTTTTAGATGTCCAAATTTAGGCACTTGCCTTTGGAAAATGTTGGGATCAGAGCCCAGTGTAGACACAAAAAATTAAACCAAATTAAGGTTTTTGTAAGTAAATCCTAGAGACTGTAGGTAATTGAAAGAAAGTAATTTATTTTCTTTAAAAAAATATTCTGTCATGTAGTTTTCAACTCAGCAAACTTTAATATAATTGCTTGTCCTCTGAAAGAGAAGAGGCTCATGCTGTCTGGAATTTGCATTTCCCTTGCGTCTGGAGTAGTTTAGATTTTTGCATGCTGCAAAAGCTATTTCTTTCTACGGCTTTTAGGGAGACCTCAGGAAATGGGGATGAATGGAGAAGGATGGGATATACTTTGCTGCTGTACTGTCTAATATGTTAACTTTATTATGCAGCTGAGTGACACTCCTATACCGTATCAGCCTTTAAAATATATTTTAAATAGAAATGACTAAAAATATTAGTGAAAATAGGAATATTTGACATTTGTGAAACTCCATGTATTAAAACTTACTGGCTACTTAAGGAAATAACAGTAATGTTCTGGAACACTGCCACCTTATGTTAACTAAGGTGATCTAAACTATTGATGGCATTGTTAAAGTACAATTCATGTGTGTGTTTAAATGTTTAAAAGGAATTTTCAAAGCAGTTGTTATAAATCCTTGTCACTATTTCAGAATTTTCCTTCAGTGAATGGGAGTGAAAGGAGATTCCATTTTAATACTTTCCAACAAGTTAATTATTAATAGTAGTAATAATAAGTATTTCTTTGTATTACTGTAGTGTCTAGGAGCCATAGCATGAACCAGAACTCTACTGCATTAGCACTGTACAAACAGAAGAAAAAGAGGGACTCATTCTAAATTCTGCTTCTGATGATACAAAATAGGGACTTGATAATAGTGGCTACCAGGCATAGTGCTTACTATTGTTTCTATTCCCACTGACTTTGGCATTAACTCTTCTTGTCACACCCTATCTAATTTTCTTTAATGGGACCATGCCTGACATTGAGCACTATATCCATTGGTGTTTGTACAATCATGCATTATGTCTGAAATAATCAGACTCCTCAAAGCATAAATTGTTTAAAACTGTGCTTACCTTAACCATTAGACTTGGCCTTTTAAAACGTATGGAAAATAAGACAAGACATTGTCCTATTGACTGAGTTCAATAATAGCCTTTTAATGCTGTTTGTTATCAGTTCCTTCTGCATTTTTGAAACGGCAATATCCTGCATAAACAGCCTCAAGTACAATAACTTTTGGAGTGGTATCTGCAAACACTGCATTGCATCAAAAGCTTTTGCTACATTTACAAAATATAAAGTCGTATTACAGTAGCCTAACTTAAAATATAGAGTTTTTTGTCCATCGGCCTTGAAATATATCTCCTTGAAACAGGAAAACCATGGTAGCAACACTAGAAATGTAACAAATCTGGCTGTTCCTTATTAAAGTTGATTGTAGTGAAACAATCAGTTCTTTTCAGACATGCTGTTTATGGTGTTTGCTTGCTATCTTGCACAGTGACTTATGTTTTATTTCAGTAATATTTTGATGTATATCTGTTTGTTTCTGGATAATAAACAGAACAGTGACTAAACTAGTAACTTTTGTGGATGGAATGTGGACTGGCACAGCCATTCCATCTGGCTTCTGTACAGAGCTGGGATCATGCAGGATTGAATTGTCTTGATTATTTTTTTCTCGTATGCCTCTACTGTCAGATGAAAATGAAAAGAAAACATATGAGGGAAGGAAGAAAGACAGGCAATGCTGATAACCTGGGTGCAACCCTTCCACCTGCCCCCCATACCCCAAATCTCCCATATTTTACTGCATAAAGATTAGGTAAACTACCAGCTTTTGACATAGGCTTCCATAATTTACCTTTGGGTGCTCCCAAACTATTCAAGATTGACTTCTGTGCCTAGTGGTATTGACTATTATAGTTGTGACATCTATATAAAACATCATGTATATTATTGGGGGTTTGATACTTGCTACAGGAAAGTACCAAACATTTTACATAGTGTAACCAGTTCAGTGCTCTGTTGGCACCCTATAATAACCTAGAAACTCAGGCATTTTGAAAAAGAATACTGTCTACCTCTGAGATTTGCAGAAAGGGAGTGTTGCTGCTGCAGATGTTACAGGATTTAGCGGAATAGGGTACACAAGGGAGAGGGTTGGAAAGTTCAGTGGACCATTCCTTCACTTCCTGAGGACATTCTAAGGTAGTTAGGAGGGGAAAATCCACTGCAAGCCTTAGAAAGTTCATTCTGCTGCCCTGACTTACAGTGGGTTATCACGACACACTCCTTCCCTCCAAATTTCAGAGTGTTGAAAGCTGCTGCTGCCTCATCCTCCCATAAACGACTCATAGGGACCATCCTGACTCCCTACAATCCTTAATAGCCTTTTGACCCAAATAAGTCTACTCCAGTACCTTTGGGACTTTGAGATTATCTTGGCTCATGTGGAGCTCAGGAGACATCTCAATCTGCGGGAAGATCTCAGAGGAGCATCATATGCCTAACTGGTGATTGTGAGAGCAGTAATGCAAAGACCCGATCGGGTTATGTTTCTTCAACAAGCTTTAGGCTTGTGGGAGCTTGTAGTTGCCTCCAATGAGTTTTTTAAAGTAAGGGGTACCCCATGGGTCAGAGGCTACAAGTCTAAGGCTCACAGTACACTGGAGAAGCCCAGTTGAACAGAACAAGGAGCCCCTACACAGGCCAAGGGAAGTGAAGGACTCTGACTTGTGACTCCCACCATGGGCCTGGAGAGCTGTCAGAGAGCTAGGATGGCGCTTCTCTCCAGTTCCACTAATTCCCAAGCATCATGCCAGCCACCTGTGAACCTGAAATCCAGTCATGAAAAAAACATTCAAAGTTGTTTCAGGTACAGTACCAGACACTGGGACTCTGACAATTATTTTTAGGCACCTTTTGTAAATTGTGTTGTGGGGCTTTTGGTTTTTGTACATGGTTTTTCTCTAACTTGTTGCTGTGTGAGACAAGCAACAGGGGGAACTGAGTAACTATGGGATTCAGTAAACTCGGCTGTACAGAGTGCCATAAAATGTATGAAATAAAACTGTAAAAACTTCACTCTTTGAGTTATAATTGTATTAGTCTTAACAGTACACTTAAATTCAGACAATTCTTTTAAGATATCAGTGCCCCTTTAAGAATAAAAGTCTTTTAAGGAAATAGAACTGATTTAGTTAACTTCAAAATCTAGAGCTGCCTGAAAGAATGCATCAGACTTTACATCACTGCTTGGATAATTCTCAGATTTGAAATATGAAGATTTTCTTCATTTAAATAATGTAATGCATCTGTAATATGAGAACATAGTAACTTGGTCATCATATAAAATATCGATTAAATTTGCACAATGTCTGGTTTCAACAGATTTGATGCCAATGCTGTATGATATGTTTAAAGATTGATCACTATTTTTATACTTTTCTGATGTTAGCTGTGTAAAGTTTTAACAACATTGGAAATAGGAAATCATTAAGCAAGATTATTAAGCAAAATGAAGCTACCCTGCTCAGGAAGAAATAAAAGACTCAGCTCAGTAAGGCTATTGACTAGTGATACTTTTCACCAGTTTGAATGCCTGTTTTTTTATCTCATGGCACATAAAACAACGTTTATGGGCAGTTAAAAGTAACAGTGTGTATCAGTAGTGCAGCTTCCATGCTCCACCAAAATGTTTTTCACTCTTATTCATGAGCGGCCAACTCTGCCAGCAAAAGGGTAATTCAGTTTTTATGCCCATACTGGCCTTGATTTGAGACTCTTTAAAAACAATTTTTTTTATTAACGATGTAAAGAATGCAAAAACATATAATACCTTTCTGCAACATGCAGAATGTCATGGATGTACCCTTTACAACTATATTTGACCAGAAACCGCCTTATTACAGATCTTTTGCCAGAGCAATATAGGATTTTGCAATCCCATCTAAGAAATAAAAAACATCAGATATAACTTCTGGATTAAATCCGTTCACTGGATGTCCTTTCCGGTGCTTGAAAGTTGTAATACTTTTCACGGCCTCCTAAAAACAAATAATTCAGATATGGCACATTATTCAGCTCACCTTAAAGATAAGTAAAAAATACAATTACTGAATAAAATGGATGTCTCTTTTGTTATAAAATTACTTTAGTTTGAAGGGGCCATCTGATTACCTGTTTGGCATGCATCATTAGAATAGTGCAGTGAGTATAAGAATTAGATATTTAAAAGTAACTTTTTTTATTCATCTCTATTTAAAAATCTACAGACAAGCTGACATGTTTCTTTTTGAAAAATTTAAGTTAATGCAGAAGTTCACAAATTGGTCTTCCGAGAACTTGCTGGTAGTCTGCAGAGAGCTAGCTGATTGTATGGTGCTGGCTGCCCTATTTCTAGTTGCAAATTTCATTAAAGACAATTACAAATACAGTAAATACTTTCCTAATGTTACTTTTTGATGTAAATAATTGCTGTAGATGCCATAGGGTAGTTGTGATCACAGATGCATGGAGAAGATGGACTGCATACAATAGTAAATGAGGGCCGAAGTGGTACAATAATTTCTGTTCAGATGTGATCCACACTAAGGGAAAAGTTTGAAAGCTACTGGTTTGTGTGGTTTTGTTTGTTTGTTTGTTTGTTTAATAATATAGTCAAGGCTTTCTATTAGTCTTCAATCTCAACAGCTTTTCAGCTCAGATTTTTCCTCGTTTAGTCTGTAATGATGAACTCACTTCCTTTCCTTTCCCTCCCCCATTTCTCCATGTCCATTTAGTCTTTGACCTCTTTGGAAAATTTATTAACGGTCAGTTCACCCCTCTGGCAGCTTTTATTACAGGAACCACACTGAGACCACCAAGTCACTTCCCACAGGCAACTGAATAGCTAACAGATGACAAAAACTTTCAATTAGTACCAACCTGGGGTTGATCACCCAAAGTAACTTGTGCTCTAGGTTCAACATGGTTCAAAAGCCTAAGTACTTAAGATAAAAAATTAAATAAATAACCACTAAATATTTTAGAAAAAGGGTATTACAAACCTTCTCACTATCCTTCTAGTCTGAACTGCCTTTCATAAATACAGAATAAACTCAACAATTCATCATCATATACTAAATTGCCTTCCTTTCAAATTTTAACTTCCAAAAACATTTTAAAATGAGAACAGTTCATTTTACAATGGCCAACAGACACTTCATGGTCTATTTGTATGAAAGTATGAGCTGCATTGTACTAGGCTTTTTTCCTAATAAAGTGAAGGGCCAGAAAAGCCAGGCAACCCCTCAGTGCAAATAAATGGAACCAGATCTACACACTTTCATCATGTGCAAGGAATGGGAGCCTCTAAGTGGTCTCCCCAGAGTTTGTCCCCTTGTCCAGGGGAACCACAGCACTTTCCCTGTGTTTAGGGTTGTTTGCATGTTCAGGGAGGACTTAATGTTATTCATCTAACCTTTTCTTATCTAGGTTTTTATACTTCAATATCTGAGCACCTCGGGAGTAGCTTATAAATAGAAATCTTTTTCCCCCAAAGAAAGGTCTGTTCAAAAGATATTTCCCAGTAGAGGGCACTGCTGTTCTAAAGGATTCTGTAGATCAGCACATCCGCTAGTGTTACAAGGTAGCACAAAGCTACTAATAGCTTTTAACAGATTATTTATCAAGTGAGGTTCCCTTCAGTGAGTGAAAAAGCTTTCCCTTCAGTGAGTGAAAAGTCCTTCACTAACTTTTTTCCTTCCCTGTTAATGCATGTTTCCTCTCTCCCTGCAAATGATCATCTTTTCTCCACCCTCATCTTTCTCCACTCCCTCCCTGTGTTGTAGTCTTATCCTGTTCCTAATTTGGGCCTCATTTGTACCTTTACAACCTAATCCCTGTTGGGGGAGGGGGGATGCAGAACTGTAAAATACCACATGGGACAGAATACAGACTATTACATCCTTTGAGTGGCTGTAGAATACTTCCTGGAAGAGGACACCTGTCATTCCTCACTGTACTGCACTGCCTGGCCAGTTCACCTGGCTCACAATTACAAACACACACCAGATTACTACCTCTTTGCCAAGTTGGTATTTATTCTTTCCTTCCAAACAATAACAGCCTACTGCAGGCTTACAGCAAAAGGAGACTGACTCCTCAACCCAGTCTCACCCTCTAAGCTTCCCTTCTGAATTTTCCCTGGCTTCCTGTTTCTTCCATTTATATCTCTCCCACCCCCCCATTACAACATTAACCCAGTGATTACCACCCAGATGTTCATAATCCCCCAATTTAAAGTGTTTAATTGCTCATAGTTGAGTTTGCAGCCCTCAATTATCTTGCAACAACATCAACAACCAGGGACTTAAGGATAACTATATTAGGAAATGCTTTTTAAATAGATTGTCTTCATTTTATTTGTGGATAAGCCCCTTTGTCTCTGTTCACTCCTACAGTGGCTAGAAGAAAATTCAAGTGAAAGGGACCCTGTTTTAAATGACAATATTATTTCTTTACCAGTGTTACTAAAACATCTGAGTTTCAATCCTGAAACAATTCTGAAAATGAAATGTATTTTTCATTATTTACTGAATTATTTTTTATCTTTGGAAAAATACGATGTATATATTTAGATGAATGTTAGGTTTTATGTCTCCTCTTTTAACGAACCTAAATTTTGAGCCTAACCTGTCTGCAAATGCCTTTGTAATGCTGAATGCATTCTATGTGAGAAGTCCACTTTACAGATCAGATAAAATCATAAATATGCTTATGAAATAAGACAACTTTTCTTGTTTTTTTACAGTGGTTTTCACAAAACATGACTGGGCATAATTTGACAGAAACCCCGCAACATGCTTATAAAATGCTTTCCATTGAACTGTTGGTTGGGCCAGAGCTCCCATCCCTACCCATCCTTAGTAGTCTTAAAAAAAAAGACATTAGAAAAAAAAATTCTTAGTTATGACTTCTCTGAAAGAAATAGTTGCCAACATTTTGACATGGCTAGGGTGAGGATTTTGCCCAAAGTACAATAAGGTCTGGTCTACTGCCATGCTGGCAGTCAACAGGAGATATGCAAGCTATACATTGATTTACTTCTGTTGCCAGACTGCAGAATCTTCACTGCAGTGTGTTGACCGGAGAGCACTTCCAGTATCGATTGAGTGGGACTTCACAGCCCACTCAGTTGATCCCACTGCATCGATCCCCATAGAGTCAGCAGTGTAGGCATACCCTAAGTAAGATGAAGGTCTGAGAATCTCTCATAAAATTCATCCAGTATAAGACCCAATATCTTTAATTTAAAAAGACTTTAAATGCATTTCAGAACAATGATTTTATGCAAAAGGTGTCAACCAACTATTACTGGAATTCTGTAAGGGTGAAAATCGCCTGGTATGGAGGGACAACGTAAGGCCCCTGCACTGCTAAAAATCTGTGTTGGGGATGTACAGAGAGCTGAAATCAGAGTGATCACAATGGGTGCACTTCCACCTCTGCAAACTGAAAGTGGTTTGTGACAGCTCCATAAAGGCCACTGTGGAGGATGGAGTTGGGAGTGGACCAACAGGAAACCTATTTATGCATATGCAGTGGCCCACAACACACTGCAAGTGGTGTAGAAGCTACATTTCTTCTACTTCATTCCACAGGTTGGATTAATGGCCACAGGGGTGAAAGGAAGGCCTGAATCCTTGTAGTTTATCAGAAACAAATGTTCTATTTAAGAAAATCCAACAAACATGTAACAAAATCCCTAGGTCCAAACAAATGCACTATACTTGTATTCCATTGAGGGAAGTGATTATTCTCTTCTATTTGGCACTGGGGAGGCCACATTTGGAGTACTGTGTCCAGTTTTGGGGTCCCCACTACAAGAAGGATGTGGACAAATTGGAGAGAATCCAGAGGAGAGCAGCAAAAATGATTAGGAGGCTGGGGCACATGATTTATGAGGAGAGGCTGAGGAAACTGGCTTTGTTTAGTCTGCAGAAGAGACGAATGAGGGGGGATTTGATAGCAGCCTTCAACTACGTAAAGGGGGATTCCAGGAAGGATGGAGCTAGTTCTCAGGTGGTGGCAGATGACAGAACAAGGAGTAATGGTCTCAAGTTGCAGTAGGAGAGGTCTATGTTGGATATTAGGAAAAACATTTTCACTTGGAGGGTGGCAAAGCACTGGTATGGATTACTTAGGGGAGGTGGCGGTATCTCCATCCTTAAAAGTTTTTAAGGCCCGTCTTGACAAATTCCTGGCTGGGATGAGTTAGTTTGGGTTGGTCCTGTGAGCAGAGGTCATCTGGGGATCTCCTCTTGGGGAAAATTGTTTAAAACTACTTGCCATGTAATGCATTCCAAAAGCAAAAATATTTATTGTCCAGAAATATATTGAGGAGCCAGAGATAAGTCACTTCAGTATTATCAGTATTCTGATCAATATTCTGATCTTATCAGCATTCAGACAGGGGGAAGTACTCCACCAGAGGTAGAGAAATCTGCTCTTCCCTTGCCCCTTCAGTTCAACACAGTATATTTATCTCACCTGTTTCATAAATTGACTTTTCAGCCTATCAATAGACTTGTAATGTCTCCTGTTAAATGTGCCATTGTATTGAAATTTCAAAGCACAGCTAAGAAAGTAAATGCTGAATTGTCAAGATGCCATTAGTGTTTACATTTTACACGAATTTGTCACATTAAAACAGCTGGAAGAATATCCTAATAAAAATGATATTGCTGCCATTTTAATGTTCAGAAACTGTAAGTAGTCTTATTTTGTGCACTTACTCCATATAAACTGACTCTAAAAGGGTAAAACCTAGAGCTAACCATGACCTCATGATTGAGCATTGAAGCTAATCCTCTATAAAATGTTCATATTCCAGCCTAAAAAAAAATCACCACATTGCATTGAAACATAAACATCTTCTGGCCACCCAGTGTGTTATGTACTTGAAAAATTCTCTCTATCCTAGATTCTGATCTCCTGGGTTCAGGCACTGTTTCTGTCTCTCTTTTGTAAAACACTTGACTTACTGATGCCACTCACTCAAAAATAATAATAAAAGTCCCATGGTCACTGCCACTGATATTTTGTGGGTGTACTTGTATAACAGTGGCAAAGATGGAAGCCCAATTGTGGTTGGTGTAACACAACAAAGAAGACAGTTCTAGCCCCCAAGAGTTAATAATCTAGATTAGAGACAGGAAGAAACAGGTGGACAAAACAGTCAAACTGAGTGTGGCTGATTTGGAAGGAGGAAGTAATAATAAAACAAACCATTCAACAAAAGTCACATCTTGTTACCTTCTTGCTTGTGCTACAATATTTTTTATTTCCACCTTTTAAACTATGTATCACAGACAGTCATTATGGGCCTAATTCCAAACCCACTGAAAAACTTTTGTTGACTGCACTGGGCTTTGGATCAGGCCCTAAAAATGCTTCTGACAAAGTGAAACTGGTATTCAGCAAGTACTAAAGTGAGTTGTGGAACACAATAACAAATTGCCGTATGTGTGATTCCATCCAGTAGTAATTCACTGATCGTATTTTAACTCAGCACTACTCTTAGAAGTGTTTCCCATCCTGTCAGTGAAGTAGATAAAGCCGTCCTGGCCTATCACCATGAGGTCTCCTGTATCAAAGTTCACATCTCCCTTTCTAACAGTTTCCTTTCTTAAGCTTCTCTATTTCCAGCATAACCAGCAAATGGGGCTGAGTCACTTGGCCAACCCCATACTATACAGGTGAAGGCCAACTTCACCTGTATAGCGTGGAAACAAAAAAAATTGCCTTTACAGTAATGAAATTAGAGCATAAAGTAGTATATTAAAGCACCTTAGAAATGCCAACCCCTCTTGCAGATCAGGAGAAATAAGTGAGTTTATCCGAAACAAATCATAGAAAAATACACAGGAAGGACCAAAGTTCTGTTTGCTGAGATTTTTCCACTGATTGTCACATCTCACTTCACTTGGATAGCTATGGGATATGCCCAGAGGCCCCACAGATTTTTATGGGATTCTCATGGATCAGTAGTAGTACAGGGCCATTGCTAGAGAGGCTGCATGTCTGTGTGCTAGCTATGGCTCTCAGGCACTCATAATCTTGGCAATGCAGTTCCAGAGGAGCTAGGGCTTCTGTGTCTGATGGCTACTCCAAGGGGAGTGGAACTCTCATTCTGGAATGGGAGCTGCAGAAATATAATGTGGCCTTTTTGGAGGAATCTCTACTCTTTGTGTTTCCTTGAATGAAAGGATTCCTACAGGCTAGCACTGCTCTGGACACTAACCTTTTCAGTGGGTGTAGGGTTGTGGCCTCAACTCCTCTCCTTACTAACCATATCTGTGTGGAGAGAAAGCGCCACAATAGGAAAACGCATTCCCATTCCCCTTCTCTTCTTGGAAGCAGTGGAATCTGCCAGGACCTCCCACGAGAGAATATTTACACCACTCCTTACTGCCAGCTATAGTCACAGTTGAGCTTCAAGGACATACTCATATGCTCATTTAAATCCATGGCAAAACTCCCATTGACTTCACTGGAATTTGCTCATGACCTATATCTCTAAATATATTTTCATTGTATTATAGCTATGGTAGATTGTGGCACATTTCCCAGTCTGTTCCTGAGGTTTAAAAAAAATATTCAGCTTCCAAAGCTTTTTTTAAAATTGTTTTTCTTCTGAACAGATACCTTGTCAAACAGTTTTCTTCATAGCTGTATAGCAGCCTTATATTAAATCCTCCTTTATTATTTTGAACTTTTGATTCAGGGAAGTAGAATGGGAGATCATGTTACATCTCAGGACTGGAACTGATAACATTGCAAACAGGATGTAAACTTCAAAAAACTCCAGGACCCAAAGAATGAGCTGTGCAAAACCCATTATTTTTTTTTACATGATGACTCTTTACGCCAGATTTTGATTAGTTTCATGACTCCCTGGTTTTACTTTGAGTTTTTTTCTTTTCATACTAATTTAAATAATCAGTGTGAAATTCAGATAAATCCAGCAAATTTCACTGGCTATGTTGTGAAAACAGCACATTTCAGCAATAACACTATGAGACGAGAAAGTTTTGTCTGATTCATAGAAAAACCCTAGTGAGGAAGATAGATGGCTTTAGGCAAAATATTATTTGAATCCCTTATCTTTGTTATGTCTGAGATTCAGTTTAAAATAAAATAATAATTAACGTGATTTATTTTTTGCAAAAATCTGAGCAAGTTTCTCTGAGGTACTAGCCTCATCTGGTTTGGAGATTTTGTTACAAAACCTTCACATAACTCTTACCTGAATGATCTCACTAAGCCAAACACTCATGCCTGGAGCTATCTTCTGGATGAAATGGCAAACCAGCTAGAGTGTGTTTCTTTGAGGATTTCTGGCTCTGGTGATTAGCATTATTTTATTTAATAGAAGGACCAAATGAAACATTTAATTGGACCTGAAACCATTTTTTTTAACTTTCTCTTTTCCAAAATAAATACTGAACCATTTTTTTCTGGTTTTGTCACTTACCTGGAATATTGAGTATTCACACAGCTCCTATCATTTGTACATGAGATATAACATAGTGTGAAGAAAGGTGCTCAAGATATACCAGCAGAATAATGTCAGAACTGTTCCTGTGTCTGTGCCTTTGGCTTTCTTTCCATAAGGCAATATAGAAATGAATACATTCAGAGATGGAAACAATTATTATTGTTCCTCACCTATGAGCACTTTTAAACACCATCCAAGTTCCTCCTTCTCACATTCCAATTTCCAGACATCATATTTCAGCAATTCAAAAGAATGCAAGAACCAATTTTAGAAAAAATTACTTCAAGAAAAATCTGTTCAACTTCAGGGAATCTAACAAAAGGCCTCATCCAAACCCCATTTAAATTAATGGAGAATCTCAATAGGAGACTTTCCATATTTGATCAGGTCCCAAATGTACTACCATTATACTATGAGGGAAAGCCACACTGCTGTCAGATAATGAGGAAAATATTCATTTCTTGGAAAACAACATTAAACATAAAGGTGGACAACAAAGAAAAGAAATATGGAATCTATGGGTATTCTCACTCACAGTATTTGTTTAAAGTTATGATTAAAGGAAGAATATTGATTCTGCTTCAAAAAGAAAACACAGACTTTCTATCCATTTCTAAATGATGGAAATTTATTACTGGAACACAAATCTTTATTTATTTAAGATTCTCAGAAAAATTTCAAATTACATTTCCAGATATCTCAAAGTTATTCAAGTCAGTTAGGGCGTAGTTGTTTGCTTTAGGCTTTCCTGCCTTCATCCTTTGTCCCAATTTAAAATTGCTTAAAGATTAAAACTATAATATATTGTAATATGATAGTGGTGGGAAGGCTTTTGTGGCATCCTAAATTAAAAACAACACATTATTCCTGGAAATCATTCATCTGAGCTGAATTCATCAATTGAGCTGAATTTTTAGTATGAAATTTTTTGAAATATTTGATTGCAGCTTAGTTTTGTTCTTCACATATACCAGGAACGGCCGAACTATGGCTCATGAGCCGCATGCAGATCTTTTACAGATAAAGTGTGGCTTGCAGAGCCACCTCAGTCCCCACCCCTATTCTCCGCCTACCAGACTATGAGGGGGAGCTCGGGGCTTCTATTTTGTGGCAGGGTGGTGGGGTTCTAGCCCTATGGGACGCGCCTATCAGGGCTCAGGGCTTCAGCCCTGCAGAGTCATCTGCTGGGGCTTCATCCCCATTCCTGCTAAAGCCCCAAGCCTCAGCAGGCATTCTCCATGGGTCTGGAGTCCCGAGACCCTGCTCCTTGCAGGGCAGAAGCTCCTAGCCCCACCATCCCACCACAGGACTGAAGCCTGAGCTCTGGCAGGCGTGCCCCAGCTCTCAAATTTCTGAAAGATTATCATATGCAGCTGAAAGGGTCAGTAAGGTTGGCCACCCCTGACATAGACATTTATGGCATTAAGAAATAGTGGTTGAGATTTTCAATGTATTATCATTAATAGAAGATGTGTGACTATATCTCCTGTACTGCTTTGAAAAGCACGACTATCATAGTATATGAGATTTATATGGAAAATATTTTGAGATTTACATTTTTCTCTATTTCTCAAAGAGTTTGAGGACTTTCTGGATCTGGTGGTTGGTATTATTTTATTTAGAGAAAGGGAACATGAGGCACAGAGAAATTCAGTGATTTTATCCAAAGTCAAACAGCAAATCAGTATATGCTGTAACTATAGACCTAGATCTCCAGATTCCCAAAGTTGTACACCAACCAAAAGTCTGCTCTGCCTCCTTATTTAATGTTTCACTTGGTATCAGGCACTTATCAAATAAAATAGCATGTACTCCATGTAAAAATCACCTTCAGTGGATCTTGTGCATAGGCACTTCTATACGGCAAAGATATTTTTGTATATTTTAGGTCAAATTCTTTTCTCAGTGATATCAATAAAATCCTGTTGACTTCAATGGAATGAGATGAGAATTTGCCGTGGAATGGTTGTGGGAGGTGTTTTTTATAAATCAAACTTTGTCATAGCTATGCTATAAACATAATGAGTGTGCCCAGCAAGTAACCCCTCTTCTCTTTACTATTTGTGTCTTAGAGAAAGGAGAAAGTTTGCTAGGCTAGAGGGAATGTTTCTTTCTTCTTTGAGTGCTTGCTTATGTACATTCCATCATGCTAGGTATGTGTGCCCACCACATACACCAGTGTCAGAGATTTTTCCCTCAGTGGTATCCATCGGGCCAGCTCTAGCGCCCTCTGCAGTGGCACATGTATGCGTCGATATATAGTGTGCTACCAGCCCCCTCCCCTTCAGTTCCTTCAGCAGGTGCTGGAACGTCCTTGCCTTGGCAAGCATCTCACAGTGGTTTTTCTTATATTAGTAGTGTATATAGTTATAGCAAGTTCATTTAGTTGCTTTTTCAGTAGTTTTAGTGTTCTCCATTCATGGGTTAGCCCAAGGGATGGGGCATGCCCCAGTCCCTGAGTTTTAAGCCATGCATGTCTGGTAAAAAAGCCTATGCTCGTGAACGACCCTCCCCAGAGCTGCCTGAAGTGCCTGGGTAAGGCTCATATTCAGGACAAGTGCAGGATCTGCAGGAACTTTAGACCCCACACAAAGAAAGACCCTGACATCAGGTTGAGAGTGCTCCTGATGGAGTCAGCCCTCAGACCAGTGTCCAAGCTGGGCCAATCAGATTTGGCCCCTAGTACGTAGGCACTGGCCTGAAACGCCCCCCTGGCACTGCCCTCATCCCGGCACCAATCACCATCACCAGTACTGAAGAAACAGCATAAAAAGACACATGCTGACAGAGGGCACTCCCCCACCTGAGCAGAGCAAGTCAGGATCAGGAGATGAGTTGAGACCTGTGCTGGGCTGCTCATCCCCCCCAGAACTCAGATTGGCCCTGGGTTCATCCCCTAGAGCTCCCAGCCCACCTGGAACCCACCTCCAATGCCTGGGAATGGCAGAGGCTCTCGGTATATTGTAGTGCTGTCCACTCCCGAGGCCTTTCAGGCAGCTATGAACTTGCTTTCATTCCCAATGCCATCCATCCTTCAGGACAGCAGGCCAGGCCTGTGCCAGGCCAATCAGCCAAAAGCAAGGGGCAAGCCCACCAACACCTCAACAACAGTTGACAGTACCTCCTCAGTCTCCAAAGCACAGTAGCCACCAACTAGACTCTAGGTACCGCTTGCCGGACCTTCAGTACTGGTCACCAGAGCTCCGGAATAGAGCATCAGGATCTCGGCCCCAATCCCCTGACTGGAGGCAGCATTCACTGGAGCGTTCCTACTGGTCACCAGAACATTGGTGCCCCAGGGAATCCCAGCACTGATCATTGGAGTCTTGGCACCGCTCCCCAGCACCAGGGCACTACACCCTTTGCTCCAGTGAACCAGAGGTAAGATCAGTTCTGCTGTGGTCCTCTGGTTCAGAATTGGAGGAAGAGGAAGGTGCCTCTCCTAAAGGCCACAGCTGCCAGGTTTTCCCCTGCCCTACCAGCAGGCTCTTGGCTACCAACACAATGGACTGGACCTTGGCAGTTCTGGAACCCATGGGGGTTCCCCCTGGTCCTGGGGTCTCAGCATCATCCAGGTCATAACCCACTCCCTTGCTACAGCTAAGGTTTGTCTCAGGTTGCTGGGTCATATGGCAGCACGTACCTACATGATGCAAGACTATGGCTGGGTCTATACTGACGGCGGAAAATTCGCCGCTGTCACATCGATTGCTCTAGATCTATTGAGCAGTCTGTATAGACGAACTCAGTCGATCCAGGAAGCAGCGCAGGAAAACCACCCTGGTAAGTGGGGTAGTGCTGTGTCGAAGGGAGCGCTGTTCCGCTCGACACAGTGCAGTATGGACGCCGCGTGGAGGAGACGCTGCAAAGTTGACGGGAGATACATAAGTGATTTACGTCACTTGCATATCTCCCGTTGACTGCCGCCGAATCGCCAAGGTAAGTGTAGACCGGGCCTATGCCTCAGACCACTTCAAATGTGGCTCGCATCAATCTATTCCCCGGTAAGACACAGCCTGGACATGGACCTCACAATCCTGCCCCAGGGACTTACTTCATTGGCTTGGTGGACAATCCCCATGCATGTAGCAGAGGGGGTTCCGTTTTCAGCTCCATGCCCAATGCTTTCCTTGGTGTTGGATACTTTGGACTTAGGATGGGAGGCCATCTCAGCACACTCAAGACACAGGGTATCTGGGCCTCAGAGGATCTAAAGTCACACATAAATGTCAGAGAGCTCAGGACAATCTGCCTGGCCTGTGAGGTGTTCCTTCCCCAGATGTCAGGAAAGGTAGTACAAGTGCTGATGGTCAACAAGCAAGGGGGACCAAGATCCCCAGCCCTGTGCCTAAAGGCACTCAGCCTGTGGGACTTCTTCATGGCACATGTGATCCACCTGGGGCCAAGAACATATTAGCAGATCACCTCAGCAGGTTTCTCTCTTCTCACCACGAGTGGTCCCTGAACCTAGAGGTGGCAAAAGCTATCTTCCAGAAGTGGAGAACTCTCCAAGTGGACCTGTTTGTGACCAAAGAGAACAGGAAGTGCCACCACTTTTGTTTCCTGCAGAGACTCCAGAGCAGCTCACTAAACAATGCATTTCTCCTTCAGTGATCAGAAGATCTCATGTATGCCTTTCAACCAATTCCTCTTATTCACAGAATCCTTGTAAAAATCAAGAGGGAAAGGGCACAGATCATAATGATCATGCCAGCATGGCCTTGCCAACACTGATTCGGCATGCTGTTGGACCTGGTGGTGGCAGCCCCTTGGACACTGCTGGTCCATTCAGACTTGATCTATGAGGATCACAGTCAGATGTCACACTGGATCTTGCCTCCTTGCACCTGATGGCATGGATGGTGCATGGTTAAGCCAGGAGGAAAGAGCCTGTTCCACCCAGGTCAAGAGAGTCTTACTAGAGATCAGGAAACCCTCCCCTAGGACCACTTACCTGGCAAAATGGAAACACTTCTGCTTGGCGGGGGAGCATAACCTCTCCCCATCTTGAGTACCTCTGCCATCCATCCTGAAATACTTACTCTACCTGAAGCAGCAGGGCCTGGCACTATTGTCAACTAGAGTACACCTAGCAGCCATCTCAGCTTTTCATCTGCACACCCAGAGCACGTCAATCTTCTCCCAGGAGATGACAGTCAGATTCCTAAAGGGTCAGGAAAAGCTCTTCCCACATGTCAGAGATTCAGTCCTTCCATGGGACCTTAACTTGGTCCTCTCCAGACTCACTGACTCCCTTTTGAACCCATGGCATCTTGCTCCCTTCTCCACCTGTCCTGGAAGGTCGTCCATAACCTACCCTCCTCCTCTGTCGGAGTTCTGGCAAGAAGAAACAGAGGGGGGGCTGGTAGCACCCTATATACTGGTGCATTTGCATGCCACTGCAGGGGGCGCTAGAGGTGGCCCTATGGATCCCAATTAGGGGAAAATCTCCAGCACCAGTGCATGTGGTCCGCACATACACCTAGCATGGAATAGACATGAGCAACACATCTCGAAGAACAACAGTTAAGGATGGTTAGTAACCGGGGGTTTTTTTTTCCTTTGAAAAGATGCTAAGGCAGCCCACTGCACCTGTTTTATTTGTGTAGTTGACCAAAATAACATTTCCTTCTGTGGAGCCAGGGAATTCAAATATTGTAAATGGGCCAAACCACATCAGGAATTCTTTCCAGACATCTTAAGCCATTTCCTGCAGTAATGTGCACTTGGTGATTTCTTTCATCTTCTGCCTATGAACAGCCAAAGAGAAACATTCTGAAACTTAGATCACTAGTTCTAAACTACACATTATTTTAGAGAACAGATGAAAACAGATACATGGTAATTCATGCCAAACTGCAATTGATAAGACTTAGATAGTGTAGTAACAGACATTACATATCTGAAAATTTTATGAAAGATGCTGGGGAAGCAGCAGAATGGCTTTTAGCTCCTTAACATACTCAATGTGAGGTGGTGCAGTTTGCAGCTCTAGATCCCAGTTCAGCAAAGCACTTAATCACAGGAGTAATTTTAAGTGTTCTGAGTATCCTGTTGATGTCAGAGGGATCACTAACATGCTTAAATTAATCATGTGCTTTCCTGAACTAGGTCATAGTGCTCAGCACCTTGCAGGATTGCACTCTATATGAGAAGTTTCTCATTTTAATTTTGGGGTCAAGAGACTGACCACAAATAGACATTGTGGTTACTTATGTGGTGGGATGCACACACATAGTGTGTGCACTATAGTGGGGGCACCAGCAGTCATTCTCACTGGTTAATGCTGGTGACAAGTGTTGGCGGTGCATGCTTACTTGCTTTGTTCAACCTGCTCTGCTCTCTTCTTCATTTCTGAACCCAACAGACACAGATGTGATCAAACACAATTATGAGACATATGGTGGTCAAGATGGGGAGGAGTTACTGCATATAAATAATGACTAATGAAATGGCTTCTCTCTGTCACATGGTCTCCAGTGGTAAAATTGTGTTAGAACACTCATAAAAAGTGGCCAGTGCTACAACAGTAGAACATGTTGGACATAGTAGGTTTCACAAGTTTAGTTCACTCAGAAATATTCCCCAAGTCCCTTCTAGTTTCAGTCCCTTAGTCTTTGGTGTTACAGGAGTGCTATATTCTACCCTTATTAATTCTGATGGGTGCACAGTTCCTGTGTAAGCTTCTTGTAGACTGATGCTGTCCCATAGAGTTCTCTGTATAATTTGTTAGGTTGGCCAAGTCTGGTTTCTACATGGAACCAGGCCTATTCCATGGGTCTATTATATACTCTTCAGGTTCTTATATTGTGCCCATCAGCATAGAATCTGAGTATTGTCTGGGAGCTGAGACTGCTGATATGAATTTCACTCACAGGCATGATGCAAGTCTCATCCACTCTTTCCTGGAACACTCCACATTCCTGCTTGCTGAGCCACCCGTCTTTCTGCTTTCCACTCCAGTTCATGAGATGTCCGCTACCATTCAGTATCTCATCTGATAGGCTCCTTTATTGTTAACACTCTTTCTCCTTACTCTTTAATACACAAAGTCTCTTTGCACCACTAGTCTGGCCTACTTGGTTATTCCCTTCTCTTTGATGTCTGGACTTTTGGACTTACTGAGGAACCATCGGCTCGGTCTTGAGTTTGGGCCAGCAGTAATCTTGGCTTACTTACACTGTCCCTTTTTTGCTTGACCTATCTCCTACATCCAGACCACATAGTTAGACAAGTCAGCTGGTGAGCTGGCCTAGTTGCTCCTTTGTCCCTAGTACTTGAGCCAAATGCTGTGGTGTCAGGCTGCATTTGAGACAAATACCCATTTACTGTTAAGTTTCTTATTCAGATCCACATTCTTCAGTATTATTACGCCAAGCTCAACTAAGTCTTTGTATTGCATGGCCAGATTTATGACTTTATAAAGGTTGGCTATTGTTTTATATTATGCATGATAGAGCAGCAGCATATTGTGGCTATTGGTACTGTTTTCAGATTTTTTTTTTTTAGCTCATTTAGCATTTACAAAATCATAAGATTAATTATCAGCCATTAAATAAAGTACAGAGTAACCGCCACTTAATAAGTTACCAATTTGGAACATTGGACTTTTACACGGTTAGTCCTTTAATCTGCTGTATATCCTTGTTTTGTTATTAGATCCTGTTGGTAATGCTTTTTTTTTGGGGGGGGGTCCTCACTGTCCAGCCTTTAGTTATTTACATTGTAATTCAGAAGAAATGTTTAACAGTCAAGGCTCCTTTTGAAGGGCTGTTTTAATTCTTATTGAAGCTAGTGTATGAGCATTATTCTCCTGTCACTTATGCCAGTTTTATACAAGTGGTATTCCACTGAGTTTAGTTGTGTAACTCCTGATTTACAGTGATAAAACTAGAATTAGAAGCAGGATCATATATAGTTACAGAAAAGAATACCATACTAAGAAAATTGTGACCAATCTATACTATTTTTAAAATATGATAAAATTATAAAAATTTACTGCAATTACAAACAAAAACTCACTCTGGGCTTGTTACAAAGGAAAGAGCAGATTTCTCCTATACACAGGAACAGAGTCATATTGTATTTTTTACAGTCACTCCAAAACTGGATTGCTACAAATTTCTTCTTTGTAACACAGGTTGCTTCTAGTTGAGGAAAAGGATATGAGAACTGAGGAAATTGAGAAAAACCATTAAGATCTGTTCTATCTTCCATCACTGTTGTAAACTACCAAGTAAATATTCCTTTAAATATAGCTATTTAAATTGTAAACTGCTTGGGACGTGATTTATTATTCTGTTATATGTGCTTACTCTATTGAGATCCTGATCCTCGTTCTGAAGCCTGTTCTGAATCTGAATCTGTCCTGATCCTTGTTCTGAAGCTTTAGGGCTACTGCAATACAACTACTACTACTAGTAGTAGTGATTGTTAATTAAATATTGCATAATAATTAATTGTGCTATATGGGCCTGATGCTTTTCTCACACTAATTTTATACTGGTGTTACTCCATTGATTTTTAGTTGGTTTATTACTGATTACACTGGTGTAAGTGAGAAGAGAATCAAGTCTAAGATCTTAGTGACATTTTCTGTATCTTCAAAAAGACTGCCTAAATTTTCTCCTTTTGTTTCATGTGCCAATAAAAACACTGGTAGGCCTTGCCACAGGAGTTTGTCCTACTTCTGTTTTTACTTTTTTATAAATCTATGTATCTTTCTTGTGGCCAAATTCGTCGAGTTGCAAATATTTTAGGCAAAATATTTTGTCTAGGCAAAACTGGCCATTAGCATTTACTGATCTCCAACCTTTATGGAGAGGCAAAGTTTTGGGAGAACTCTTCTAAGTTGTGCTGGATACCAGTGGCCCCAAGGAGCCCTGGGAAGACCCAGACATGCCTCCTTTCCTCTTATTTAAGTGTGGCTGGATTAGTGACCTAATTCTCAAACTGGGTTTTGAGAGACTCATAAGCCCAGGCAAAGGCTCCATAATATATATGTAAATGCCTGAATTGGCAGTCAAGCATCTTTTACTGCCACATATGCCGTGGATACCCTCTATACCTGTTTCCGACTTTCTGTTATAGGGTACAACATATGTTCCTGTTAGACCTACTGAGTATATTTTACCATTTGACTGAATCAGTGTTAATGCTACCCATGCCTCATGCCTGGAAATGTTGGGCCCATTCAATATTTGTAGCCCACTACAAGTTTTAAGAACTACAGATACAACTCAGGTTTTGATTCCACACAGAGAAAGATATCAGTGACAAAGCAATAAGAAAAGTAAATTTCAGGTGTCTCTTGAAAGGAATAATGTTATAATTATGTTAATGGTAACAAAAAAAATAGTATATTAAGAGATTGAAGTGTTTTATTGTATAAAGCCTGAGAAAGAAAATATTGCTGAAAGGTTGGCTCATGTCCAATTTAACCTACAAATAAAATTTCTTACAAATTCATTGAAGATACTGTATATGAGTAGTTTGGCTTCTGTATGCAACCTACCACTTGTTGATAAAACTTTCAATATTGTCAATTTTCTCTCTAAAGAGACAAGTAATATGGATTCAACCTCTTGATAATTGTGAGCCTGATAGCTGGCCATTTGGGCTCATCTATGTCCAAGCTGTGCTTTTTACTGCCATAAATGTGTACAAAAATTGGGTGCAGAATTAACAATTACATTTAAATTTTAAATGCACCGTTGTAAATTGAAGTTTTGGAAATCTAGCTTTATATGTGCCATTAAAAAAGGAAGTATAAGAGTTATTCACTAGACAATAAAATGATACATTATTCACCACTTTGCACATACCATAGATATTTTATTTTCTTCATTTCTGGTTTTTGTTTTCTTACCTAGCTACTTCTGTGCACATTGCCATGATATCAGTAAGGCTGCACAGTGTAATTTAAGACAGACTCTTGTCGACAGGATAGCATTTTGAGAAGATTAGCTAGTTTGATTTGAATGAGCAGTTACTTAGAAGAAGAATACCTTGATTTGGAGTTTTACTCCCTTAGGATACTGACATAATATGAGGTACAAACACAGTGCAGTTATAGTTCAGCTGTCCTCTCTATTTAATGGTTTTCAATAAGTGAAACCAGTCTGAGTTCATTAGACATTATAAATAAAATTTCCCACCTAAAAAATATTATCTAATTCAATGCATCTTCCAATACAAAGAAGAGAACCAGTAATATGGTACAAAGAAAAAAGTGATATACATATCCTCTTGAAGTTGTACCACCCTGAACAAGAGACCTAGTTTGTACTTTTAGATGATTAATGACAGCAGCTTTTGAAAACCTGGCATAAGAAAGGGAAGAAGTAAATAATTTCAGTTATTTGTTCATATTACTAATTTCATTATTGTGTACCATGGAATTATGTTTGGTGTATGTGATGAAAACTGTTTTCACAGGACTGTTACACTGGAATAGAATTTGAAGGAAAGATTTTACAAGAGTCCTTTTCTATCAGAAGTGTTCTATATTCTGTGGAGAGTTTTATGCTCAAAGAGCTATACCTTCTCATCTCAGCTTCTATGTCTCATGGTTACAGAACTATGATTTCAGCACAGTTTTTGTGGAAATCTGTTGCCATGGAAATGATTGTGATATCAAAGTTGTAGCATTTTAACTTCACTGGAAGATGAAGGAGAGGAAAGAGATAAAGTTGGTTTGTAAATAGTGGTGAACAAAATGTTCAGAGCTCAGGTTCAGATAATCATCCCTAGGATACCCTACTGTGTTATTCAAACCATTCCTTACAGAACACCCCTGCTCCCTACTACCTGGTAGCAGATTGTGATGCAGGCATATTCCGCTCCAGCAACCATTTTCCTCTATAAGGGGTAACAGGGAACTGTTGCACTGTCCCTCTTGTTTGAGCAATGGGACTCAGTCTCTCTTCACTGGCCCTTTGATCTTTAAGGTATAATTCCTGCCTGCTCCCATGTCTGGTGAGGAAGGCCCCATATATAGTAGAACCAGTACAGATCCACATCCAGAGGAAGGCAAGGAGCCTTCCTCCTACAGGGCAGGAATTAGAAGGTTTTTGATGGGTTTGTGCATGACCTGCAGTGTAGAGCCCTCCTGTGCAGGTACACCACACCCAGGGGTATATGCAGTGGGCTGGAATAGACCTGCAGAGTGCCTTAGCTCAGATTTCAGTAGGGGAGAAAGAATTACTCTTTTCCTCCACAAAGATCCCCAGCACCCAGCTTCATTATATATTCTGAACACTGGGGAAAAACTTTTGAAAAACCCTGGTGTAAGTGGGCAAAACTCCATTGACATGAATGGAACTGCGTTTGCTTACACTACGGGAGAAGATATGAGCATGATACATTTTGGACTAAGTGAATGAATGCATTGTTCCCCCCCACACACACACCACATGCACCAATTTACTTATTCCAAAATGCACTCTTTACCTGTCAGTCTATCTTGGTGGCTATTTTAATGATGAATGTAATTTAAAATTATAATCTTATATTAATGGCACAACCCCACCATCCTCCTGATGTGAAAATGCACATGGCTGAGTTCATTATGCTGAGTGTAGCTCCGAGATGAGATGAGACAGAATCATTGGGCATTTTCTAGTTTGTCCAGTAAAGAGCCAACGTTAGAAAGAACAACTATTGTTCATCAGTCAGGTGCTAACATTATTTTCTAAGGACTGAAAAATAATCTCCTCCAAGGTGCCTGCATAGTATGGTGGGTTAAAGAAACAATAGCACATGTATTTAAATAGTTATAATTGAGGCCCAGATCATCCACCCTAGAACTGCACACCCTAGATATTTATACAGTCAATCTACTTCAATTGTACAGATGACCCTGGATTGCAAATCCCAGCCAGATGGTCTGATGGAACAATTTGGAAAGATCACCAATTTAGAGATTTCTCAGAGCCCTTTTCTTGGAAAGGGCACTAAAATATAGGCTTTCATTTTAAATCGAATTTAGCATTATGTAGTGCTTTATATGTCCAAAGCACAGTGCAGACTGACTAATTAATCCCCACAAAACACATGTGAAACAACCCTATGTAATGTAATGCTAAATTATTCAGCAGAGTACGTATTATCATCCCCATTTTATAGCTAGGGAGACGGGAACAGAAAAGTGAAGTGAGTTGCTCAACAAGTCAGTGGCAGAGCCAGAATTACAATTCAGGACCTCTGGACACCCAAACTGTTATTCATTCCTCCAAGCCACTTTATTTTGGGACCACATTTTTAAGATGGCCTCAAAGTGCTTCTAAATCCATGTGTGTAATTTGTGGTTAGAAAAATTCCCTGCTTCTGTAATGGAATTGGGCCTTGGTGAAATCAATGGAGTGGGACTCCCACTGGCCAGTAGAGAATATGGCTCTTAGAAATTAGTGATGGAAAAGACTAACTAGATAAACCAGTCCACCTCCCTGTCACTGCAGGATTGTGCCTTACGGTACGTTTTCTGGTATGGTACATTTTCTTTGTCCAATGATAATCAACTTAAGTGTTCCATATCTTAATTTTATCTTTTTTCTCTTAGCATACTAAAAGGGGCCAAAACTAATTAATTCTACTCCTTTCTTGGTGTTTATGCCTTGCAGAAATGTACAAACTTCCCCGTAGACATTCCTTTGCCAAGCCATACATAATTACCTCTTACAGTCCTGAAGATCAATGGCTCCAGCTTCCTAGCCATGATTTCTGCTCTTCTTTGCACTCACTCCAGTTTGTCAATAACTTTGTAGTAAACTAAAGACCCTATTACAAGCAGGCCTGCTGATTCTATGGGTGTTCCCTGAGCATTGTGGGATTTTGAACTCTTCTATAGAGAAATCCCTTCTGATTGGATCTCTTTCTCCAGTCCATCACCTCCTGGAAAATGCAGGGGTTCCACATACCTAGGGACTTCTTCCTTTCTCAGTATATGGAGTAAGCAGAACTTCATCTATCCTGTTCCCCCTTAAAGGACTGGGAATGCTCCTCACTTGGTTCCTCCACTTTGGCTATCTACATTTCCCATTCCACGCACTGGGATAAAGAGGAAGGAAAGAAACTCCCTCTGCTTCCTCATCCCAGATTTCAGAGATGAGAAAACTCCCAGCTTGTCCCCACACCTACCAGCAGGAGGGGAGCAAGGGAGCACAGCAGTAGGGAAAAAACAGAAGCCCTGAACTGCAAGGTGAGGGGAAAAAAGCATCAACACCTGAAGTGATGCATTTGGAGAGAATAACTAGTGCTGGGGCTTTGGGAAAAAAATTAATTAATTTAGAACAGCTGTAGGGGGACAGATTATTTAATGTATCAAGTGGCATCACAAGGCTGCCCTGAGAGTCTTTTCTAGCCTCAGTAGCTGACCACCACAACTCCAAATGTTCTTAACTGCAGTGTTTTATTATATCCTTTAATAAGGCTACAGGCTTACTTACAGTCAGTAGCCAACTTTCTTACTTACATCTAGAAAAGGCAGTAGTTACTACCAGTCCTGCCTTCCATCTGGCTCCCTACCCTTTCCTTCCTGTCTACTTACATGGTCTCAGCTACCGGGGGTGAGGGGATTACTTCTACCCAATTAGCCCCTCAGATGTATAGCTACTCAGTTAATTGGCACCCTCTGACAACTGCCTTCAGTTAAGGCCCCAATTAATGAACAGTGGTGATTTGAGTGACAAGGTGTGCTGAGTCAATGCAGGAGGGATCTGGTGTGAACCCTGAAGTTGAACTATACATGGATGAAGTCAGGTTCATTACTCATCAGCAGAGCCTTAGTGTTTTCCTTTTTCAGAGCCCCCTGTTGCAGGAAGACCTGAGCTACCCTGTTACTCCTCCTGTCCAGTTCCTGGTAGGTGTCAACATCACCTTCATAGATGCTGAATAGCTTGTAGAGACATCTCCACTTGCTACATAAAAAGATCAGTTAGTGAGATGTTTCCCTTCCTTTCCCTGCTCTTATTTTTAATCTTATCTGCCTCCTGAAGATCAGATCCAGCCAGAAATATAGAAAAAAAATCACTTGAATGACATAGTGTTACTGCTCATGCAGCAATTGCTGAAAACCCCATGCATAACATGGTACCGGTAAAAACAGCTATAAATATTTTACATATAAGTATATTAAATAAAGGATTTTAAAAGAGAGTTAAGACTGAAATCGAAAGGGAAAGATTAGTTAATTGAAATCCATCCAGTCAAAATATAGGCTGTTTTAAAATGCCATATTAGAATTTACAGAAAGTAGAACTACCCAGAAGAAAAATATAAAAAGAGTAAAAATGGAGAGGAATAAAATTGCATGGTTAAATAAGGATCAAGAGTTCATGCAAGTCAAAAACTTGTCTTCTGAAAATGAAAGAATAAGCAAAGTGATACTAACAGAATGAACAAAGACTTTGAAAAGTAAATGGAAAATGGAAATTAAGATACAAGAATTTGAAGGACAAACAACAGAAGATATAAAGACATACAATTCGTATTCTGAAACAAAATATTTTAAAATTGAGTCAAAGTTGCTGCTAGGCTGCATTTCCCACCAACATAAACTCTAGAAAGCAAGGGAATAAATGGTTTAGTCATTGGGCACCGCATTTACATTCAGATCTCACTCTCATCCTTACCTACTTCCCTTCCACCTCACAGCCTACTATGATCCTGAACAGTTTATGAATACTCTGGGACTTTGATTATTTAAAATTAGTCATCAGCTCATGTATGTAGCTTTAAATCAATTATAGTAAAAGTAGTTCTGTAGGTGGTTTGCATTGGTGTGTGTAAAGTAGGTGAGGTACAGTGTCAGACTGCAAATGATAAATGCAAGAAAGGTTTTCCAAAATATTTAGGCAAATGTATGTGAATGGTTGATTTGTTAACTATTTTAAGTTTATTAATTTTTATGCAGAAATAAAAAATTAAATCTGCATATGAATACACACTGGCGTATTATATTAATTGCCAGAATTAAGGCTGCACATTTTTGTTCAGGATAAAGGAGGATATATTATAAGAGTTCAGTTTCTCTCCCTGAGATGCCTGTCTGTACCTGCTCCATTTTAGGGCCTGATTTTGATCTCAGATACTCCAGTGTAAATCCAGAGAAACGCCTCTGCAGGTCAAAATTTGATCCTAAATTTTCATATGCTTAGTTCAAGTAGATTTGAATGAAGTAATATACTGGCACATTATAGAGAAAAAGAAATAACAAAATAAAAGGAAAAAAGAAATAAACATGTTTAGTTGACTACTACTGAAAGCATTTCTAGGCTGGACCTAAATGTATATTCTGAGGCATAGTCTCCAACATATTTTGGGGGGTTATTTTGTTGTTTTTTTTAATAGTTGATCAGTCATTTGTCCTGAAAAAAAGTAAGATGTGGCTGCAATATGGCTTCTGTAGAGTTCCTAGCTTTCCAAGAATTCATTCTTTAGTGACCAGATTGGTGAGTAGAGGCTACATAGAATTGCTATTATTTTTTATTTATATTATAGTACTTCCCAGAAGGCCTAGTCAAGTCTGTGAGCCCCATTTGCCCCTCAAGCATTTATTTGGCAGATTTTTTTTATATAATCATGGTTGATTGAGTTGTTTTGAAGACTGAGAAAGGTCACTGCAGAGCTTGGAAGGTCTAGCGATAACCACTGTGCAGTTTAGAAGTTCCACATGGACTACTACAAAATTTACAATCTAACCACCAAAAAACAGTCAATATGGAGTTTCTAATATCAGTAGCACAGGCACAGACTGTGTTTGTGAACTTCTTGGACAACTGGGTTAGCGAGCAGAGTTTACAGATCTTAACACTTGCAGTAAACTCTATACCAGAAAGGAAAGATTTTACATACATCCTACAGAATACATGTTTGTAGAGAAAAAAAAAATTCGGAATATAAAAATATTCTGGCTTTCACTGCACATATATATAAAACAAGTTTGAAGCAGATAGACAGAAAAAACATTTTCAAGTTATGAGTGGATTTTTTAAAACAGCAACAATTTTCCAAGAATGAAAAACTACTATTTTTCTAAGCCCTTTAATTTGTAAATGGCTTGCCTGGTTAACCTCAAATTTCCCCCAAATTATTCTCCTCAGTTTTGAGACTAAACATGTAAAATTTCAGGTTACAATTTTATTTATTTAAAGTTGGAAGGGGCTCAAATCAGGCCTAGAATGGAAGCGGTCTTACAGCCTTAGTATTTGAGTCACTTCTGGAACTCCTCAGTACATTACTTTCTGGTTCTCTTCTTAATGCCTCAATGGCATTCTGCTTGTGCATTTATCTAGATTTGATCTGCTGCATGATCAGAAATAAAATAATGTATACCTAGGAGCTAATGAGCTCTGAGCTCTTTTCCTTAGGAAATGCCTAGGGAAAGGCATTTTAGCAACTAACACAGACTGATCAAGTCATTCCTTTGTGGTTTTATTAATTTGTGGCAAATCTGATATGTTTGGTTCTTAAATTTCATTTATCTATATTTGTCCTACCAGAATGGTCCTTTGGCAAAAAGCATTCTTTTTAACAGAAAAATAAATTATTGGTAGTTTTGTCGTCTCTGAATCATCTTTCTTAAGTGTGCAGGAATCTGATGCACAGAAAGCTGCAAAGACATCTAGTTTCACATTGGTCTGGATATATGTTTCATATCTAACTCATTCTGTGAGAGTTCTGTGTATTATATTGTGAATACTACACGGATATTAGAAATTAAATATCAGACTGAACATTATTGGCCTAAAATTTCAAAGCATAAAACACTGATGATCAGTCCAGTTACCTAAACTTAATTTGTGAAGTGGAAAAATTAGTAATTACTATGCAGAAATCTCCCCCAGTTCACAATTGGAACAGCTGTGACAGGTTATATTTGAAATATCACTCCATTTAAAAAAATGTTTTTAATCCAGGCACTGCCAACAAAAAAGTAAGAGATGTCAAATAAATCATTGTTAGCTTAGTTACTAGAACTGATAACATTATTTATTGTGCATATACTATCTGATTGATTTAGTATGTCCTTTCTACATATAAATTGAGGGTAAACTATTCTGATTCTTGAGAATGTATTTATTCATAAACATTTGCCATATGTTTCAGAGAAACAATTTTCAGCATGTGTGCTGTTCTCATACTGTTCCCTTTGACTACTTGTTATTACTTATGTAATTGTGTAATTGGTCACCAAATGTACATGTTATTATTTCTATTCCCAAATGATTTTTAAAACTAGAAATAAGGGGCAAAGAAAAATGAATAAAGCAGTAATAAAGAAGAGCAAGTACTGAATCTGAATACTAATGACCTTTTTACACACACAAATACCCATATATGAATACAGGTACAGTATGGCTAACCCTAAGCATTCAAACATCATGAGTCAGACTCTCCAAAATAATGAAACTGGCTAAAAAAATCATGAGGTTTAAAAATTAATAAATTTTGGTTTTTTATTAATATTTTGTGTTTTGAACTATTAGGGTTCACGTTTTCAGGCATTTTTAGCCATTGTGATTGCACAGATTTCTTTTTTTTTAAATAGATGAAAGCGGATATTTTCACATAATCACTTGCGTCTGGGAGCACAGACTTCAAGATAAACACCTAATATGGCGAGAATGAGCTGTTGGTAAATACAGGTATAGTGTCTATTCCACAGTATTCATGGAAACTGTCCTGTTCACATGCGTGCCCATAAACAGCAGATAAAACATGGTGAAACTGATCATCTACACAGAATTCAAATGAATGTTTTGTCTTGACAGTATTCAGTCTGCTCACCTGCCCTTACTGAATGCTCTCTTTGATTAGTAGGAATCTAAGTAGTTAGCAATAACAATTTATTTTTAATTCACACTCTGATTTTTAATCATCGTGCATGGATTAAAATTTTTATCCCACACTAGACACAAGAATCATCTTTAGAAAATTGTATAAATAAAAACAAAGGAATTTTCAGATTTGTATATCAAACACCAAGCTGTTTGTTTATATAGATTTAAGCAACATTTAAAAATGCCTATGCAAGAACTCTATGCACCCTGAAATGTACTTAATCTTTCAACAAAAAATACATAATACACCTAATACATGCTAAATGGTAGGCAATATTGCAAAACTAGCATTTCCTCACCATCACACTGATTATTTCATGGATAGCTTCTGGGATTAAGGTTAGAGCTCCCTTGGATCTGCTCATAACTTCACATGTAAGATGCACAGATAATATGCTCATTTTATCCTACAGTGGAGATTCTCCTTAGTTCATCTCTAAGGTGACCAGATGTTCCAATTTTATAGGAACAATACCAATATTCAGGGCTTTTTCTTATATAGGCACCTATTTCCCCACATCCCCTGTCCTGATTTTTCACACTTGTTATCTGATCACCCTACTTCTCCCCCACATGGCACTGTAGGGAAGAGTGAATGAGCAGGCACCTGTAAGTGTCTATATCTGTCCTCAGCAAGTCCTAAATTGCCTGTCCTGTATTTCCCCAGCTTTGCCTCTGACTCCAGGTGTGTGGTACAAGAGTACTAGAATGTTGTATTTTGGAATTTAGGATTTGTTTTATATACCAAAGAAGAAATGGGGCAGAACTCCAGCTTCTGAAAGTGAACATTCCAAATAGACTGTATTTTAAGTAGAGTTTGTCTAATAAGTGGAAAATAAATGTGTAAAATATGGCTGCATTTTTTATCTTTCAGCTCATTTTTAATCTTTCAGCTCATTTTTAATAAACATGTAAGACCTGTATTTGTACAAATATTCCTTGAGGAACAGTTATTAATATGAATATCCATATTCACATGGAAACAAGCACATTTGTGCACAACTAAGTTTATTCATTATTCTCTTGTTTAAATGTACAATCAAATCATAGAACAAAACATTACACAAAAATAATGAATGTTGAATAGTAATAGAGCTCAATTTGCAGAGAATCTGTAGGTTGTAATTTGTTTAGACAAATGATTTGATTAATAGTAATGGACAGATCTGGGAAAATGGTTATTGGCTCACAGGTAGCCTTTTGTCCTGTTCATGAGCTAAATTTGTGAAATAAATTGGTGATTTTGAATTGTTCATCCTAGTGTAATTAGTGGAGTTATCTGGTTGTGGCACACAAATGTGGAATGTTACATTGTCCCAGTCATAGAGTGAGCTGGCCCTTAAAGGGAGTTGAGGTTCAGCTGCACCTATGCCTCACTTAACTCCCCTCCACTGATGGAGGACAAAGGTCATAAGGGAAGCATTGACTAAGAATCAGATCTCCTGGGGGTTATCAGGACCTGTGTTCAATTGGAAAGACCTATTGCTGGGAGAGGAGACTTTTAAGCAAGTGGTCCATTGAAGAGTGGGCAGAACTTTAAGGATGGAGCCTGTGATGAAACTTAGGAACTTTCTAGGACTTGTAGCAAGAAGGGCTGGGGGAGAGAAAGCTGCAGGGAGCAGGAGGAGCCAGCTAAAGAGGTTGGAGAAGAAAAGCCTCACTGAAGATAGGACTGAGAACCCTGCATTAGAATGTGAGCCATCTAAGAAGGCTTATAGAAGGTTTGTATTGTTTTGAAGTTTAAGAAATCAGTTTCCTGAAGGGGGAGTTACTGAGAAAAAACTGCAGTATGAAATTTAATTTCCTGAGAAGAAGGGACAGGGGCAAAGGCAGAGCTTGAAGCCAGACCAGGTGAGTCCTTGGTTTAGGGCCAAATTCCTAAATGCCAATTATGCAGGCAACTGAGTTGAACCCAGTGGGACTTTGTCCAGGGTAAATTTGGTCCCTTGAGTTTATCTCAAAGTTATCTATAAAGTTCAGAAATTAATGAAAGTCTGATAATTACTGCAAAGAGTATGAGATGAAAAAACTGACAAGATCTTATAAACCAAGACATCTTGTTAAGCCCTGTCAGATGCAGGTAAGGAATGGTCATGACAAAGACCAAAAACAAAACAAACGCACCATGCTATTAATATTGGGTATTCTAAGCAGGCACATGGACTCCATATTTACATTCCATTAGCAAAGAGCTTGGTATCCCATTACTGAGTATTAGTTAGTAACTTGAGCCAAGATAGAAAATGAGGACAGAATATGATGGAAATAGTTTTCCTCCCTTCCCTGACAATAGCAGGCATTAGAATGTTACTCTTTTTGTGATTTTGCATGCAACTAATCATTCTAAGTGACCTATTTATGAAAGAATGTGTAGCTAAGTGCAAGATCATTTTATTCCTAATAAATTGTTAGTAAAATAGTCATCATCATCACTGATTCAAAACACTTCACTTAAATTGGCTATTTAAGCAACTAACCTTTTTTCCTGAATCTATTCTAAAGAGACCATAGGCTGGATTCTGCTTCTATTCATAATAGGGAAACTAAGAATAGAATCTAGTTTTGATCTTTATATGCTTAAACTGTTGTTTTTCTAACTTTTTATGCAAATTAAGACTTTGGTTAATGCTTACATTTCTAAAATCCCTCAGGTGATTTATAAATTGGTAATATATCTATCTCCTTCATGTAGTCTACAGATAGGTGCTGCTTCTGTTTTAATGTATGTACACATGCTGTAATTACAGATACCTCACTTATTTTTTCACCATAAAATAATAGAAACTGTCACTGAACCATCTGTGAGCAATTTAACATTTGAGAGAAAAAACACCATAGAATATTAAGGTCAATAACAAAAACACATACTGGATGGCTCCTAGTCAACAATTATATCCTGAACATGGCAGATGCCAGGAAATTTTAATCCAAAAATGCAGCAGAATACTTATATATTAATATAATACTAACAAGTAAAAGAACACAAATATAATGTTAAGATAAATATAACTTTAGGTTGGCAGTTGGATCACTCACAGAGCTGGTTGAATAATATCAAAGAATGACTGATCATTAGATAGTTTGAAAGACAGGGAAGAAGTAACTTCTTCCTATTCACTCATTCTACTTATGCAAACCTGAAATACTTATTTGGAACTGTTTGTTCTTTATGTGGCCCCGCAGTGGTAAAGAGGAAAGCATCCTTCATTTTTGCATAGCTCATGTAAAAGCTGGGCAAAAATTGTAGTCCATATTCCTAGGAATTACTTCCTCACTTCTTTACACGGGGTTCCCAGTGCTCCAAAGGGAGAGAAGCAGAGAAAAGTCAGGGCTATGCTTCAGCCATCATCTCCCACTCTCTAGCAAGCAGAAGTGGCAGGCTACATGAGGTGGAATATGCTACACCAGGAAGGACTAGATCTATGTGGGAGCTCTAGATCTGACCACTAGAGAGCTTCAAGAGACATTCACGCTCCACTTTGCCTTTAGGGCTATTCTGGTGATACAGGTTCTTGTACCATGCTCATCAGAAATAGTGAATTCTGCAACATGACTAACATCTATCACAAGTTGTTTGACTCTCATCCTCTCCTCAGGGGGAGAAGCATGTGCGGTGGAGTGTCTTATTTTAGCAGGTGTTTTTTAATCTACAATAGAACTCCAGAGTTACAAACACCTCAGGAATGGTGGTTGTCTGTAACCCTAAACAAAACATTATGGTTCTTTCAAAAGTTTACAACTGAACATTGACTCAAAACAGCTTTGAAAAACTTTATTATTCAGAAAAAAGATACTGCTTTTAGCTATCTTAATTTAAAGGAAACAAGTATAGAAACAGTTTCCTTACTTTGTCAAAAAAAATTTTAAACTTTCCCTTTATTTTTTTGGTAGTTTACATTTAATACAGTACTGTACTATATTTGCTTTTTTGTCTCTGCTGCTGCCTGATTGTGTACTTCCAGTTCCAAGAGAGGCGTGTGGTTGACTGGTCACTTTGTAACTCTGTGGTTCTACTGTACATGTTATGTATTCACGTTAGAGAAGGCAGAGCCAAAGAAATGCACCTGGCACTTGGAATACAAGGTGCGGAGGTTTGTGCTGGTCCTTAGTTCCTGGGAGAATTCATTCCACAATCTTGAACGTTCCTGAGAAAGTTCTGCCTCCCACAAAGACAAGTTTACTTTTATTGTAGAGTTCCATTGTGCCAGAGGAGCTAACCTGTTAACCAGGGTCTTCATCCTGTAGCTTTAGGAAGTCTTTTAGAAATCTTGTGTCCAGGCTATGAATCACATTGAATAGAAGGATCAAGATCTTGAACTTGATTTGATATTCTATAGGGAGTTAGTGTAGAGAGTGGAGGACAGCTTTAATTTGCTCACAGTAACCTGTGCTGCTGAGGAGATACTCTGAACATTCTGTACTAGTTGGCGTTTCCCCATGGGCTGATGGCTTCATGCCTAGGTACACTGTGTTGCTGTAATCCAGCTAAGAAGTGATGAAGGCTACGCCTAAATAGCATAATCAAATGCTCTACGTCCTTTTAAAAAGGAAATGTTGCGTTTGTACCAGGATCTCACAGTTAAACCACTGTTCCTGCAGGTCATACTTATTTGGAAAATAACTTTAAAAAAATACTATATCACCCTTGAAGACATTCAGATACTGTGTGCATTTTTAGTTGTGTCAGAGCATCTCAAGCTCTTGTATGGACCACAGTCTTTTACCACCATGCACAAATTAACACACTCTGCATTGTACAATAATAGTTCATCCAGGTACCAAGAAATTCACATATATGAACACTTTGTCTTTAGCTCCAGACATACTGTGCCACGTTTCTTCTTGTATCACCAGAACAATTATTTGCAACTTGTGATTAACCAGGAGAGGGCAGTGGTTCATCAATTTTGTGACAGAATAGAAAGATTCCTTTATAGTACACTATACTGTAAGTCCTGCACCTTGGGAAAGTCAATATGTAGTCTGAGATTTAAAAAGTGGTTTGGTTTTGAGTTGTTCCTATACTGATACTAATCAAATTGTTTCTAAGATACTCTGGCTGTAACTAAACAACAGATTCTTTCTGAGGCTAGTTTAATGTAATGGCTAAGATCATATCAGAAATATATGAATGGGAGAATTCTCAGGGAATAGGTAATTGCCAGTATAGTTAAGATTGCATAAAAGTCTCCACTATAAACCTTTTTTCATCTTTTGGACTGAAATTTTCCCAGCTCTGATGTCTGCTTGAGTGGTTTAGGGGTTTTGTTTGTGCAAAATTAGAAGGACTATAGTTCAGCCATTTTAAATAAAGTACAAAAAAGTGTACGGTGCTAATATTGCAACCTTTTTTCAACAGCTGTATGCTGAAGCAGTTGGGGTAAAAAAGCTGAAATTTGGTTCTGCCTTTACAGAACATATTGTAAACTTGGTTCATTGGTATAGAAGGTAGCCTTCAATGAGAAGACGTTGCTTTGAATGCTTTGGTGAAATGGTTTGATTTGAGCAAATTATGTTCTTTAAAATTGCATGCTTTTCATTATTTTGTATGAGGCTTTTTGCTAAGTTTTGGATGTTCATTTAAAGAAGCCTGTACCACATGTGAATGCACTACCACATATGAATGCACTAAAGTGATTTTTGTGTGGGAAAAATAACCAATCTGTGCACAACAAACTTTAAAATCAGGTCTTAAGAAGTGTATTGCTAGTGTGGAAAGATCAGGGACATTTAGAACACTCAAGGCACTGGTTGTAGTTAGATTTGTAGTAGGCAATTGTGTTCTAATTCATCTTATGAGCTGGAGAATGCAACGCCCAGGTGCTAAAGATCACAGAAGATAGACCAATGAAGGTTCAAGAAACATGGAATTCCAGTAGTAGGTTTCCTGATATCTCCAGTTTCTGAAATGTATAGTTTCTATTGCTTGTTTTTTAAAGCCAGAAGAAACACTTTCAAAGGATTGGTGAGTGAAAGCTCCCCCTTTTGTTTTTTTCTCCATTTTTTCATCATTTTCTTTTTAAAATCCCCTGCAGTGGAGGGAAAAAACAAAACAAAACACCACTGATCTTAAGGTGAAAAAAATAAATAAGTTAAAGAGAAAGTTAAGGAGACACAGTTACCACTAAGTAGTAAGAAGGAAATATTCCAGTTATGGTTATATCATGCCCAACCTTAACTCTGCTCCCTTTTGCTTGATATGCACTATCGTTTAATTACTTGATCACATACTATCTCTCAAGTAATAATATCATCATACAATTTTCACAACCTTAAAGATGTTTATGAAGTTGCTCCAATGAACATAATTTTACTTTGTAGTTGCCAGATAGTCAGTGAAAGTCATTCATACGGAAAATATGCAGCAAACCATTCTTGCATCTTGCAACATAGGTTAAATATAAGAAAAGACAGTGGAATATTTGTCAACTTATACAGGTCTCCTAAGAATAAGGCTCTCAGAATGAAGAGAATGTATATTAAAAAATACAAATCAAATAAAGGTATACTGGATGATGATAATGAAATTAGCATTTTAGCCAGTGAACAAGAATAAGGTGTTACAAAATGCTGCATGTATCTAAGAATTTAGGAAGAATGTATGACATAATCTAGTTGAAAAATAATATGTAATTGAAGATAATATTTTAGTGCATATACAGAAAGGGATAGCAGTACTGTTGCACATGCAGTCTTAATTGTGGAATCTCTTGTCTTCTGAGACCATAACCATGCAACCTTTGAAGATAGACTTTTTTGTAGTGAATATAAGTGATGATATTCTGCAGTCTGTCACATGGCTATGTTAAAAGTTAGTAAAAATTGTATACAAAATCTCTCTCATCTGCACTCTGCCCACTAAATCTGAGCGGCTACAAATAATTTTAAAACAAAACATTTTTATTTAGTTCTTTGGTTTTTTTATCCAGAGTTTTGAGATACTTGTTTTTTCCTCAAGTCTCAACTGCTGGACTCATATGATTACAAATAAAAGGAACACCAAATTTATTACTTTTTAAAAGGATATGATTTTTAAGCCAGGTTCATTTTGTGAGGATCTTGACTCATCCCCCCAATCATTTTCACATTGTAATGCATGACAGAAAAAATTTTCTATCTTCCTACCTAAAGGAACTCCCTATCCCCCCCAAAAAAATTAACCTGGCCTGAGGGTCATGATAGGCAGTGTTTAGTCCTGGACCAGCAGCAAGCATAAGATCCAGTATCTTGCAATTTTTAAAACCTACAAATAGAAGTTGTATGCCATTGGAAGAGGGATGTTCCTGGCTTTCTACAAGGACACAGCACTTGATTTTAGCCCTGAAAATCCTGTGATAACAGACATTAAAGTTACAACATTGTTACTAATGGAGAATTGTGGTACTGAGTTGGTGAAAGGCACTAATGCCTATCTTCAATGATTTAAGCATCTGAGCATTTTCTAACATGGCTGCTTTTTTTCCACTCTCTGATCTCTATATAGCCAATTTGTTCTTTTTTTATATAATGCTAGTATTTTTTGAACAGGTGAAGTGTTTTGAACATGTTTTAGCCCAAACCAGTATGTCCTGGTGTGACAGGGTGCTGCTAGCAGATATAAATTGAACCCTGTTAAAACCAGTACCCTTGTCATTTAGAACATTCAGGTCACTGGTAGTAGTGTGGAAGGGTAAAAGGGATCACTTGCACATGTCTAATGAGTTGATGGGGGGTGGGAGGGGCAATTAGCTTACCAGCTCAGTAGGGCTAAGAAAGCAAGCAGTATAAAAGGCTGAGTCAGTGAGCAGGAAGAGTGGTCTATGTAACTGCTGTTATATTGAGATGTATAAACAATGATGCTTAGTGAACCAGGGTGCCTTCATTATGTACACACTTAATTCACCTAGAGGATTTACCAGACAGGGTTTCTAGGAGCTGAACTGGGAGCCTGTTCACAAGAGGTGCTTGTTTGGGAGCCACTACTCAGCCACACCCAGGAAGATTTGAAAGGTAGCTTGTGAAAGGACAGGTAGAACCTGGAAAAGATGGAGAATCTGATGGGGTGGCTGGCAGGCCAACATAAGGAGATGTAGAGGATGTTGTAGTTATTCCAGCAGACTGAGCAGTAAGTGCTGTGGGATAGCTGGTAGAGCAAAAGATAGCATTTCAGGAGTTGAAGGAGCAGAGCGTATCTCAGCAATTATAAAACATGATACTTCTGGCCATGGGGAACTCCCTGGGACTCTATAAAAATGTGCCTTAGGGATGATCCTGATGTGTTCTGACTTTTGAAAGAATTGCTACTTGGCTGAAATAAAGGATTATGGGCCTTATGGCCAGCCTCTTACCTGATGGGAGAAGACTAAACTGCTTACATGGTATCGAGGGAGAAGCAGGCCAAGAACTATGCTATGTTAAAAGCTGCTACACTGCACAGTGAAAACTTGCTGGCTGAAAATTACTGACAAATTTAGGACACTCAAGTGGACTTATGGGACATGGTCCAGCCCCTTCTCATAGAAGAGGACTGATTTGGTCAATTGATGGTTGTGGTCATTAAGATAGAGGTCAAAGTTGTCATGGATGCTGTGACCTGATAAAAATTTATGCAAAGTCTCCTGGATACTACTAACCTCTGGGTGAGAAGACACCAACCAAAGATGCTAGAAGCAGCAGTAAGATTGCCCAAATAGTGTGTAGAAGCTGACTTTTCCAAAAGAAATGGCTAATCCTACACTAACAGGTAAAGGGGGTGGGGGACATAGGGCAAGATAACACAAGCAAAGACCACAAGTGTGAGATAGGAAGACATTTCAGCCACCTGGGGTATAATCTGCTACCAGTGCAGAGGAAAAGGTCACATTAAGTAGGATTGCCCATATGTGGACTGGGAGACTATTGCAACTGAATGGGGGTGATGGGAAGCACTCAGAAGGGAATAATAATTCCTGGAAGGGTGGGCTGAAGGCTGGCGATGGGGATTATTGAATGAGTGACTTGGTGCTCACTGGTGTGAAGGCAGCTGGTTAAACAGCAGTAGTTTCTGGAGGGGGATACTCTAGGGATAGAGCACATACATGGAGAGAAAACATATCCAGTGACAGTAGTTCCAACAAAGGTACATGGGCAGTTCTGATGGAAAAGGGTTGGGATAGTGAAAACTTTGCCTCATCCTGTGATCTTGGGGACTATTTGGAACCCATTCCTTTTAAGTAACTGAGGGGAGGCCTGATGGAAGGCACCTCAATGGAGGATAGAAGAAAGAGAAGCTAGGATGGTACACAGAACTGACAAGAGGGGATACAAATAAACCCTAGGTAGGCACCCACAAGCCAAAAAAGTGAGGCTCAAGGAGGAAATATTGTGGTAGAGGAGGATCACGATAAGTAGAACTTTAGACAAATCCCCACTGACTGGAAGAATGGAACTTAGGTGGAAAATATTGGGGTAGAGGTGACGGTAGAGAAGGAGCAAAGAGTACCTCTACAAGAACCACACAAAGAACTGGAGGTGAATTTGCCATACCCCAGCTAGGGGGCCCAGAAGAGGTAGTGATCCAAGAACTTAACTCCTAAGGGGTGTTAGAGAACCTCCAACTAAGATGCTAGTTGGGGAAGAAACCCCAGTAGTTCTAAAAAGGACAAGATAAATCCAGGGCAAAAATCTGCAGGTTGTCCTTGATGTGATGATCTGTGAGCTGAAACAGAGTCATGCAGTAGGCCCTCACCTAAGGTGTGCTTCTGGGGATGGAGAATGGGAAAAATCTCACAGATGGTGCACGGAGAGACAAATTTAAGGAATGCCAGAGGTCATTAGGGTTTGCTTCCTGCATAAGAAAGGTAGAACATGGTCATGGAGAAAATTTAACCCTCACTGGAAAAGGGGGGCCCTTGTTGAGCTGTGAAATTTAAAGGGGGAGTTGGGTGAAAGGGTGCTGTTAGCAGCTATAAATAGGAAAAATTGGAAACCCGCATCCTGGTTACTTAGAACATTCTTGGCACTGACTGTAGTTGGAGGAGAAAGGACTGAAATAGTGGGGGTTTGAAGGGTAAAAGGGATCACTTGCACCTGTAGGGAGTCTGATGAGCTGATGGGGTAATTAGCTCACCAGCTGGGTAGCTCTGACAAGAAAGCAAGCAGTACAAAAGTCTGAGCCAGAGAGCAGGAAGGAGGCACTACACAACTTCTGCTACAGTCCCAGTTGGTACAAATGTTCATGGAGATTTAACTTTTAATTTGGGGAAGAGAATTGTTAGAGCTTGCAATTGTATACTACCTTAATATCTTTCACTTATCTTCTCCCCACCTCAGACAATATTGTTGTTTTCAGTGGTTTTACTGCAGTGTTGGCAGAGTGAGAGAGCCAGAGGAGTAGAATGGTAGATGATAATGCCTCTGTGTGAACTTCCTCCCCCTCGGTGCATGTCTTAAGGGATCTTGGTTAGGCCTGTTACACAATATCCACAGCCTGAGGTATTCTTTCTGCTGTCTTCCTGTGCTGCTGCTTCTCCCAGGAGCCTTCTCTGTATGTCAGCTGAGCTATTGGCTTCTCTCTTCCTCAGTGCTGCCCTGGGAATTCCAAGCTTTTCCTTTCAGACTTTCTGGACCTCAAACAGCTTTGCTACAGTCCCATCAATCTACTGTCTCCTATAGACAACTCATACTGCTGTAATTTCCTCAGAGAAAGACTGACCTGCTTATGAACCAACTACATCCCCTCAATCAAAAATATCAACTTGATATTTTAACAATTTTAGCTTCTTATAAGAGCAGATATGGTACTATAAATCTTGAGATTACACATTCGTCAGGGATCCTGGACATGCCTCATAAGTGTGGTGTTGGGAGATGTGTAGATGACCTGTAAACCATACTACTCCATTTCTTCATAAAGGCATAAAAAAAAATGCAAGAAGAGATGCCTGGAAAGTCTTCCTTTGTGAAGAATTTTAAATAAAATGGTGCATTGAAAAAATAAAACAGGCATGACTGTCTATATCAGAGTCAAGGACAAGCATTTCATGATGCGCCAGCTTGAGAAATAAGCTCTTTTTTCCCTATAAAGAAACTTTCAAAGAGGTTTGAGTCTTCATGACGATATAATTTTTTAAAGCAGTTTAAGAACTCCTCTAATAGATATTTACCAAACTTGCTATAATTTTATTGTAGTTTGTTCCTGAATTATGATGTTATAAATACATTCATAGTATAGGAAACCAGCAAGTGAAGAGCCATTGCTCCCATATATAATGGTGTACATATAATTAAAAAATGTGAGCAGGGTGTGCCCTGATGTGTATACCAAATACATTCTGAACTGGGGGAAAATTTCCATGAAGAAAGTAGGATTGAGCCAGGATAGTGAGGCCTTGTAGCAGGTGATAGACATACATGACAAACTTTCAAAGTAGCCTCAATTCAGTGTTCACCTGTACATGTGTAATTACTCTGCAAGCACAAAGCTTGTGGTCAGCAATGCTTTGCTCATTACCACCTGCATTTGCTCATGGCCTCTCCCCTCTATTTGTGCACAGAGTTATCGTCTGTATACATAAGTTCTGTCATTTCTGTACACAGTTTGCAAAATGTTGCATATGCAGTCACTTTTTTATGCAAGGTAGCATACATGCAAACTTAGGTCATATTTTGACATTTGGCCTACATTATCCATCCTGGAGACATGTCAGTTACTCCAGGGGAGTGAGCAAGCAAGCAGACAAAATATAAAACCAGAATTAATTTTTAAACTAGCTAATATGTAAGAACCACAGTCATCATTTAACCAAGGAAGCCAGTGTATGCATCAATTAAGACATTATTTAATCTCAATCCAGAAACTAACCTCTGTAGATTCTCCACTGTATATAGTCAACAATGTTAATTTAATGTAACTAAATATTATTAGCATCCAAAAAGACACAAGAAAAAATATTCATCCTGATCTTCCATTTTTTGGAAACTTTACACCTGACTAGTAGACAATCCAAGGGTCTGCTATCATTCACAGTAAATGGCAGTGAAGCTTTCTTCCTTGGCTTACTGTTTGCAACTAGGGTTCAATTTGGTTCCCAGTCTTTTATAGTAGAACCTCAGAGTTACGAACACCTCGGGAATGGAGGTTGTCTGTAACTCTGAAGTGTTACTAACTCTGAATAAAGCGTTATGGTGGTTCTTTCAAAAGTTTACAGCTGAGCATTAACTCCATGTCTGGCAGCTGGTCACAAGCAGAGTGCCCCACGGATCTGTCCTGGGGCCAGTTTTGTTCAACATGTTCATTAGTTATCTGGAGGATGGGGTAGATTGCACCCTCAGCAAGTTTGCAGATGACACTAAACTAGGGAAGAGTGGTAGATACCCTGGAGGGGAGGGATAGGATACAGGAGGACCTAAACAAATTGGAGGATTAGGCCAAAAGAAATCTGATGAGGTTCAACAAGGACAAATGCAGAGTCCTGAACTTGGGACGGAAGAATCCCACGCAGAGCTACAGACTGGGGACCGGCAAGCTAGGCAGCAGTTCTGCAGAAGAGGATCTGGGTGTTACAGTGGATAAGAAGCTGGATGAGTCAGCAGTGTGCCCTGGTTGCCAAGAAGACTAATAGCATATTGGGCTGCATTAGTAAGAGCATTGCCAGCAGATTGCGGGAAGTGACTATTCCCCTCTATTCGGCATTGGTAAGGCCGCATTTGGAGTATTATGTCCAGTTTTGGCCCCCCACACTACAAAAAGGATGTGGACAAGTTGGAGAGAGTCCAGCGGAGGGCAACAAAAATTATTAGGGGGCTGGAGCACAAGACTTATGAGGAGAGGCTGAAGGAACTAGGCTTATTTAGTCTGCAGAAGAGAAGAATGAGGGGGGATTTGATAGCAGCCTTTAACTACCTGAAAGGGGGTTCCAGGGAGGATGGAGCTAGGCTGTTCTCAGTGGTGGCAGATGACAGAGCAAGGAGCAATGGTCTCAAGTTGCAGTGGGGGAAGTCTAGGTTGGATATTAGTAAAAGGTTTCTCACTAGGAGGGTGGTGAAGCACTGGAATGGGTTATCTAGGAAGGTGGTGGAATCTCCATCTTTAGAGGTTTTTAAGATGTGGCTTGACAAAACCCTCACTGGGATTATTTAGCTGAGATTAGTCCTGCTTTGAGCAGGCGATTGGATTGGATGACTTCCTGAGATCCCTTCCAACTCTAATATTCTATGATTAATACAGCTTTGAAACTTTACTATGCAGAAGAAAAAAGCTGCTTTTAACCATCTTAATTTAAATGAAACAAGCATAGAAAGTTTCCTTACCTTGTCAAATCTTTTTTAAACATTCCCTTTATTTTTTTTAGTAGTTTACCTTTAACACAATACTGTATTTGCTTTATTTTTTTAAAATCCTTTTTTTGCCTGCTGCTGCTGCCGCCTGATTGCGTACTTCCTGTTCCAAATGAGATGTGTGGCTCACCAGTTCATTCATAACTGATGTTCATAATTCTGAGGTTCCACTGTGTTTCTCTAGTTTTTTGTTTTTTTCTAATTTTCAATTCTTCCACTTTGTCTCAAATCAGGGTCTGAAATTCAGAGAAGTTTCCCAACTGCAGCATTTAAAAAAAAAACAAAAAACACAAACTCACATAATTTAGCTATCTGCACTATAGTAAGAGCAATAACATTCTACCATGTTCTTCCCCACATTTCTGGGGCTTGATGCAAAGCTCTTAAATCATTTGAAACCATTGACTTTAATGGATGTTGGATCAAGATTATAGTGCTCTGGGATGTCCTTCATAAACATTGGAGAGCACCTAATAAATGAAATCTAGGCTTATATTCTAAAATGTTCTTTAAGATAAAGTATTTTTTAAACAGATTGAAAACTGATGGGAGTTTCCCCAGGGTAGAGTCTCCAGGATTTGTCCATTAATTGTTGAGTCATCAACATAGCTACATGTTGACTTGAAGACCTACAGGTTCTGGTACTCTAAATAATAGTGCCATTTTTACATAGTCACTTTTCAGACTAACAATAATTATCTGCTTCATAAAAAATATGCTGGGGAGTCCATTTTTCCATGCATGTGTAGTATGCATGCTAGAACGTTGCATATATCAATATACATAAGTCTAATAAACAGCCATCCAGGCATATCCCAACAGCACATTACTAATTTACTATACAAAATGTATATACACATGTCAAGTGCATTCAGATGCCATATGAAATATCTCAGAAGGGAGGGGAGAGAAAATATACTGTAATCAGCAATTGAATAAGCCAAAAAATCTTTCACAGGGGCTGCATTTCAAACAGGAATGGTAATTACAATCCGTATTTTTGGATCAAATGTTACATTTTATGAGGGGTACAGACTCTGTATGTAGTTTGGCAAAGAAATTAACCAATTTCTCTCTCAACAGGGAATATTACACAGTTATCAGAGAGCCCAGCCACAAGGGGTAATACGGCTGGGTGCAGCCATAGTAAATTACATGCATTTGAATGAGTTGATATTTTTGGATTAAATTGAATCTGAAAGCAGATTGAATTGGGATTATGTTTAAAATAATTGACTAAATGTTGGCTTTAGTAAAATATTTTGAACCATCTTCATTATTACTTTGTATTGTGCTAGGGCTTAGGACCACCAGTCATGGTGGTGAGTGCCATGCAAACAGAATGTAAAGATGGTCCCTATTCTAAGCTCTTATAGTTGTTGAACTTTGATTGCACAAAGACCTTTTTAATTTCATGTGGAGAAATTCTAGCTATGACAAGTCTTTCTACTTGAACTTTAGGCCTTTTTTAGCCAGGGTTTAGAAAGTTAAAACAAAGTACTGTTTTAAATGAAAGAAAAATAGGCTTCTTGTAGCTCACTAATTTCTATGCTTAATAGGACTCCAGTGGTTGGTTTTTCACTCAGCTGTGACTCGTTTGGCATGTCAAGACAATATTTTGATTTCTTTTTAATCCATTTAAATTGCATCAAAATTAATAATTTTTACTGAAGCTGCTGAACTGTAGTGTTAGTGCCATGGGATGTGTATAAAGTTAACAGCCCTCAGCTGCTCCTCTCTTTATATCCTCCCTGGGCATAACATGCTCAAGAAGCAAATACCACACAATAAAAAGGTAATAACACAGTAACTGCATGCTGCTTTGAACTTAGATCTCCAAAGCTGCTGCAGGTCAGTTTCTTGCTGTGTTTAAGGAAGGTTTTTTTAGCGTTTGGCTTCAGCCTAAAGGATATGTCTGTGTCTCAGTGAAGGACAGCAAGCAGCAATAGCTTGAGACGAAGTTCAGTGTGTGCCAAGATAAGTGAGAGGTTTGTTTTAGCCCTTAATAAACAAAAGTTGAAGTTATGGGAATTCAGCCTAAATTATGAACATTAAAAAAAGACTGATAAATCTGCCCTGCAGTAAATTATGGCCTCTTAGCAATTTCAATGGATAATGCAAATGTCTGCTCCTCCGTGTTTCTGCCTGTCCTAAGATTCAGGGCTCAGGAGTCTGGCACCACTCTGTCCTTTCTACCCTCCCTCAGGGGTTAAAAGGAAGAAAATTAATTACAGCTGCTCAAACCAGCATCAACTTAAACCAAAACCCCAGATCTAAGCACACTGGAACATTGTGAACCATGTTTAGGGTAGAGCTGAATTTCATGGCTGGGTCTTCATTTCTACTATAGACTGATGCAAAACTACAGTTTGAATCATGCCCTGAACTTGCGGAAAAACCTTAGTCCACTTACCGATCAGAACTTTATGGTTTAGGCCTGTCTGAGGGTTTGGGCTAGACTGCCAAAAATGTCCCCAGTCCAGAGCATCAAAGTTATCATTGTCAAAGTCAGGGCTAGATTTTTGCATGGCCCTAGTGTGTGGGAAGGAGGCAGTAGTACCTCATAGAATAAGATGCAAGGAGCCTTCCCTACCTTTTGCATCTGTCCTGCCAAGGCCAGGTACAATAGAAGTGAAGTGCAGGGATTACTCCTGGAATACAGTCAATCCCAAAAGAGATGGGGAGGGAATGGACATTTCTAGACACATCTCCACATGTTTGGTGGATCAGGTCACTTAAACACTATGCAAAAGGATAATGCAGTGTATGCACTTCTGCTCATTGGAGGGCTGTGGAAAGACACTGTGCTTTTGGAGACAGTTGTCTACTAGAGTGGGGTTGTACAGTTCAGCTCCCCCTCAACCTGTGTCTGTCAGGCACAAAGAACCCTATTTCCAGAGTAAGTGTAACAAGCAGCTCAGGTTATATTTTTAAATGCTTTTTGGTAATAACCCCAATCAGTGGCAAATTCAATGTTGAATCCACTTTAGTAGCAGTACCTTTTGACTAAAGAGAAAAGGAATAAAAACTTGTCCCTATTACACTGTGAACTTGCTCTCTGTGTATCCCTCTCTCATTCTTCCCTACCTACAGGTATATAAAACAGATGGATCAGCCTGTAGACCTATATATCTGACAGATTCATTTGGTAATTGCCAAGTAACCAAGAGCAGACACTTAAATGGGGGCTAAACTAGGGGTACTGGACTAAAAGGAGCAGAAAGAACAGACTTGTTGGCCTAAAGAAAGATAGGGTAGTAGTAGTAATCCCTTGGCATGTCTCCTCTCTCACTGTCTGAGCTTGAGCCAAAGCTTTCACTCTCCTCCTCCCCAACCTTCTAAAAATCTAAGTTAAGTGTATTCTGTACCCATCACATATTAGTACAAGATCATTTAAGTAAAGGTGATGCAGTTCAGCTTGGTGTTGCCATAGTACCACCAGCTGTAAGTTCTTACATTCTTATCTTTTGTCTTTTCAAAATTCGTTGAGTGGACAGTGACTAGGTAAATAGTAATAGGGGACTTTGGTTTTAACAGCAATACTGGTTTTCATGACAGCCACCTGGCCGCACATGTACCAATAGCTGTGTCAGAGGACAAACACGCTTTTCAGTTGCAAATGTATCAAGTCCACTTGGACATATCTGTCTTGCCAAGGCATGGACAGGGTCTCATGTTCATTGGGGACCTCATGGGATGGTGGAGAGGTTTTCGCACATCCAGATGCAAGAAGTCTTTTGGATAAGGCAATAACTGTTCTCCTGTGGCTTTACTTTCTATCTTTCTAAAATATTTCACTTCTTTGGAAGGCTTGGTAGTATAAATCTTTTGCTAAAACTTTTAGCTATACTGTTTTACTTTTTTATGCTCAAAAATCAATCAAGGTTTCTTTCCTTCAGCTCTCTTCTTGAGTGACTTCTGTTTTCATATAGAAAAACTGGAGGAAAAAACTAAATGTTTTGATTCCCCTCTAGTTCCACCTTTCTCTTTTTCTTTCTGTATCTCTGAATATTTTACTATGCACTTAAGGATGACATAGGTAAACTTGATTTATTAAAGCCACTGCCTTTCAAATCCTGGAATGTCTTATCAATATTTTGTCCAGCTCTATTTAGCAGTCTGCCACCATGTTAAGATAGTAAAAAACAAAAAAAAAACAAACCCGATTTACTGTATCTCAGAACAGAGTTTGTATTATCTTTGGTGATCTAATTTCTAGAGGCAAAAGATGGATATCACAGCTCTGGAAAATATTGATTTTTTTCCTTCTTTCTACACTTCATATTAAGCCATTCTAGCCCAAAACATAACAATCTTGCTCCAAAAACACAGCACTGAACAAGTTAGGAATGCAGTAGTGTATGATGCAGCCACACCCAGTCCCTACCCTGCTCTGGAGGGTATTGGCCCACACCAGGGCAGGAAAACCATTTTTGGTGACTGGGAGTGCAGCAAGTAGTTCAGAGCCCCCCAGCAGGGCAGCAAATAGTTCCTATTACCCCAGGTGCAGTGTGGGAAATGGGGAGGGGGAAACAGGCCCACCCAACTCCACTCCACCTCAGCCCAGGTCCCTATCTGTGGCAGAGGGGTGTGTCACAGTGTCAGCAGGGTCCCAACCACAACACACTGACTGGCTTCCTAGTTCCACAGTCCTCCCATAGGCTACTTCCTGACCCCTTTCCCTCTGGTACCTGGGGGGCTCCAGCCCAGTCAGCATCATCAGGGTAGTCACCCAGGACTAGATTGCAGAGCCCCTCAATATCATCTGGGGGCAGTAGGTCAGGCAGTTCATTAGGGAAAGTCAGCATAGGGCAGTTCCTCCAGGTTCAGCCCCATCAGGGTCCTCACCCCATCATCGGGCAACTCCACCAAGTCCAGCCCTGTTAGGACCCTCTCCCCATTATCCACATCTGGCAGCTCCTGGCCCATCTGGATCACTGGTCCTCTGGGGTACTCAGCTCCAGGGGAACCTATGGGCCCTGGGCCACCGGCCACTCATTCCCTGGCACCTGGTCCCAGTTCACTTGCCCAGGTGCCAGGCTGTAGGCAGCTCTAAAGGGCAGGGAGAAACAGCCTTCCCCACCATGAGCTTGATACAGACTGAGCTCCTGGATCTGCCTTTTATGCTTCCTGTCCTGCCCCCTTGCTTCCAGTTGGGCAACCAGCAATCTCTGGCTCCGCCCTACCAGGCTCGGCCCATCCCTCCCTGTCAGTTTCAGAGGGGGGCCACACCCACTCACTACACCTATCAAGTGAGTAACAGTAACCTTTGGGCTAGATCTTGCAAATTGTCAAATGCCTTCTACAAAGTACTAGGGTAGGTTCCACAAGGTACTTAGGCAAATAAACCCAAGAGTTAGGTAACTAAGCCCTAGTTTTAGATTCCAGCTCAATCTACAAAATTCCCACTGAACCCTGTAGGCACTTCAACTCATTTGGTGCCTACATTTTCAGGGGAAAAGTTCCTTGGGTGCCTATGTTCTGGCCTCTGGTCATTCATGCTATTGCCTCTCTGCAGACATACATATACTCTCTCTTGCTAAAACCCCAGAGTGACCCATGAACCCAAGGAAGAGAAACATCTACTCCAACCTGGAGTCAGGTAGCTTAGGCACATAAGGTATTTCTTGAAGGAGCAAGGTAGGTGTCTGCCTTGCTTTACACAAAACAGCAGAAAAAGGAGATGGTAGTGATGTTACCATTACCTACATATAACTTTTAGCTCAGAGGTCAGTGCATTCTCCTGCTAGGACTTGAACAGGGGTATCTGACTTTTCTCCACCTCTGCCAGGGAGTGGAAAAACCAAACCTGCATCTTCCACATCCCAGCTGAGTGCTGTGACCACTGAGCTGAAAGTTTTAAGGTGCTACTGCCACCCACACCTTCTCCTCTTCTTCTTCTGGTTGTCTTGTGAGGAATAAGGCAGGTACCTAACTCATTCCTGCAAGAAACACCTTAGGCACCTAAGCTACCTAAGTCCAGGCAGCTCGATCCTATTTAGGGCTCACTAGCAGAAATAGGCACCTCCTTGCAGCCTGGAGTTAGGGTCCAATCTTTGAGAATGGGCAGAGCTTAAAACACATCCCTCTCATTTGGCATCTCCCACTGGCTTCAGCAGTTCCCCACTTAGCATGCTGACTTTTGTGGATTGCATTCTAAGGTGCCTATCTTTCCCTGTTCATTTATGGGGACCCTAGGCACCTAACTTAGACTTTATGGATCAGTGTTGTTCCTGTGATTTTTCTAGACTCCTAAAAGTTAGGCACTGTAACACACAGTATTGCAATGTGTAGGTCTCTCTGTGGATTTAGGCCTTCATCTGCCACTAAAATCAGCAGGGCTGAGTGTGATCAACACTTTGCAGGACAATACCTTGTGGGAGGCTTTTCCAATAGAATATGCATCTTTAACAAGCTATTTGTAATAATGTTTTTAGGGTGTCTTAATGTGAATGGTCTAGTGAAATACAATTTTATAAGTATCACTGCAAGAAGTACAAAGCAAGAAGAAAATGTAACTTGGTTTAATTTTGATCTTCCCTTAGTGGTTGACAATTTGCCATGTCCTGTTTATGTCTAGTCTCAGACAGAAATTATGAAGTGATTACTTTAGGCAGCCTCTTACTGCTGTCCCAGTGCTGTGTTAATTAAGGAAAGAAGAAAAGCTGTCATGTCAGCTACTATCAAAGTGTTGTGAGATCTGGAGGGATGGTGTCTTGTATGGCATCCCTCTGCCTGTGTCCCTATTCATCTGGCCTAGATTTATAGGTGCTAATATTTACTGTTGAAATAAAGGAAATGAAAAACCACTTTTACTCACTAGTGTTAAGTGCCTATTTGTGGTTTCCACCTTTCTGATACCTAGACTTACATTTATCTTTTCCTCTTTGTAGCTGGTTGTATGGTCTGCTAAGCTCTTAAATATTTTGAATGCTGGAACTGTTTTCATTATTTTATGTTATCTTTTTCCTTCCCAGTACTAGATCCTCACTCTCTACATCATTTCTCCTCATAATCCCTTTCTTCTGTAAATTTACACTGAAAGTAGTAGAGGATTGGATGAAATTATGTTCCTGCTGTATTCTTCCTTTCTCCTCAGGAGACGTTGTGGGGTTTTAAACTGAAATCTTAACTCAGCATTTTATAATACTAAACACAGTATTACTTTTGAATGGAATGATTAGATGTAAAGCAGTGGCTATATATATATCACATGATGTTTTCACTCTGATGGTTTTTACCACAACAATTGTAGTAACCAGGCAGCTGTAGCCAATAAGTTCCTCATTCATGATAAAACAAAGCAAATATTTGGTGCATGCTACTTTACACAGCATCACCTCTGTTCATATTTTAAGTGTTCTAAGGGTTCAAGTAAGGGCTTTCTCCAAGCAACCTTCTTTTCACTTAAATATTTAGGATTATTCACACACAAACAAAATCTTACTTAGAAAAACATCACACTTACTTTGCAGAGGTTTCATTTAAAAAAAAAACAACAGGTTGCTTTGAAGGACATGCTTGTGTCTCAGCCCAATATAAACACAAATCCAGATGTGTCAGCACAGTGATGTGAAGAAAAATTCTCTATCTTTATTTACACATTACAGCAAATATTTTAATAAGAGAAAGTGAAGAATGTTGACATTTCACCACTTAGGCCTCCATCAGAACAATGTCCTGAATGCCAAAATGTCAACATTCCTTGTAAATTTGACAAACATCTGGCATGGTTTTTTTTTCTTCTTTTTTTTTTTTTTTCGTTTTTCATTGCTGCTGGCTATTGTACCTATGAAAATGGGATGGTGATATCTCAAGCATAGAGGAACTTCTCTCAGCAAGCCTTCTTTATCAGATTGTATCCTCACCAGGTAGGAAAAATTGATAGTGTAACCTGAGCTCCTTAGATTAAAAACATTTTTTTCTTAGTTGTCTTTCATTGTTTTAATATATTGTAAAATCATAATATAGGATGAACACAGTTTAATGAAGTACTCAACTGGTATATATATGCCAGTGCAGTAAATGAAACAATCCCACTGTGCCCAAGCAAAGCAGCACTCACTCTTCTTCGGGACATGTACTAGAAAATGAAGCCTGTTTTGCTTGCCCCAAATTCTCATTCTCTTTTGGAGAGAAAATAGCCTGCCTGCCCTGCCTCAGTTCTTCAGCAAGAGCTTCAGAAGGCTGCACCAGATCCTGTTGCTACCTCTGGAGGGGGCTTCACCTTAATTTGAACCTGAAATGTTCAAGAGAACATCACAGTGAAACCAAAAAGGAAGGAAAGTCAAAACTATGAGTTCTAACATTAGGCAAAAAAGTTTTACATAAAGAATACTACATAAAGAATGCACTGAAAAAGAATATCAAAGCACTTATCCAAACTAGGAAAGGGAGTGGAGGTTAGGTCAGGGTGTAGTGATTAACCTTGACCTGAGTGTCAGATACTACAATTTTACAATACTTGACCTGACTGTAAAATACTACAATTTTACATAAAGAAGACTACATAAGAATACGCTGAAAAAGAATGTCAAAGCACCACACTAGGAAAGGGAGTGAAGGTTAGGTCTGGGTGTAGTGATTAACCTTGGCCTGGCTGTAACAGGGTGGCCTGTCCCTTTAAAGGCCAGGAGGAGCTGGGTCAATCAGCCCTGTTCAGTTATCCTCACCCTGCTACACCTCTTCAACGTATGGGACTTAAGAGGACAGTCCAGTAATTGAAGACTAGCTGAGTATGAGAAGGGGCAGGCTGCTTTGTGCGAGACAAGAAGCTAGGCTCAACCTAGCCTGAAGAACTGAAAAGCTGGAGATATGCTGGGAAATTTGAGGAACTGGAAGGCCTGAGAGACCAAGAAGCCTAGGGAGCTGTGGAACCAAAGCCTGAAGGTGGGATGCCTGGTCCAGGAGGAAGCTGGTCAGGCCAGATTTGAGATGATGTGTAAAGACTGAACCCAGGAGGCTTGTGGGCTGAATTAGAATTTGGGGAATGAGTAGGAATGCCCAGCCAGGAGAGGAGAGTAGATGGTAGTGAAGAACCAGAGGGAGAAACAAGGTGGCTAGAGGCCTGTGGAAGAAGTGGGAGAAGAAGATGAGAAAAGCAGGGAGCAACCCAAAAGAAGTGTGAAAGATGAGCCCAGAGAGTGGGGAGATGAGAAGCCTCTTGGGAAGGCAGATCTGGGCCCAGTTTGAGCCTTGGACAAAGACACTTTTGGGTGGGAGGAATGGGGGGGAGAGGGGGTGATTGGATTTGGAGTTTTTGGAAAGGGTAGACTTTTGTTAATGACTGAGCTGGAGGGCAGCCAGTCATCTCATCTCATGGAGTTTTTGTGGGAAAACTGAGGCAAAGTGCCCCAAAACTAGGTCTTGTCATGAGGGGGCACTCTAGGATGGTAAATCTTGTCATGCTGATCATGAGGACTTTGTAGTGGGGACACATAGCTATGCATTTTGCACCAACTGGGCAGATAGGTTATACCCTGTAATCAAGGGGAAAAGGTGTTGCAGTGCATCCACACTAGTAAAACGGTAAGGGTTAGGTCAAAATTAGTCTATACAACACAACCTTTCTCCACTTATTTTCCTAGTATGGACAAGCAGAAGAGTCCAGGAAATCTCCAGTTCCTGGGAGAGGGGAGGAAAGAGAAGTGTAGAGAGATCTTTTTTGTCACTGAGTCTAGACAGCTTGGGGCCAGTGCAGTTACTGAAGGTACAGTGAAGGGTATATCCTGTGTTGCAAACACTCTAGCTCTCAGGGTGGTGTAGTGGCCATGCAATCACAAGTGAAGCTACCTTAGAGTATGTAGAACAGGCCTCTATGTCTTGGGGAAAGGTGTGGGGTTGTCCTGAATGGATGGATAATAGATGTTCAGGTTCTCTTTCCTGGACCACCAAAGTTATTAGTTACTGCCCTAGGGCAGCAGTTCTCAAATTAGGGGATGGGCCTCCCAAGAGAGGTTCAGGAATGTGTTAAGGGAGGCCTGAGCTGTGTGTGTTATGGGCTTTTTGGGGTTCAGAGCTCTGGCTGTCAGCGCCAGGTGGCTGAGGCTCGTGCTGAAGGGCTGCGCACACCCGATAGGCAGGGGTAAAGGGAAGAGCTGGAGCCCTGCCATTTGGGCTTGGGCTCTTCTCCCTGCACCAATCCCTCATCTGGAGGTAGCAGGTCTCTGGCTATCAGCTGGGGGTGGCAGCAGCAGTGCAGAAGTAAGAGTGGCAATAAGACACTAAATCTGCTGTGAAGAGTGATTTTGACTAATGTCACTTTTCACATTGCAACCCTTACTTCTATGCTGCTGTTGGTGTGGTGCTGCCTTCAGAGCTGGACACCTGGCCAGCAGCCACTGTTCCCCACTCTGCCTTCAGAGCTGGGTAGCGGTATATGTACTTGGGATGGAAGGGCATAAATAATTACAGATATGAAGGGGGACCTGATCAAATAAGTTTGAGAGTCACTGCTCTATGTGGTGTGTATGAGTACATAGATAACTAAAAATAATATGGCTAATGTTACTTTCAGATGTAAAAGCTACCATTGCACAATCTCATGAAAGAAAAGAAGCTGTGCCCCTAAACCAGAAGCAAATAAAGTAGGCATTCCAGCACTGAAAGTAATAGTTCAGAAGTGCTTCCCTTACCTATTAGTTAGTAACTTTTGATTTTTAGGATCTGAATGTTTCCTTCCAAAATTCCAAGAGAGATGGCTGAAAAATGGAATTTTTTATCCCAAAAATTTGAAAATAAACATTTGTGCCAAAATTTGCAGAAGAAAATTCTGATTTTTGTTAAACTAAGAGTCTTGATTTTTCAGCCAAAATTCAATTTAGTTTTTTGAAGGAAATTTTTTTTTACATGTGGAGGAAAGCAGTGATTTCTGCAAACTTTTTTTGGTGAGTCAAACCCCCCATTTTCTGTTGCAAAAAAAATTTTAATGGAAAATTTTCAACCAGCCTTGCTTCCCATCCTCAAATAAACTCATTGGCCTATTTCTTGTTGTAAAAATTCAAGCAGTTATACTTTTTTATTTTCATTTCTGTATCCTCTGTACTCCTCCATTGAAAGGAGGAGATCGTCATGGAAGTCAAAATTAAGAGGCACAAGAGGAAAATTGAAATAAGGAGAGAGAAAAGCAAACCATTAAAATATTTTAGGAATTGTTAAGATTGCACAACACTGTTTAACCTTCCAAACCATTTTTTAAGTGAAAATATATTCTGTTATCAATACTGTCAACTCAAGCATCTCAAAATAGGATATAGAATTTAAAAAGAATTGTAAGTACAATAAAGTAAACTTTAGCATTGCTTCTCTTTAGCAACATCTAGGAAATAAGTAAATTCCATTAAACTATATTGTTTTTTTCACTTCTGTGTGGGAGAAGGAACCATGTATTTTAATAGTAATATCAAAAGGCACAGCTGATGTTGGGTGCATGGAGGACAAAGAATGGACAGCAAAACTACCTGTCACTCATATTACTGGGGCTCCCATGAAAAGAGTGAGAAACCATCTTAATTCCACATGCTTTCCTTTTGTTTTCGTGGTGTGATCAGCTGGCATACCTACCCTGTTCCATAACAAAGTCTGAATCCACTCTTTCAGGCTTGAAGCCTGTACTTCCCCTCGTGGTCTGGGGAAGAGATATGGGAACCTATCTTCAGGAACATATTTTCCTGAAAATATGGATATTTTGTAAATATGAGTGATCTTTTGAAAACTGTATCAATCATATCTGCATACTCAATTAATCAGGATTGTGTTCCCATTTGCAAAAAAATTGGAAAATATATCTCAAAGTCATTAATGTGTACATATAAATAGTCATGAATTGGAACTTCGGGTATGTCTATACTGACAACGGCAAAGTTGCCGCCATCAGATTGATCTTTCTGGATCGATTGAGTGGTCAGCGTAGACCCGCTCAATTGGTCAGAAAGTCGACACAGTAAATCCACCCCCTCAAGTGACGTAGCACTGCGTCACTGGGAACGCAGTTCTCATCGGCGCAGTGCAGTGAAAATGGCACACAGAAGGGAAGCACAGCAGTCAACTGGAGTAGCCTGCGTAACCATGTAGCTTGCGTAACTCCTGTCGACTGCTGCAGAATTTCCAGGTAAGTGTAGACCAGGATTTAGGATCCAAATCTCTGTGAACCTTGGGAAGTTTGTTTTCAGAAACCAAACTTGGCAACTGGAGCCTATTTTTTCTGCATAGAGGACATAAATATAGTGATCTACCACCTTCTCTATCAAAAGAAAACTAATGCTTGCTTTGTGAGGCTATTGTTTGTAGGGTATATTAGGTATAGTATTTTCCCATGTGCCTAACTTTCTGTGTGTACTAGTTGATCTAGGACAAAACTGAAATTAAAATTTAACAAATCCCACAACCTCCTACTATATACAGAATTGTGAGTTCATTTTAGAACAAGTCAGAAATGTGCATCCTGTGAGTGCTGAGTACTAAAATCAGCCCATTACGATCCTGTGAAAACCTAAATTGTTACACGTTCCCTTTTAAATAGGACGTCTGGATGCCTTGAGAGGCTGAATCCCATCTGGCCCAGAACTCAGGAAAGTAGAAATGTAATATCTATTGTGGCACATCGGCCCACATAAAACTGTAATTCTGTAATGACAGGAACTTTCAGAAAAGTGAAACTCAGCTGAATTATGTGCTGCAAAAGCCCACCATGCATTACAGTGTGGAAAGAAAACAGACCATTCCTGGGATGGGTTTAATATGCAAGTTACAATACCAGCAGGAATAATACTAACATTTACTCACAGTGGTGAGTGTTACACAGGCAAAAAAAAAAATTTGGGGGGGGGGGAACACATGGGCACACACTCTCTCAGCCTCCTACTGCAGTCACTTCTATTCCAAAGGTCAGTCAATTACAAATCAACATCAGAACCTGCAATTCACTCACTCACCTTCAGCCACCTCTGATCTTTATGTATTGCAACATAATTTTAACTGAAGGTGAGTGGCCTATCATCAATAAAAGGAATTGTTTTAAGAATAAGGGATTCCAATTAATAAAAATGCAGATGTTCAATCTTCTAGTGGCAATACTTACAGTTTTTTGAGGTGTGGTACAAATAGGATGATGTAATTTCACTAGACCTTAAACAGTGTAAAACTGCTTGGCAGGTTGTGTGAATATCAGAAGAATATATTATTAAACAGGCATAAGAAAAGATTGCTTTTATGGTAGTATATAGAATGTGGTCACTTTCCATATACTGATATATTGTCACTCTCACTAACATCAGCCAAAGATTGAATAAACTCTATGGCAATATACAATTGCCCATGAGCAAATACACCCTTAAAATGAAACATGTAGCACTGATTTTTCTAAATAAAAAACTTATTGGCCATAATGGAAGTTTTCTTGGTTAAAAGCAGGCTCCAAGGGAACTCTGTTTCCTTAATTTGGTGGCCTCTAACATGACCAGTTTGTGGAAAATGTCTCCATTTTGTTCACCTTGATATATATGTAAAGGCACTTCGAATAAATTAAATCCTAAAAAAAATGACCTTTTTGGTAACTTAGGGGAAAGTTTCTTTTTATAAATTTGGGATTTTGTTATGTGCTCAGCAGCCCACGCGGATTGAGTATTCAATTCATGACTGCATCAGTGAGAACATAGAAACTGGAGCCCCATTCATGCAAAGACTTACACACGTGCTCAACTTTACACATTTTGAATAGCCCCATTGACTCCACCAGGGTTACACAGTGTGTGAACTTTAGCATGTATGTAATGGCTTGTCTACAAAGGAAAAGTTGTTTGTTTTTTCAATATGACTTCAGATTTATTTTTACATAAACGGTCTTGTATCCCCACACACTTTTAAAAAAAATTTCTCTCTCTTTAATTAATCTGCTTTGGAGCAACACAACTATTTTAGAATTAGATATACTGCTTCAGTTATTCCTCCCCCTGATATCCCACACTGCACTGGTTCACATCTGGATGAAGCTTTCTAGTTACCTGAGTGGCCTCCTCTACTCTAGGGTCCTCTTGACCAGATGTTACTGCCCAGTTTAAATCCCAACGTATACCCCACTATGCTGGAATCATATACGCACAGTCATAGCAGCCATGCCCTGTGCTTCCTTGTTGGCCTGAGTGAAGTCTTTTGCTGGACTTTTGTCCCTGGGGAGAAAAACATGTCCAGGTTAATTTTAATAGGCATCAGCAGCCTGTGAAGCTTTAAGAGTGGCTATTGCAGAAAGCGCAGGAAAAGAGGCACTCCCAGATTATGGCCCCTGCCAAGCGAAAGCTCAGGAGCTCTGGCAGAATTACAAGAACACTACAGACAAAAAACAAAGTGTCTCGTAATACTCCCAGTATATGTACTTACTGAGAAGCTGGACTGCATTTTTGACACTGATCAACTGCACTACATGCTGAACAGTCTGCTCATAGAAGATACCCAGTCAGTCATGGTCCCTGGAGAGGTTCCCCAGACAATGAAGATCTCTTCAGACTATACCCCCCCAACCCAATGACCCAGGTAGAGACGGTGCTGCAGGTAGCCCTGGAGACTCAGCTTGTGTGTGTTGCAGAAGGGACTTCAACCAACATTATGTCATGTATAAACAGTGTGGGCACCGACTTTTTAGGGGCATTTAAACAATTCTGTTCTGCATAACAGTTGCATCCTGACATGAGAACTGACATGGCCTTAGTTCTTCATGGTGTTGGCTTTTATCACTGTTCCTCCTCTTGTGATCCTAAAATGGCATCTGCAAAGCTCAGAATGGTTTATTTCCCTAAAATACCAAAGTACATGACCATAGACCAAACAATCTGGCCCCCACTCGCCTTATTGTGCTACCTGATGCTCCATCTCCCTTCCAGTTGGTCATGGCTGCTGTAGCTCAAGATGCTGTGGCAACACAGGGTTAAAAATGGATGGCACTAGTTTTTAAACAGAGAGAAATAGCAATTTGCCACATACTTTGGATCACAGATTTTAGATACCTTTACTCTGGAGACTGCTATTTGAACAATAACAGCCTGTGTTGTTTCTCTGTTATTCTAGCACCTGCCATACTGCTCTCCTCAGAGTGTGTTATCAGGTTTTGATCTCTTGTCAAACTTTAAAGGAAAGAGAGAGAAGGCATGAGAAAGTTTGTTGACCTCATCAGGAGATGCCAGCAGAGGGCCAAAAAGAAAGAAAAGTGAAGGGGAGATTTCATGATGTAGGGAAAGAGAGAGGAGGACAGGGACTGATCACCTCTTCCGGGAATGCATGAACCACATGGACAGATAGGAATACCCCTTTATGTTAATGAACTCTGAGGCCTGGAGGGTGAGTTTGGGGGGTGGGAGGTGAATAAGCATGCAGGTCCAAGCAGTGACCCCTATGCATTGCCCAGCTTTGCACCCAGGTGGCAGCATCCTCTCCATAGTAGCGCACACTTCCATAACAGCAGCCCTGGAAGTAGCGTTATCAACACCAAACTGGTTAGTTACTGAGTGGTACATACTGGAATGGAAGCTTCCAGATGGTGATGGCCACATGCTTCTTTATACTGAGGGGAACTCTCATGTGGGTAGTCTGCTGCTGAAGCTCTGGAGTGAGCTTTGCACAGGTCTCCAGGATGAGGAAGGCTGCTTTCCTGAAGTTATGTAGGCACTGCTGGTCATCCCAGTTCTGCAGCACTATCCTGTCCACCAGTTGATGGTACCTCTTGGCTGACCCCCTAAAACAGCACTCCAGTGAGTAAAGCCACTTCAGGAAAGAGTCATGCAGAGTTAGACAGGCAATTTAGTTCTCTTCCTTCTCCAGCAGCATTTGCACAGCATCATGGTGGTAACACAGGTGGCGGTCTGCCAGCTCCTCCAAAGCCACCATCTTGCATGACTGTCCATATATCTGGAGGACCCTATTCATATTAATGATAGTCTGGATTGCCCTGATCTGTAGTGCCTCCTATGTGCTGCCTGACAACAGTCTGACAGTGGCTCTGGACCACATGAATTATGTGAAACTATGGGAGTTTGTGTTTTTTTCCAAGTTCCAAAATTACATGAGGTTCTGGTAGGTATTTCTCAATGCACCAGGAGAAAAATTCCAAAATACATTGAGCCTAGTGGTGGAGCTTTGCTCCATGGGAGATCTGTTCAAAATGCTGAATGGTTATCTGGAAAAGGTCAGAGCTGCGGGGATCAATGATTTGCCAGATGGCATAAACAAAGTGTGTGGATGCACTTTTTAATTATAGTTATATAAGCATAATGATAGCAGAAAAATTTCCCTGTGCAATTAAGCCTTTGCAGGATCAAGGCCTAACTGTGGCAGTCAGTGAATAACCTGACAGAAATGACAGTTCAGTATAGTATCATTTATATTTATATTCCATGCAAAAATAACCCCCTGCTAAACTGAGTAAAAATTGAGAGTACAGCACCTTTGTGATTTTTCCCTTGCTGCCCCTTATGCTTAGGAGAAGCTCCCCATAGATATCTGCAAAACTCACTCCTTATCCTTCTTCAGAACACTCCTTAAAACTTTCCTATGCCTTGAAACCTACACAAAATTTGGCATAGGCTGGGCTGTGAGTGTGCTGAAGAAACAGCTTATTATTCTGACCAATATTGTCAGATTTTTTCCTTGTACTACTCCATCTGCCTGCATCCAACTGTTGTCTCTTGTTTTATAATTAGATTGTAAGCTATTTGTGGCATGGACCATCTTTCTGTTCTGTTTGTACAACACCTTGCACAATGGGGTTTGGTCTATGACTGGGGCTCCTAGGTGCTCTGGCAATACAAATATATTTAATAATATAAATAATAAATAAATATAAATAATATAATAATAAAAACCTGATATTCTCAGCCTTAAATGCTTCTAACCCAAAGATATTTTCTGGGAATTTCCTTACTACTTAAAAATACCCTTACTTCGGGGACAGCATGCAGTGGGGAACAAACAGGGGTTCAAGAGTAACTCAGACCTTTTGCATACAGCTTTTAGAGCAGCTAAATGTCTGTGTGGTAGAAGAAGCAGCACGGGTTCTTCCCACTATAGAAATGACTGCCCTCCCATATTCCTGTCTCCAAACTCCCTGTTCTACTCGTGTCTTCCTATAGGTGGCACTCGCCAGTCACCTGCTTCCCTCTAATTTTCGTTACTGGAAAATAAGTGTGTTTGACACTTTGCAAGGGATATTCAATACCTCCAAGGATCAGGCTATTAGTCTATCTGAGTTTCAGTTTCTCCATCAGTTAAAGGGGGATAATGATATTTTCCTACTTCATGACTAATTTTTATAAAGTGCTTTATATCTGCAAAGTATTAAGTCCTCCTGGCTCCCAGCCTTGTGCTTAATCCACTAAACTATGTGACTTTTGGGAGAGAGCCACCACCACCTCCTCCTCTTCTAGTAGCTTTTCCAAACGTCACAAGTGTGCATCTCTTTGGCTGAAATTACCTTTTTTTCAGGCACATTTTGTACAGAAAATTTTCCACTATCCCCCTGACTATGCTTTTCAGGCTTTAGCATGAGTACTTTTCAAACCTCCTTAAAAATTTAAAATCAATACTTCAAATGAGTTGCAAAATCAAGAAATATATATAGTGAAAAATATTTCACCAATTTTTTCCACCTCTATCGGGCACCTAAATGTGCTTCTACTTGCTTTACTTTAGACACTCAAGTTTGAAAATTTGACCTTATATCTGCTTCGTAATTTATGACTACATAAGTACAATGAAGTATATCTTAAGCCAGTAAACTAAAGAGGAACTTTGTTGTTAGGTCTTTCTTTAAACTAGAAAGAGAAACCTTAAAACTTTAAGGTTCTTGGTATTTAATCTCCTGAATTACCTAGCAACTTCAGATGTGTTACTAAGGACAAAATCCTGTAATTCTGCCTGTTTTTCCTTTCATAGAAACCTGAATCATATCACACAAACCCAGAGAATATATGATATTTGGGAAAGGGTTTTGTGCCACCATTAATGGCTTGGAGGTAGATTGCATTTTAATGAAGTCAGTTTTAAGTAATCTACTTGAATATTTACTGTGATTACTGAGAAGATGGATGAGGAACAGTAAAGCAGTAAGGACCCTATCCTTTCTGCAGCATGTATTGCAGACCTACAGATACAAAATTAGCAGCTCTACCACCTGAACTAAAGGAGTCCTCATTAACTGCTAGTAAACTTAAAATAATTGTATCTCTGGATGAACAGACTGACTTGGATAAAGATATGATTTGAGCCATTACACAAAATGCAGACTGAAAATAAACAGTTTAGGGTTTAAAAAATTTGGTAACCTTTTCTTTTTAATTTTTCTGTCTCTATGCTTCCTGATTTTGACCACACCAAGAAGCAGAAATGTACTGCAAGAAAAGTTGTCCCCTCCAAACCAAAATGGTTTGGATAAGCAACTTTTGGATAGTTATCCTAATTGAATTTCCTAGTCTTGTGATGTTTACTCAGAACTAGACATCCACTTTTCATGCCTACAGCCACAAATGAGCAAGACCATAGATGCACCATAAAATAAAGTGACGCTTTTTCTTATCAAACCGCATTTTTCTATCCTTTCCTCAAAACTCTTTAATTTTTTTATTTTTTTAAAATTATTTATTTATTTATTGCAATCTTTTCCTTTAACACATCTTGCCATTCCCATCCCAGCAAAATGCCTATTATCTTCTTCCAAGCTTCTCTTTTTCCCATTCAGTTTTATATTTCTTTTACTTTCTTAGAGAGGACAGGAAATATTAAATGTTTCACTCGTGCTCCCCCAACACAAAAAAATAAAATAAAAAGGCTTGTATAAGATTTTCCTAGAGGCCCTCTCTTTTTTTCATTGAACCAATCCTTCAGCTCAATAGAAAACAAGGAATGTGGGTTTATGGATTTTTTCTTCATTTCCTGGGGTTTTTTTTTTTTTTACTCCTTTCTCTTTACTCCAGAAGATATTTTCAAGATATACATTTTCAAGATATACATTTGCCTTCCATGACCTCTTCTGCTCACAGATTTCTATTTCCATTTCCTTTATCTATCTCATTTCCTCAGCTCTTGTTCATTCTTGAGCATGGGGACTAATTAGGCAATTACACTGATGAAAACATTTCCCACATTTTTATTTTATTCTTCTACAAAAGATGGAGAAGTAGTTCTGTAAGTTTCAGTCTATTTCATATTGGGAATGGAGCAACACCACCTCTGGCTATGCTCCAGGAAGGACTGAAGCCACTGAAAGTGTGAGAATTTTCAAAACAGAGCCAGGGATATTCAAGCCTAAGCTATGGATGTTCTTATGGAAACTTATAGGAAAGATACTTTATAGCTGGAAACTGTAATAAACAAACAAATTATGCACTCTATTGTGGCTTGCAAATACAACCCTGAATTGAGGCAGCATAGGCTCTATCACAACAGTGGGAACATCAGAAGGCTTTGTGTCTCGAAGAGCTACAATATCTCTCAGACCTCCCAGCGCAGGAGGAAAGTGCTTGTTGCTAAGTCCCATTCAAGGGGTACATTGTGCACTTCCTTCTGTGACCTACCACCTCTATTTCTCATTGCAATGAAGGACCATTGCTGTATCTCCTATTTGCCTACCCCACTCTTTTTTTGAGGGGTGCTTACCCCAGGGGCTCAAGCAGAGAGCATTCTGAATTGCCTACCACTAAGAGACTCAGGAGAGTACATGGAATGCCCCATGTATTGGAGGTGCAAGGAGGGATTCTTGAGCCCTTCTTCTTTCCTGTTGCACTACCCAGAAACAATATGAACATCTTTTCTCTAATTGTCTCTCAGCTTTGTGATTCAAAGCCATATATGTTGCTTTGCTTTTTGTTACCTAACAAACATTTAAGAAATCCATTCTTGAGGAAATGGATAGAAAGCTTGTCTGGATGGTTCTTCTCTTTGTATAATATAGTGACTATTCCATTTACCTGCCAGTGAGAGAAGTGATTTAATGAATCTGTGGCCCATACAACAGTGTGGGCAGAACTTATATTGGAATTGGTTTGCTCTGTGTGTTTTAACAGTCCAAGAAAATATGGCACTTCCTCCTCCATCACCACAAAAGGGCCTTGAAAATGGATCTCAAAAAAAATGTTTTCTAGAAACTTGTTCTTAAACATGTAAAAAGGATAAAATTCTTCTCAGTGAAGGGGAAATTGAGGGATTCTGGCATGGTGAGTGTTAGGATAGCTAAACCAGATTAATTTTTATGCACTGGCTGCTGAAACTACTATAGGAAGTGCCGAGTGTGCAGCCAGCCAGCCAGTCAGCCAGAAGAACAGAGGACTCCAGCCAGGGAGACAGCTACACTCCCAGATATTGATGCTGGAAAAAATCCATGCCAGAACTTCGTGTCCATGTCTTGATGCTTGCCAAGCACACCCTATGAGTGGCCACACATGTGTTGGCTTCCACAGCAATGCATACTGAAAAGTAGAATGAAAACAGGAGTACTGTAAGATCCATACTACCAGCAGTAAAAGGGGGGCCATTACAGCATCAGAACACTGAAAATGGCACAGGTGGACCACTTTTCTTACCTGATGAATTTGCTATCAATTCTTTCAGTAGTTAGAATACAGAAAATGTTTTGGGAAATCAAAGCGAGGGCACACACATGATTATTATATTTGAGGAGCATTATTTTATAGTTAAATCCAGGATGGGGAGTTGGGACTACAGCTGGTTGGGAATTTTTTGACACTTTTTTAAAATGCTGACTCCAAATTGAAACTTTTCACAGGAATGTATGAGAGTTTCTGAAACTTGTCAGGAAAGTATCTTAGAATGGAATTTCTGGTCCAAACCAGAGAGCGGGAGAGAGATTTCAATGGGAGTAAGGCACCTAGTCAATTTTCAAAAGTGTCTACATGCCTATCTGCATTTTAGCACCTAAATATCTTTAAAAATCTGGCACAAGTTAGGGTCTAATCCACATGAAGTCAAAGACTCATTATGACTTCAGGTAGTACTTTGAGTGGCAAGCATATGGGCAGCTCAACTGCACTATCGACATATGTAAGTAGATACAGACAAGAGCTGAGATGCTGTCCCTATTTGTCCTCCATTTTACAGCACCTGCAATGGGTTTATATTGTGAAAATGAGCACCTTTTTGATGGGATGGATCTTTTAATGCTTAGAATTTTAAATGGTCCCAAACCAAAACCCACAATCCAACTTGAGAGATTTCAAATCCAAGAACCCAAATCCAAATTTGCTTCCTGGGCTCATCCTTACTTTAAGTTTAAAAGTTGTAGATTTCTGAAATCCCTCTCTCTGAACATGACTTAATCTCATTTGTTTTCACCTATTTATCCCATACCCTTGACTCCCACATCCTTCTCTCCCACTCTAAAGTTTTCCCCCCTAACTCTCTGCCCTGGTTTATTCACATCATGTGCTCACTTGGCTCCTGTCGTGCTCCCATATGCTTTTGGATGATGTCCCACACTGACTTCCTACCCTACAGATTTTTAAACAAGTCTTTAATAGCCTTCCAATCAAGCTTTCAATGTCGGTCAAAAGTTATAGGACTTTAACCCTAATTACGCTCTGAATGAACAAAGCTATTTCTGATATACTGGGTAGTTCACCAAGAGGCAGAACACAACAGATAACATCAGCAACATTTTTCCATCCCTTTCTCCTGAAGCAACAAGGTATGACAAACAGCAACTTTAAAATGATTGTGTAAAATTATATAATGTCAGCTAGCAGAAAACCTCATGTTGTTCTACATACTACATTGTCCTTCTTAGGCGAGTGATTGTATGTTTGTAAAAAAAAAAATTCTTTTGAAGGAAACCAGTTCCAGACTTCAAGATCTCATCTTCCATGGGCGCTCTCCTTATCCACTCATAATCATAGACGTAAAGAACTGTAAGGGACCTCAGTTGGTCATCTAGTCCAGTTCTCTGCACACCAGGCAGGATTAAGTAATAATTAGACCATTCCTGACAGGTGTTTGTCTGACCTGTTCTTAAAAACCTCCAATGATGGAGATTCTACGTCCTCCCTGGCAATTTGTTCCATGCTTAACTGCTCTAACAGTTAGGAAGGTTTTCATAATGTCCAACCTAAACTTCCCTGGCTGCAATTTAGGTTCATTGCTTTTGTCCTATCCTCAGAGGTTAACAAGAACAATTTCTCACACATCCCTTCTTGTAACGTTTTATGTACTTGAAAACTGTTATATCCCCTCTCAGTCTTCTCTTCTCCAGACTAAACAAGCCCAGTTTTTTCAATCTTTCCTCATAGATCATGTTTTCTATACCTTTATCAGTTTTGTTGCGCTCATCTGAACTTTCTCAAATTTCTCCACAACTTTTCTGAAATGCAGTGTCCAGAACTGGACACAGTACTCCAGCTGAGGCCTTACTAGCATGGAATAGAGTGGAAAAATTACTTCTCATGTCTTGCTTACTATACTCCTGATGATACATCCCAGAATGATGTTTACTTTTTTTGCAAGAGTGTTACTCTGTAAAGGTGCTGTATTCAGATTCACTTTTCTGTATAAGTAGAATTTCTTAAATAAAATAGTCACTGAAAATTGTTCACCCAGTTCTACCTAATTACAAAGCTTCTTACTTTTGTAAGAGTAATCATAATAATAAATAATATAGAATATACTTATCTCATATATAGCATTCTTCCATCTTTACATTCCTTTACAAACATTAACCAGTTAATCTTTAAAGAATATCAGTGAGGCAGATAAGTATTATCCTCATTTTACAGATGAGGAGACCAAAGACAAATACATTAATGATTATTCCCTAAGCCCCCCACAGAGGATTTCAGTATCAGATCTAGAATTAAAATTCAGGAATTCTTGTGCTCAAACTTCGGGACCATATCACTCATGTAGGATGCTCTTTATATTACTGGATTTTTAATTCATACTCATTTTTGCTATATAAAATAAGCAAACAACATTTCAGTTGGTTAAGCAAAAGATATTTTAAAGGACATGGGGTTCTACAGTTCTGTTTCATACTGCTGGCTAACATATAGATCCGATCTTAACAGTCAGTGATTGTGCAGAATCCACTGCACACATGTTATAGCTCTGATGACTAACATTTAACAATATTATTTAAGATAGTTCTGTATATGATAGAGGAACCTGTTAGAAACCACTGCAGCAGCAACTCGTTTGCAAGTAGAATGAAATAAAAATGAGCTCTAGCTTTAATGCCTTGAGTTTTGCTTTGGCAGACGACCTGGCCATTGTGAGACAAATATCTCCTGGTAGCAGTGCAAATGACAGAGGCATTTTCTATCCCATTCATCCCTAATGGAATGTCTGTACCTTTTATGAGCACTTTACATTACAAGAGAATCATAGTGTAGACACGCGTTTAGAGTCTTGCTTTTGCTTATGGATGTTTTATAAACAGTTAACCATATTTAGTTGCAGCTGTTTTAAACTGCATTTAAGTGGGGTCTGTCCACACTACAAATCTCCCTGAGAGGATCAAAAGTTTCAGTGTTTGGTCTAAAAGACAGATGTTACCAGGAAGGTGCTGCAATGAGTCTTAAGCCTTAAACAAAGAACTACATAGCCTCCCCGTATATTTTCTTAAGAATGAAGATAGCGATTATTTTTATCTTTGCAAACACAGATGTCTGTAAATAATGCAGTGTTTGTTTCCTGCTAGAAGGAGAAGATCAGTCCATCTGGATCTGAGAGGGTAGGAGACTATGTAAATATGTAGTTAAGTAAATGTAAATTATCTGAAAAAGAATGTTACCACCTCTCTGCAACTGCAATTGTAGTCAATTGCTACGTTAACCTTTCCTGTGTGTTTACAGGATGACAGTATAGGAATTGATTGTTAGCAGATATGAAGTACATTTCCTGATCCTTTTCCAACAGATAACACAAACTAAAAGAAGAGAAAGTAGAAATTATATTGAAACCATGTAGCTATCTCTTGTTTGAATAGGTGGGAGGATAAATTTGGGAAACATATACTATAGTAAGTACAGTGGTGATGAGGACGTTGCCCATTACCACATAATCATGCAACACAATCAATGTGCTTGAAAATAATAGCTCAAGTACCTGAAACTGTTTTGTTGTAGATATTACAATAGGTATAAAAGTGCACTAGACTTTTTCCCTGCAGCATCTAGAGCCAAAACTGGATAATTTTACAAGTGTTTTGGTGGCCCCATACTAGTTATTAGTGTACATTTGGCTGGTACACAGAACCACCAAATAATTTGGCACAGTTGATAGATTCTGCTGTAGACTAAAGCATCCAGGCAATTGTAGGTCAGGATATAAAGGCATAGCTGTAGTGAGATGCTTGCATAGTCCATGTCTGCATGCCATGCTTCATAGTTAGAAAAACTACCAAAATTCACTCAAAAATTCTGATTAATAAAATTTCTCCCCATCAAAAAGAAAATTAATTAAATTCACCATTATCTTCTCCTTAAGATTTTCTTTCTGCTTGTTTTTTTTCCTTTTGAAATAACTGCGTAAGTCTAAAATTAAACACCACTGGCAAACAAGGCCTTAGCTCTACCACAGAAATGTCTCTAGCAGCTGTGTCTAATGACTAATGGGAGACTGCATAAACTGTAAATGACCATGATGTGCTCTCTCTTCTCTATAACCAAAAAAATGTATGTTAAACAGTTCTCACTGATACGTGGACAGTAAATTAAATTGAACCGTAATGAATCCCTAGTCGCAAAACAGCAGTTGTAAAACCATCTTGCTTCCTCAACAAATTCTAAAAAACTGAGACAACTGTATTTTAAGTAGTTTTAGTAAATGCACAACAGTTATCTGAGGAATCATATCCAATATTTAAATTTTCCGCTGACACCCTCCATTCTACAGCCCTACCAAGGAGTTCTTGTGTTAGACCTTCATTGCCAAAAATGAGATTAATAGATTTTAATTTGGAAGGGTCCATTGTGATAATCTAATCTGTCCTCCTGCATAACACAGGCCATAGAACTTCCCTGTATTTATTCCTGTTTCAAGTTAAGTAGTGTGCTTGAACTAGAGCTTGTCTTTTAGAAAAACATCCACTCAATTTAAAAATGTTAAGTGATGGAAAGTCTACCACAGCCCTTGGTAAATTGTTCCAATTGTTAATTACCTATGTTGTGAAAATGTGTTTCTTGTTTCTAGTCTGCAGTTGTCTAGCTTCCCACTATTGGATCTTGTTATACCTTTGTTTGCCAGATGAAAAGTCCTGTATTTGTTCCTATGTAGGTATTTATAGACTATGATCTTGTCACTGCTTAATCTTCTCTTTGTTGAGCTAAATAAATTGAGCTCCTGTATAAGGCATGGACAGATTCTCCTTTTAATTGACACCAGTGTAATTAATAGTATCACCATTGAAATCATGGGTGCTACACTGATGTACAACAGGTATCAGATGAAAATCAGTCACTTAATATCCTCAGGGATAATTATAAAATTCAGTTTTGTTCTGGTTTAGTCACCATGTCAGAAATGTGAATCAAAATGAGCCATCAGACCATCTCTTCTAGCCTTTCATTTGGGATAATTAAGGCATCTGATTTAAAATTCTCAACACTTTTGTGACTTCTTCACAATAATGTCCTCATCTCTGGTTATCACTATTTTCCTCTTAAGTTTCATTCCCCTTTACACAAAAACATGATGAAAGAAAGTAAGGACCAGTTGAGGAACAAAGGAAGTTATGCTGTTCTATATATGATAGATAAAATATATCTAAATTCATTTTACAATGGATTGTACAACAAAGTATCACTTTAGATCGAGCTGACTGATCCCAGAAACTTCTGGGTTGTTTTGCGGTAGGTACCCAGTCCCATATTTTACATAATATCTTTTTACTAAAATTAATTTTTGTTTTGGCACTTGACTGATGGTGTTAAAACAATATTGTAATTAGGTGGCTATTTTGGCATGCACATCTCTGCTTACCTCAGAACCTCTTTGCCGATTTTTTAACTTTAGCGTTGCCCTTACAAATAACTTATAAATAGCATTGCACTCACTCACTTCTGCTCTCTCATAATATAATTCTGAGGCAAAACATAAACAGTTTGTGCATGTTTATTATTGTAGTAATTAAATAAGATAAACATATTAGTAAGCAGATATTTTACAAACATGCTGAATCTCTCGTTCTGAGCATGGGCAGATGAACTCTGCCTCTATCCCACAGCCCACACAAGCCATGTAAGTCATTCAGCACACACAGCCATAAAACATCAGTAAACAGTACCAACTGTCTAGCTGGAAGAACTAAAGATAGCTGGAAAAAAGTTTTTAACATACAGGTCTACTTATAATCATGGCCAATAGAAAACGACAAGTGTAATCAATTGTGGAGTCTGTCATTTTCTTTCTATGGCAAGGTCATTATTTATATGTGTATTTGGGCCCCTGGCAGCCTACCACTGTCTAAACCAGAACAGGCATGCACTTAAGTAAAATCCACCTATTAGAGTCATAAATGTAAGCGGGGAAAAGGACATATTTGATCATGCAGCCCATCTCCCTGCCAACACAGGACTGTTTTTTACAGTATATTTTCTAGAATTTTGTCCAGTCTAGTTTAAAAGGCTTAGATAGAGAGGCTTCCTCCATTTCCCCGGAGATTATTCCCCAGCCTAACACTTCTCCTTGCCAAGAAGCTTTTCCTGGTGTTCAGCCTACATTTTCCCTTTCTTAGTTGCATCTTGTTATTTCTAGATTTGCTGTTGTGTATCACACTAAATAATTCCTCTCCCTCTTTGTTTACATCCTTCTGCTATTTACAGATTGTTACCATGTCCTCATTTAGTCATCACTTAATCAAGCTATACATAAATATTTCACATTTATTTTTCATATTTTTCCTCATAATTCAGTAGTTCCAGGTCCTTGGCATTTTTTGTTTTTCTTCTTTGTGCTGCCCTCAGTTTATCAGTAACTTTTGGTAATGTAATACCTAGAACTGATTGCAGTCTTTCAGGTGCAATTGTATGAGAGCCATGTAGAGAGAGACTGTTATCTCCTTGAGTTGCAGTGTGATGTCTTCACATATATGGTCCATATCTGCATATGCCTATTTTGATAGCAGTCCTACTTAAATATCTATATAACATGTACATAAGACAGTGGGGTGGAATTTAATATTATTTCAAAGAAAAGAGGGAAGGTGGGGATGGGAAAGTAGAGCAGAGGGAACAGAATGGAAGGAAACAAAAGACAAGGAGAGGCTGGAAGTTAGGCATAGTAGAGGAATAAGTCACTGTGTTAAGAGAGTCTCCAGCATACCAACCTCCAGCATTCACTCATTGCAAACTATTCCAAATCAGGGGACTGACCCTGCAAACACTCACTAATATAAGTGCAGTTTTCACTACCAGGAGTTCAGCTACACATGGTGTTTAGTTTTGCAGGCTCAGTCCCCTGATTTGGAATAGTTTGCAATGAGTGAATGCTGGAGGTTGGTATGCTGGAGACTCTCTTAACACAGTGACTTATTCCTCTACTATGCCTAACTTCCAGCATTCACTCATTGCAAACTATTCCAAATCAGGGGACTGAGCCTGCAAAACTAAACACCATGTGTAGCTGAACTCCTGGTAGTGAAAACTGCACTTATATTAGTGAGTGTTTGCAGGGTCTGTCTTAAACAGGGTAATGTACAAACTTGTACTAAAGAATTTTATACAGAAATATTCAGAGGGTTAGTTTAATGCACAATTAAACATCTTCCCCAACCAAATATCATCAAAGCAACTCATGCTGTACATTGGGCTACAAATGTCAAACATTCTTGCTAGGATTTTCAAAAGAATTCCTTATTGGTTTAAGTCTGCTGCCATTGAAATCAATAGAAGTTTTACTGTACGCTTTTGGAAATCCCACTCACCACCTACATTTTATGTACAATGGCTAATACTATAATATTAAAACAATGACCTTACTGTGAAGTCTTTGTGAAATGGAAGACCAGCACAAAAAGGAGGCCAATGTTTCAAAATCTGTTCCTAAAACATAATTTATTCCTATTTTGAGATACCAAATATATAAGCATAATTCACTTTTAGACAGTATTTTAAAAGGTAGATAACATAGAATGGCCATCAGGTATCATTTCTTTTTATCTCCAAGATTGAAGCTACACTACAGTGTTGGTGGTAGAAATGGAACAGCTGAAAACAACAGAAAAACTGTATCCAGTGTGAAGTGTTTCAAGAGCCATGTGCTAGGTGTTATTTAAGTTATACAGAGTGGTGGAAAGGAAAAAGCCAGACAACAGCTGTATGAGGTTATGAAGGCCTCACCATGAAGGAGAGGTGTCCTAACAAAACAAAAAGTTTTCAGTTCAAATGATGAAAGAAGCATAGAAATTAGAGATGGAAAAGACCTTTTAGTTAAGCTTTTCCTTTACCTGCCATTGATTTCTGCAGTCCAGTTGCAAGTGATTCAAATGACAGGGCTTCCACTACTTTCCTGAATAAACTCTTCTACTGTTTTATACATCTAATTGGTAGGAAATATTACTTGATATATTTTTCTCTTAGCCCTGAAGTTTGTGGTTTTGCCAATCTGTCTATGTATCTTGATTTAATCTTTCCTAATATGTCATTCTTGCAGTCACTTAGTGATTTATGAATGCATCTCTCTGAATTCTCTCCAGTTTTGGTGCTGTTTTTCTGTTGTTGATGAGATTTGGACTGTATGTAATTTTCTATGTGTGGTCTGTTCAGTGCCATAGAAAGAGGAGCTATTATTTCTATGGGCCAGGATATGATGCCTGTGTGACTGCAGCCCTATATGAGTTGGTGATTACAACGTTTAATTGAAAGGATAAAATTTGTCCATGCTATGGAGGATCTGTATAATACCCTTTATGCTACCTGAATCCTCTAGGGGGGCTGCACAAGGGGCCTCAGGCAACTTGGTCCCATGAGTTGCCTGCACACTCCTTGGATACCATGGAAGAGGCATCTGAACAGTATGTGGTCATATGGGTGAGATAAGAAAGGGGCCACAGGAGTTGTGACTGCATGGTTGTGATGGGGAGCTTTCATTCTCACGTTTGTTTGGACAAATTTGGATTCATTTATCAGAGTTCATACAAATAATATAAAAACTGTAACAAGAAGACATTCCTATAAAGCCCAATTTTTATTACTTTCTTTCGATCTCTGCATATAAAGGTCTTATTATCTACATTTGCATACATGTCTCTTATTAGTAAAATGATGACTAGCACTACTTTTGAATGACTGAGTATTGAGGTTGCTTAGCATCTCTGTCAATTTTCTTGTGGTTCAGATAAAGAGAGTTCAAAAGTTACCACCATTTGATGGGTGTCAGCAGCTTATGTGAAATATTGCTCATTCCAGTTCTTAGCAGAAAGGTGGGTACATCATTAACACACTTGACACCCCCTGGGAGACCTAACAAATAAGCTAAAGATCCAAAGTGCATGAGACTGAACTAACCTCTCATTCTTAGAAATGGTTCTTCCAAGTTATAACTAAAGCATATTGCAGGACAATACAGGGAAGTTCATGCTGTATTTGTTCTGTGGATAAAGATGCCAATCCAGCATCTTTCATTTAAATCCAATTCGCTTCAAAGTGAAGCTCAGAATCAAAGTTCTAAATGGTTTTTATGTTTTGAAGTATGTATTAAGGGCACCATGTGAAAGCAATAATTTTGTTAGGCCATTGGAGCCAATCTGTATTTAATGCGTTCCTTTGGATCATAAGAGAATATAAGTGCTGCCATGCTGGGTCAGACCAATGATCCATTTAGCCCAGTATCTTGTCTCTGTCATTGGCCAGTAGCAGAACCTCAAGGAGAGTGTACAGAACACTGCAATTTTGGAGTGATCCAACCCTCTCTTCCATTCCCAGCTTCTGGCAATCAGAGGTTTAGAGATGCCCTGAGCATTGGGTTGCATCCTGGACTATCTTGTCTACTAGCCATTAATGGACTTATCCTCCATGAACTTCTCCAGTTCTTTTGTGAACCGTTATGCTTTTGGCCATCACAACATCCCATGGCAATTAGTTCCACAAGTTAACTGTGTGTTATGTGAATAAATACTTCCTCTTGCTTGTATGAAAACAGCTACCTATTAATTTCATTGGGTAACCTGTTTTTTATTTTTGGAAAAGATAAATAACACTTCTCTAATCACTTTTTCCACACCATTCATGATTTTATAGATCTCTATCATATCTTCCTTTAGTTGTCTCTTTTTTAAAATGAACAGCCCTATTCTGTTCAGTCTCTCTTTGTATGGTAGCTATTCCATATCCTTGATCATCTTTGTTGCCCTTCTCTGAAACTTTTCCAGTTCCACTGTATCCTTTTTGAGATGGGGTGACCAGAACTGGACACAGTATTCAAGCTATGGGCATACATAGTGGCATTATGATATCTTCTATCTTATTTTCTATCCCTTCCTAATAGTTCCTAACATTCTGTTAACCTTTCGACTGCTGCTGCACATTAAGATGAAGTTTTCAGAGAATGATCCACGGTGACTCCAATATCTCTTTCTTGAGTAGTAACAACTAATTTAGAACCCATCTTTATATATGTATAACTGAGATTGTTTTTCCAATGTGCATTACTTTGCACATATCAGTGTTGATTTTCATCTGCTATTTTGTTGACCAGTCATCCAATTTTGTGAGCTTCCTCTGTAATTCTTTGTAGTCAGTTTTGGACTTAACTATCTTGAAAAAAATTATATTATCTGCAAACTTTGCCATTTAACTGTTCACTGCCTTTTACAGAATTTTAATGAATACATTAAACAGCACAGGTCCAAGAACAGATCTTTGTGTGCCCCGCTGTTCACCTCTCCATTATGAAAACTGACTATTTATTCTTACCTTTTGTTTCCTATATTTTAACCAGACAGGACCTTCCCTCTTATCCCATGACTCCTTACTTTGCTTACGGGCCTTTGGTAAGGGACCTTCTCAAAATATTTATGAAAGTCCAAATACACTATATCCACTGGATCACTCTTACCCACATGCTTACTGAAACCTTCGAAGAATTCTAATAGATTGGTGAGGCATGACTTCTCTTTACAAAATCCATGTTGACTCTTCCCCATCCAATCGTGTTTATCTATGTGTCTGATAATTCTGTTCTTTATTATAGATTTTACCAATTTGCCCAATACAGAAGACTTCTCCAGACTTTAATTACCAGGATTGCCTATGAAGCCCTTTTTGAAAATCAATGTTACATTACCTACCCTTCAGTCATCTGGAAGAGGCTTGTTTCAGCAATAGGTTGAATACTACAGTTGGTAGTTCTGCAGTTTCATATCTGAGTTCCTTCAGAAGTCCTGAGTGAATGCCATCTGGTTCTGGTGACTTATTACTGTTTAATTTTATCAATTTGTTCCAAAACCTTTACTATTGACACATCAATATAGGACTTTACTTCACTTTTGTTGCCCCAAAAAAATAATTCTGATGTGAATATCTCCCCCACATCCTCTGCAGTGAGGATTGATGCAAAAAATTTATTTAGCTTCTCTGCAATGCCCTTGTCTTCCTTGTTGTTTGGTGCTCCCACTGCCCGAGGGGAAGATTTCCTGCTTCTGATGTATTTAAAACATTCCTTACTGTTTTGCATCTTTAGCAAATTGCTTCTCAGACTCTTTTTTGGTCTGCCTTATTATACTTAACCTACTAGAGTCTGTGCTCCTTCCTATTATTCTCAATAGGATTTGACTTCCACATTTTAAAGGATGCTTTTTGCCTCTAACGGCCTCCTTTACTCTGCTGCTTAGCTGTAGCAGCATTCTTTTGGTTCTCTTATTCTGTTTTGGGGTACACATTTAGTCTGAGCCTTTATTATGGTGCTTTTCAATTGTCCCTTACAGACATTTAACCCTTGTGACATCTTGTGATAGGATTTCCAACACACGCTTGTCCTGAAGGGATTAATGTAAGCTAAGAAAGGAGGCCAGTTAACCAGGCCACAAATGAGGGGAATCAGGTGTCTTAAATAATCCCCTGACTGAATAATGAGAGAGCCCACCTGAGGAGGAACAAGCAGGGCTGTGTTTATAAAGACAGGAAGATGGCAGTACAGAAGAGGCTGCAAGAAAGTAGTTTGTAATTCCTTGCTGGTAGAAGGGAGGTATGTTTGGGGCTACAAAGGCAAGTAGCCTATAGTTATTCACTGAGAGGATGAAGTTTGGGGCTGGCAAACCCAGAGATGAGGGGAGAGCAAGAAAGTTAGGAAATGCACAGGGAAAAAGCATAAGGTCTAGGATGGAATAGACCTTGGCTACTGAACAGAGGGTCCCTGAGCTGGAATTTGGAGTAAAGGGCACATCCAGGTTCCCCTACCAACCATGGGGATGTGGCACTAGCTGGACATTGAAAGGAAAGACTTCATGAGCCTGTTTATAAGAGGAGACTCTTATACCTCAGAATGGGATGACAGGTGTGACTTGGCTGGAGGCCTGAGCCATAAACACAGAACATCTTGCCTCGCTGAGAGAAGAGAAGGCAGGTCACGGGACAAGAGGCAGAAAGGAGGTGTTGGACCTGGAATCAGATAATCCTCAGAGCAACCAGAAGGAGGCACACTAGCAGTGAGCAGACCCCATGACATAGCTCTTCCTATATCTATCTATCAAGCATGTTCATTTGGTGTAGTTTCCCTTTTTAAAGCTAAATGTTACCATGTTTATAGCCTTGTCCAGTCTTTCCATGTAGGAAAATTGATTGCTATCTAAAAAGCTAGCCTGTTGGAATTTATCCTATTCTCACAACTTCCTCCCTTTCACCCATTCTCTTTTTCTTCCTGCCTATAAAATTTAATTATAACATATGTACTTTGTATGTGTATAAGTAAAAAGAGATTTGGGAACCAAAATGAAGAAAATAAGAGCATTGGTGTATGGGTAGCAAAAAACCAAACAAACAAACCTAAAAGGCTATTTGGAGTACACACTGAAAATAAAGCAATCACCCTCAACCTTTTAGTCCTGCCACGATGCTGCAAGAGTAAAACCCCCTGGCAATTCTCTCTTTAGGATATATTGTCAATAGTTCTCATGGTCCATTAGGAGGAAAGTATTTTATCATGCTATCTCTTCAGGATGGTTGCAAAAATGTAATGGGCACCATTAAATCTCAAACTATTCTCCCCTAATCAGGCATAACACGCGCTGTTTATACTACAGGCTTCATCTCTGTGTTTCCAAAAGGGTTTGGGGTTTGCCCTCCCCCTCCTCCTTCCCCGATTGGCAGAAGCTAGGAATTCTACCCTCAGAACCTGTGGACCCCCAAGATCCATTAGAGTTACAGGCCATCTACCCATATAACTTGTGCCACCTTACTTTGTCTGGGGTACCAGAGACTTCATAACTTCATCTACCCCCTGGAATCCCATCATATAAAGGGGCATTCCACCAACTATAGTTGTAAGGAAGGGTAACATAAAGGAATATGCAAATCTCAGCTAAACTACATGTAAACCAGCTCAGTCTAACAAACCTACATGTAAAAGGATGCTATAAATCAACCTCCACATAGAAAAGGTCATAGAAATCCAGGTTCAGAATTTTGATGCCCTATCCAAATGTACAAGGGATCCCAGGAGGCCATATGACTCAATCTCACTCCTCCTTTTTACTTGGTGATATTTTCTTGTGGAGAAGGATTGGTAACCAGCTACCAGCCTCAGTGGCCTATTTGGTGGCTGTCCTTACCTTCAGTGTCTTTGGAAAGATGATTAGTCACTAAAGTTGTGGATGGTATTCAAGGGGTGTGATAAGCAGTCTCCTCCCAGAGTGCAGCAAGTAGTAGTGTGGAGCTGCTCCCAAAACGCTTTTTTCTGAATAACTGAAAGAAGGCATCTGCTTCCTCTGAGTAAACAAGTTAAATTGACTCCTAATAAACCATTTGTTACAAGACCACAGCTTAGCAAGTCAGAGAATCAGAACCGGCAAATCCATCATAATTATTTGATAAAGGAGTGTAAAAATTTGCCAAAGTGTTTTCACTAATTTTAATAGCAACAAAAATATTTAGTAAAAAATCTAGACAATTGCTCCAATTTTGTGAAAGCTTTGCACACTTCAAAAACAAGAAAATTGACCAACTCTTACACTATGAATGCTTAACCAGCTCTAAACAACCAAAGACATACATAAAATTCAGGGGCCTGATTCCTCAATTTACCTGTCAGATATACCTTCCTTTGTAAAGCACATTGAGATCTATCAAGGAAAAGGTTTAGATTACTATTTTTTTATTGTTCCCTAGAATTCTGAAGTAGAGGCAGTCTAGGGAAGAAAATTACTTTTTCCTCAACACTGGTAAAGGTCAAATTTCAAATAAAAGAAAAGAAACAGCCCATTAAGAATATACAAATAACAAAACAATTATTTCTAGGCCTGTCTGGCACCTAGATAAAGTGACTGGCACTCTCTAAATATGATAGAGTAGAGGCAGTCATGCAATGCTTATGCTACTCAGTAAATAATAATTAAAAAATTTCCATTTTCTCAGATCCAGTTTTTGAAGGAATTTTGGCTTGAAGTCATAAGCTTCATGAATCTTGGTTTTGTTCACATATTAGGGATTTATATATATTTCTTCACAGATAACTACAGGATATATGGGGAAAAGATTTGGGTGATTCATTTAAATGCAAGAGTTTGGCAGCACATATGGGGAAATATTTATAAAGCAGCTCAAGAAATAAGACCGCAACAAATTCAGGCTAATATTCTTCACAGAACCTGTTGTTCACATTTTATGGGGTTGGATTACAGACAGATGCTATGTGTTGGAAATATAGAAAATGCATAGATGCTTTTCTTAATTGCAGTGAGATGTCATAACTTTAATAATGATGCTGTAATTTTCTCAGTCCAGGCCTTATAAGTAATAAGCATTCATAGTGATGCAGCTTTATGAAAATCTTTGAAAGCAGCTTATTATTAACTTCACTATTCAGAAGCATAGTTAAAGAGTGCAGGAACTACACTCCAGCCATTAAGAAAAAATGTCAGGACTTGATTTCTAACCAGAACTGTAATATCTTTTGGGTCAGTAAAGAGGTCTCTTCTCCAGGGAAGAATTTTTACCCTTCATGTTTCCTGACAAGTGATCTTTGCCAAAAAAAACAGCATGACTCTGTTTTCTCTGAGTTAATTCATATCATGCATATCATAGGCATACTAGTATTACCATTTACTGGTTATTTAGTTTCCTCCTAATCAAAATGATGACAACAGTAAAGTATGGCCATGTCATTAGTGTAAATGAGAGAACTGGTTTGTTTAATGTGAGAACCCAGTTAGACATTTTTTATTCCAAACAGATAATAAGCAAAATTTTTTTTTCTATGAATAAGCTCTATTAACCTCTTTTGTGCTGATCTTATGATCCAGCTGTTCCGCTCCATTGACATGCATGGAATGTTGGGATATACCTTGTGCTATTAGAATACAGGAGCATAAGGAATGGCATACCAGATTTGAATAATAGAATAGTGTCTGACAGTTACTATTAGCAGATGCTTCAGAGAAAGAATCAGATCTTGTCCGCAGTGGAGAATTATGCCAAAATACCAGAGAAGTACTTATGTGGCATTGCAGATATTACTTTGTATTCAATTAAAAAGAGGCAGTCCCAGCTTCTGGTGATTATATGTCCATTCCTTTATTCAACAAGAAGAAGATATACTTTAATTTCCTTCTTTTAAGTAAAATCCTAAATATTTGTTTTTATTAATCAAACCTTTTACCTTTGCAAATGCTCTGATTTCTGATTCAGTGCTGTCACAATAATTTTAGTCTTATTTTAGGAAACATGAATTCTATGGCTGGCCCTAACCAGCAGCGTTTGTACTTTAAAATGATACTGGAGAACTGGGAATCCTTTTTATTTATTTATACTATATAAAAAGAGAGAATTAATTAAGTGTTTGCCTGTTTGTTCTCAAACAGACCAAAGTCATTGCAGTAAATTCCTCATAATCAAATGCGAGTGACATAAAAATAGCTCCCAAGAAGATGAGTGAAAAGAGATGGCCCACATGTACTTTAGCCAACACATACAGCATGCATAAATAGTCCTGGAGCCATCAGCAGGTCAGAACAGTTAGTGGAGAAGTTTGCCAAAGAGCCAGATGCTGCTGTTGGAAAGATATCAGCAATGCCTCATGTATATGGCCATGGGTACTGAAGAAGGAGACAAGACAGCAAATAAGAAAGAGTTTCTGAGGCTTTGATACCTTTCAGAACTGTAATTCAAATGTCAATACTTACTAGATAAAAACTGGATCTTTATTTTCTCACTCAAAGATTACTCAGATTGAGTTAAGAGGTAGAGATTTTACTTGCAGGAGGCTTGGAATTTTGAAAAGGTAGGGAAAAATGGGGAATTAAACAACTGAGGCTGATTTGCACTAAATATGGGAACACATCCCAGAACTTCCAAAATAAAATACGTGTTAATGTTCTGACTGAAAGTATGCTTCAGCAATGACAATAAGCCAACAAAGCCACACTTGACATCAAGAAAATTTTCCTTGGAGTTGTTTTCTACATATAAACACTATTTGTTGCAAACCAAATCCTCCATTCACATATTGCATCCATTGAAGACAGCCAATATAGTTAAAGTTCACTGGTGGATAAGTCTTGATTTTAAATCCCAAAGCTTATTAGAGGCAGAGTTGGTGGAGAGGCCAATAGTTAAGATTGCCTAACAATTTCCATTATAAGCCTCTGTTTTAAGTTGTTTATAACTTTGCCAGTATTTAATTCACTGGACTGACATTTACAATGCTTGGTCCCTGGCTGAAGCTGATTTTTTTATTTTGAAATTTTATGCACTTCACTACCCTAATTTTTAAACAAGCCATCATATCCCTAATACCCCATTCTTACAGATGGAGTAATTGAGATGGTGAGTAAGGTTATAGCAGGCAAAGCTGGGAATAGAACCAATGTCTCCCTCACTTGCACATTAATTCTGAAAGGAAGTACTGTATTGCTAAGATCTACGTACTTGCTTGTGCTGTCTGTAACCACAAAAGTACCCTGCTCTCAAAAGCCAGGAATAGACCCCAAGAATCCTGAGTCCTTGCATTCTAACAAAAAATTGAGTAATCCACTGGGAAAGCATGTGTATCAAGTGTATATCAAGTGTATCAAGTGATTGGCCTACCCAGAAGATGACAACCACCTACTATTGACTCCTTTAATGCAAGTAGCAGAGGTCTGTGCAGGAGATCTAAGAGCCGGAGGTCAGTATGATTTCACCTAATGGCATTTCTGTTTTTTAAATGGTCTTTTTAAAGAAAAACTAAGAAATTGTATAAGAAACCCTATTTTTAAAGGATATTAAGTTTGCAAAATCAAGCACTCAGAATTAGAAAATGTTACCAATGAGGGACACCATACAACCTTATTTCTGACCCCTTGTGCGTATGCATTCTGATGGATTAAATCCTTAATAATATCACATATTATTTGTTCAGAGGATGGACAGTAAGTGAGCTAGGGTTATAAAAAGAGCACAGGTGTTCTCTTGTTTTTAAAGCACAAGTGGAAAACCTAGGCAGAGGTGTATTCCTGTGTCTCTCGGAGACTTCCTATGTGATTTTCAGCAAGACTCTGTCAAAGTGCAAATGGATAAAGTGGCTGAATTAAGGTTGTGTGAGCAACCTTAATTCTGTCATTTCTGACTTTTGTTTGATAAGCTTTCCAATCTTAAAATTCTATAAAAGTAGTCTTTTGTATGTTATTCACAATTCTCCCAATCCTAGAAAACAGTCCATCCACAGAACTCTCAATGAGAGCAGAGACTGAGGAAAAGGCTAAATTAATTCACTCATTTTTTTGTTTTTAATATAAGTAACTTTGGGCTAAGGCTCAAATCCAGGACTTCCACTGAAAAGGAAGGCAGTTTCTGAAAATGTGTCCCCAGATATTTATTAAATATGTGTAAACTATGCTTGCAGAACAGTGTACACACAAGATAGTAAACTATGTAATCTTTCAAATTATCTGTTAACATAAATGTTACTATAAACCTGACATCAGCACTAGTTTAAAACTTTATTCATTGAGAGAAGATTGATTTACTTTACTGTCTAAACCATGTGTCACTAAACTACAGATTGAAAAACATTACACATCCAAGAGTGTGTCTGTTTGTGTGTATAGAAAAGACTTAAGTAACATTTTTCATGCAGTAAATACCTATTTTTAGTTATTAGCCTGATAATATAAGAAAAAAAGAACCCTGGGAAATGTGCCCTGTGCACAGTGATTTTGATTATCTGACCCATTTTAAAAATGAGCTGCTTTTGCGGTACATGTTCCTACCCTGTCATGTAGCTGGGTCTGCTGTCACAGGTAGTTTCAATGCCTGATTACTTTGATAATTATAGAAGTGTGACTTATTCATGTGTTGCTTTTCACCCCTAGCAATGTTGTCCAGACTAGCAATCTGAATTTAATTATTCAGGACCGAGACAGTCTGATTTGTGTGTTCATAATAGTTTTCAAATGCAGAATGACTATTGTCTATGTACACTGGGAGCTCCTATTTGAAACTGGGGGAAGGTGGGTGGGCCCAAGCCTGGCAGGTATGATTCACAGCTCACATAGAGGTACCTGTGCTAGCTCTGCTCAAGCTAGTGCACTAAAAATAATAGTGTAGCTGAAGTAGCACAGGCAAGGGATCAGGTTAATCACCCACTTACATAGCCAGGGGGTCCATTCCAGGCAAGTATGTACTTGGGTGTTTAGCCCAAGCTGCCGCCTGTGCTACCCCAGTTATACTGCTGTTTTTAGTGCCCTAGCTCATGCAGAGCTCATACAGGTACATCTACATGAGCTGGGAATCACCCTCCAGCTTCACAGCAAGTACTGTATACTTATAGTTCCTGGAAAACATGAGGCTGTAAGTGTTGCTATGACATACATTCTCCATATCTTGCAAATTGCTGTCATTTACACAGGATTAAGTTTTCACTGTTATTGAGTCAGGCTTCCACATTTTCCTCATGTGTGTCTGTGTGATAACTCAGAGTGGAAATCTTCTTCTTCTTGTCTTGTGCACAAATATCACTATGGTCAGTACCAGGTTTTTAAAAGAAAGGTAAGGGGGATCACTGATGGGCAGCTCCCAGAACTTTAGGAGGCCCTGTACTCTCTGATCAACCTTTTTGAGGCCCTTGCTATAGTGATACACTGTACAATGCACTATTACATGCCTAGTCATCTAGAGTCAGCTTCCTCCTCCTAGTATCCCATGGAAAACTATTTGAGGACAGAAAAGGAAGAAAACCCAGCCTATGGGACAAAAATGAGCCATTCCCTGTAGTTCTTAAACAAGTGTTTGAAACAGTCCTGTCACTGTAGAGAAATATTAAGGGTCAGTGTTTCTCCAGCTTCCTCAAACAATCTCCGCTATTGCTCCATGACCAGCTCTCGTATGACCTGGGAGTGCTATGAAAAGGTGCTCTTCTTTTTCTGTTGCAGCTGCAGAGCTTCTTGCCTGGCTAGCTGCATCACTCCAGAAAAAGAGAGAGTAGCTATTCCATTGTCTGCTTTCCTAAAGTGTTGTAAGACCCACAAGGAGTGGAGTACTAACTGTCAAATCAGGAGAATTCTTGGCAGGTGGAACTGTAGATGATTTCTTCTCTCTTTGCACCACCTAAGCAATGCAAAGCAAAGCACAGTATCTACTCCAAAATATTGACCCATTCACTGTTTTGAAATAATGTGTCTGGCCCTCAGGACACCACAAAGTTAGCAGTATCCTCACCAGTAAACTTCAATAGAGACAAGGGACAACAGTTTTCTTCAGTTTTGTACCAGAATTTTAACAAGGAGCTCTCCTGTAGGATTTGCTGTTAGAGGGAAGATCATGACCCTTCTCCAATCTCTCACAAGTAGGATTCCAGTACTTTTGTAGACTTTCCTTCACCATGGTGCCACTGATGTAAAATCGTCTCTGTTTTTGGTAAAGAAATGTTTTATACAACAGAATATCCAATAGACTGCTCCAATTTCATTAATGAAGGAAGCTTCTTCCTTTCTTTCTCAGTGTAAAACATTCATTACAAAATAACTTTCTGATGTTTTATATTTCTGAGAACCCGTCCAGCTGACTCTTTCTGGCCTTCACTTGTTGTTTGGGTGAGAATAACTGCCACTTCCTGCTGCTGCTGGTAATTGGTATTGTCCAAACTGTGTTTAAGAATGCTTTATAATGCCTGGCCAGAGAAACCTTACCTTGACTAAAATTTACTTACATAATTTAGTAAGCAAATATTTACAAATAACAAATCCATCAAAATCAGTTTGTGAATATTTTCAAATTGTAACTGCATGTGATGGGGTTATAAGCTCTTTGGGGGACATGGGGAGACCGGTTAGGCCAGAAAAACCCATCTCTATTTTACAGTTTGAAAAAAGTGGTTTTAGGAAGAGTGTAGGGATGAGTACAGACAATGGTCAAGCAGGAACAGTTGTTTTCCTCCCTTCACTGATTGTCTGAGGTGAGGAAAGGCAGCTGTGCTCCTGACCAGTCAGTTGGAGCAGGTGGACTTCATTAGCCTGATAAGGACTGTTGATGATTATCCCTCTTACAGAGAAGAAATGCAAGAGAGCTGTAGGTAGAGGAGAAAGTGCTCTAAACACAGCATGCTGAGAAGGATATATGCTCAGTTATTTGTTTAATCCATTTAATGTTCTGAATTTGTGGTATACTTGCTATCTGTAAAAAGGAAGTAGTATGATTCAGTCATTTGGGATATAAATATTTGTTTGTCTAAACAACTAGAGGGGAAGTAAAAAATATCAACTTGAAGAAAGGGTATTTTTACAAAATAAAACAATTTGTGAGTTGTCTGTTTCTCATTGCCAGACCCTGGGTCTTCAATGCTGTGTTGTGAAACAGATTGAAATGTGTATGTCCTTTTGGCACTACCTTTACCTCTCAGTTTTGGCAGTCAGATTCTTCCTCTCCCCTCTCCTTCCCCCCCCCCCCAACCCCGCAGCTATAACTATAAAGAGTACGTGCTTAGGAGTGAAGAGAGCAGTTGCTGATTTGTAAACTCTAGTTCCTCTATTCATGATATAGTATCATTAGGTCTCTTGGAATGGTTTTTTTGATGTTGACTGCAGGACACTAGCAGTCATGAAATTTCTGGTCAGGCTGCTTTTAGAATCAATGAAATGCCTCAGCTCCATGATATCTTGGTCACTTTATAACTTCCCCTCTCTTTGTCTTAAAAGAGAACTATGGACTACTAAGTCTGTAAAGAAGCTGCATACTTGTAACCAATCCTCATGTTCTAAAGGATGACTGAGAATAGCAATCTTTGTACATGGGATACTTCATAATACTATAATAAAAATTATTACTCTTGCTTATGAAGCAAAAGTAAAAAGTGTACAGCTTCCCTGCCTCCCACAAACATGCAAACACAATCTACTCATCAAGTCATGGTAATTACTAGCAGAACACCTGGAGAAGATTTTATTTGACGTTAGTATAGCTGAAGATATTACTAAACTCAAGTTCATTTCTTTCAGATGCTAATGACCTATATATCACTGAATCTTATTTGCACTTATGGAGCCCATCTATTTTGAGGTGGCCTTTACTGATTGATGGTGGCACAGCATATGTCTTTGCCATACAGCTGAGAGTCATGTCCAACAAGTAGGAGGTATATAACAACATGGGGGGAAAATGGGAATTTTCACATAAAAAGGCCCCTTTATACTGTGCCAGTGATATAAGCACAAACGTAAAAGTTTGATCTTGAAGTGGAAAGTAGGTGTGGTGTTAGTGTTTTGGTGAAATGTGAAAGTAGTAACGTATGGACTCATAAGCCAGTCCCACCACCCCACGGACTCAATGAGGGACATCGCACCGTTATGGACCTATATGCTTCCCCTTCACTGCACCCCATGTAACCTTTGTAACGTGATGTTCCCCCATTCCTGTTATGCTCTGTTCACTGTAATCCCACTTCTTCATGCTATCCAGGACACCACGACTTATGTTCTTGTTGTACTCCCCAACCCCCACCAACTCTGTACCCACCAATATCCCATACCCTCCACCTGGATGTTTGTTGCTCTTTCATTTCAAACTCTGTACAGGTTCGCTTTAAACATTATCTTTTAATAAAAAATTTTACCTAGGGATTGAATCTGATCTTGTTTATGACAGTGTCAATTAGGAGTAATTCCACTGAAGTCCAGTTATAGTGTAAAACTGGTCTAAGTGAGATGAGAATTCAGAATCAAGTCCCTACATACTGAAGAAGGGGAGAACTTTTTTATTTTTGGGTGCAGTTTTCTAGACAAACACAGCTGCTCTTTGTCCTCTTTAATGTGATAAAACTGTAGCCAAGCAAAGAAATATGCAGTCCAAAGACTTGATTTTTTTAAATAATTGAATGTGATTAAGATAGTAAATGAATTATATCAGACCATGCAAAGCAAAATCTTGCACTTGCTGCTTTGACATTTGAAAAGAGATGAATGGCACAACAAAATATCCATAGCCTATGTGCATCCAGCAAAAACAGAAGAAAAGCTACATGTGACATCAGTCCTACAAATGGGGTACCATCATAGTAGTGAGATCACAGCACCTATGAGCCATGGTTTTTTCCAGTACAAGTATCATTCTGAAAGATGTGCTAGTTTAGATTGCTGCATTTTTCAGAAAGGAGTGGGGATGAAGGGAGCCATATTAGCACTCAGTGTTTCCCTGTTTAGAAAGCTGTAGATGTAGCAAGGTAGCTAATCTTGAGTCTCAACAAACTTTCCTTGATTTTGAGATTCTGGAAATCCAGCAGGCTGAGCTTATCTCTTGTTCCCTCATGGAATCAAAAAATAAAACCTGGAAGTTAGAGATAAAATGTGAGTTGAAAAAGAGACCAGCATAACCCTCATAAGAAAAAAAAAACCTAATCACTATTGGTCATGCTGCTGCACTGGGTCTCTCAGATCTCTACATATGACTGACCAAGCATCCCCACCCACCACTGAACACTAAAAGAACCTATGTGTTAACAGCTCTTTTATTTTGTCCAAAATGAGTGATATTTCAATGCTGTCTTTTTAAAAATGTGACTCCCTCTCACAAGTATTGCATTTGTGAGGTACTGAATTTTTTGTTTTGACTATATGTATTTGTAGTGCAAACACAGTATCACCTCATTGAGTATCACCTCATTGAGTGGATTCATCACCATTATTCATCATCATTTTGCACTAGTGTCATGCACTGGTGAAACTTTTAGTCTTAAAAAATATCACTTTCTCTTCTTTATAAAAGCCATGCCAAAGTGTATTGGTGCATGGTAATTGGTTACATTTTTGTGGAACCATTCAAATGCATCTATACTCTTCAAATTGAGGAAGAGAGTGTTACCTTTACTCATCATATTTAATTCCAGGGATCAACAATGATTTAAGGAAGCATTTAATCTTTACAAATTTAGCATATTGACCACAAATTTAATAGCTATGACCTTTATTCTGCTCTTTCTTCCACTGCTACACCATACAGCATTAGGCTTTTGACACGATTTACCCATTGACTGTAGTTCATATACTACATCCTCTTTTGGTGCATAACACTATTTCACTTTGAACCTATCCTTATTTGATGCAAAGCATCAATATGAGCAAATGGATGCAAGGTAATGCATGCTCAGCTTCTGTTCAATGAACTATACGGAGCTGTATGCTTTGTTGAATACTATGCCAAAGTGACATTAGGAGTGATGGAGAACAAGCAATGGTCAAATAAAAAGGGAGGGACATAAGGCACATCATCTCATCACATACTAAGGTTACCAGGCAAGTGTGACAGGTTAATAGTGTAAACGAGAATTAGGCTCTTAACTCTTTTAGTGAAAGCTTCCATTATGCAGAAACTGATATGGCTATAAGATAAGTACTGGGGGATCAAGCAGTGTCAGTCAAACTGGCTCAGCAGAAAACTCATATCTGCTCTCAGAGACAAATTCTGCTCTCAGTCACACCAGTGTGCATCTGGAGTAACTTCAGTGAGATTGTTACTCCATCATTACACAAGCGTACATTAGATCAGATTTTGGCCCCATATTTTATTTTATCACCATAGTTAAAAATTCTTCTCCCAAAAGCAATATTTCTAAGGATGCCACTGTAAAGACAAAACAAAATCTAGCAGACTGGCAATTTCCAGAGGTAGTGCAACTGGAATGTCAATTACCCTTAGATAACCCTTTCATGTTGCTTGCCCAAAATAAAATGTTAAACAATATGTACCTCCATATATCTGTCAATTTTTCATGTAGCAGCAGGTAGCAGCTAGTTTAGGGTTTGTTATTCATTAACATTTATTTCTACGCTTATATATAGACAGCAAGTGAAAAGAATGATGAGGTGAATGATTACATTTACCAGTTCTCTTGGTGCCACCATTTTATGGCTATTTTGGGAATGAAGATAGACTGCTATTTTATTTAATAAAAATTTTAGTAAATTTCAACTGGTGAACATGTAATTAGTCCATCTGAAATAAGTGAATATTTTCCCATGTCCATATTTGTTTTGTATTACATCTATACTATCTCAACTCAATGCAAAACTAACACAAGAGTACCACATTCATTTTTTAATTGCATATGTACTTCACATTCTGACTTTTTAAAAAATTGTCAAAATATGTAATTGTGTATGCTGTTCCCAGAGGACATTTATAATTGAATGATAGAGTCTTGTTTCTGATCCAAGCTGTGAGAGAAGCACTCATCTTCATTTGCAGTTCTCTAGCTGCCAAGTATTCAAGTGGAATGAGGGCAACCAACTGGAATAAGAATGACTAACTTAGTAAGTACTTTCTGGGAATAATTATGATGACATTTTTCAAGCAATAATTGTTTCTATATTTTTAAAAAATAAGATAGGATTCTTTAGTTTCCCCGATAGAAACATCCCTGCTGTAGTTGCTAGACAATTTGCATTCTTTTTTTACAATATTTTTCATTTGCCGTTGACACTTTGGACCCTATGCTGTATATGAAAAGCTGAGAGCCCTCAGCTCCCATTGACTTATAGACTCTAAGGTCAGAAGGGACCAATATGATCATCTAGTCTGACCTCCTGCACAACGCAGGCCATAGAACCTCACCCATGCACTCCTGTAATAGACCCCTGACCGATGACTGAGTTATTGAAGTCCTCAAATCATGGTTTAAAGATTTTAAGGTACAGAGAATCCACCAGCAAGTGAGCCATGCCCCATGCTACAGAGGAAGTGGAAAAAAACCCAGAGCCTTTGTCAATCTGCCCTGGTGGAAAATTCCTTCCTAACCCCAAATATGGAAATCAGTTAAACCCTGAGCATACGGGTTAGCAATTCTCCAGTCATACTATACAACCCCTGAGTTTACAGATTCATTAAAAATCCTTGCTAATGGGCTTGCAATTTCATGTGCTAGTTCCTTTAATATTCTTGGATGGAGATTATCCCTCTCCCCCGCCCCTCCAGTTTAGTCCCATTAATCTGTTTGCATATGGTAATTTCTACCTCCATATCCTCATTCCCATTAGCTACCCTACCACTATCCCCAAGCTCATCATTAGCCTCATTAAAAACGGAGATAAAGTATTTGTTTAGATATTCGGCCATGCCTAGATTATCCTTAACCTTCAACCCATCCTCAGTGTTTAGCAGTCCTACTTCTTGTTTCTTTGTTTTCTTCCTATTTATATGGCTATAGAACATTTTACTATTGGTTTTAATTCCCTTTGCAAGGTCCATCTCTACATGTTCTGACCTCCAAGAAGTAGCTTTCCTTGCTGATCCCTCTCATCTTCCACTCCTTGTAGGCTTTCTGCTTTCTCTTTATCACCTGCCTGAGAAGCTTGTTCATCCAATTTAGTCTACAACTCTTAGTCTACAACTCTATGAATTTTTCCCCTTCCTTGGGATGCAGGCTTCAGTGGGAGTTGATGGCATTCAGCATCTTGAAGTTTGGAGCATTAGATGAATTATACTACTAATGAGCATCTTTGGCAAACTAGAACTGAGATGTGTTTTTTAAATGATTTCTCAATAAAGTGTCTGAGCTGCTGAATAATAAAATTAGGGTGACATCATTGAAAAAAAGGACCTCTTCCCATGAGTATTCATGTAACTCAATTGGCTAGATGCATTTTGCTCATGCTTTCTGGTATCATTCACATTTAGCCTGAGGCTAACCCTGAAAAATTTCAACCCCCCCAATTATTTTTAAGAATTAAAAATTAATGGTGATAAGAGTTAAATGGCTCTTTCAATTTTTCTGTAGTGTTGTGGTACTGTTATAGTTGTAATGTCCCATTTCCCTTTACAATGATCTAGTTTCTGTAGAAGATCAGTTTTGTATTTATTCACTCAGACTATATTATTGATTGGGAAAAATTGAGTGCTCCTTCTTCATACCCCTTAATTACAGTACCTTAAGCCAATCTCTGACTACACAGGGTCTGATTCTGCCACCTTCACTCACGTTGAGTAGTACCTTTACTCTGTGAGAGGTCCCTTAATGGACTAAGGGGTTACTCAGGCTGAGAAAGCATAGCAGAAATGGGCTGTTTTGGTGCATTTCATTTGTGTTACCTATACCAAGGATTATTTAGTGTACCTTGAGATGGGAAAGGAAGTACCTTTCTGGCTAGTAAAAAGATTTCTTTGACCTCTTAGACCTCCATCTATTACTTATTATGTGATACCACAATACTGCTAGCTGCATTGCTATTTATCTGTAGTGTACAGGTACAGCGGATTGTAGATGCGCCTGACAGTTGGGAAATGGGACAGAATCAGAATAATAGTTGTAGGATCAGTACAAGCTGGTACATTAATCTTCATTAGTTTACAGAGAACTCTTTCTTATGCCTGCTGTTTTAAGGGTTAAACTACCTCTGTACTTTTTAATTAACTTTGCAGAAGTTAATTTGCCAGTTGAAGATAAACAGTGAATGTGACTACCACAACCAAAAAAATCCTCTAATGTAGCTGAAAATCAGATATCAGTTTAGAGGTGTGTCTATTCAATGTAGTCATCTTAGTTCCACTTAGTACAAATTCCAACAGGGCATGAATGTTAGGGGATAATTTAGTTATTTATTGCTTGTTGCATGCTGGCAATGTGCTCAAAGCTGTAGTGTGAATATAACTACTTTTATTTTATTTTTGGATTAACCACTTTTTTGCAGGAAGTGGAAGAGCAGCAAAACAGGTCTGCAGCCTAGATCTACAGAGGGCCTTAAGCATTATAATGCAGAGCAAAATGTATGTGCCAATGAAATTTCAGTGCCTACAGGGTTGAATGGCAGCTAAGCAGTGGGCCTAAATTTGGGACTTAGGTACCTAAATCCCTTTGTGGATCAGGGCCTACAAGCTTACTTCAGTTAAAATGTCTGCTGAGAGCATAACATAGAGTTTGCTGTGCTGGGCCAACACTGATATTGTTATGCAGAGATATAATTATGTAACATAACAGACATTGAGTATGTCTAAAGGTATGTCTAAAATATGTAGAGCGTGATCTTGTAAAGTGCTGCTGAGTGTCTTCAACTCCATCTGAAGTCTGTGGAAGCTAATGGTACTGAGTACCTTTTCAGGCTCAGGCCCATAGTTAGCTTTATTTGCATATCTTTGTAGTTACAGAAATATTCAAAGGATAATTGAACAAGTTTGATGAAAAATCAAATAGCAAATTCTGTAAGCATGGAGAGTGGGGAGAATGGCATGTATATGACTATGCACGTCTAAGCAATTTTAGAATGTAGATTGCAGGCCTTAGCGAGTATAGTTTGTGCAATGTGGATACCCTCAACAGTATTGTTAAAATTCCAGGCTATTTAAAAATTACTCAGGCCAGGAAAGAACGTCAGAACAGCCATCTGGTCCAATCTAGCCCAGTATCGTGTCTTCTGACAGTGGCCAATGCCAGGTGCTTCAGACGGAATGAACAGGTGAGCATCCAGTGATCCATCCTGTCAGCCTTTCCCAGCCTCTGGCAAACAGCCATCCCTGCCTCTCCTGGCTAATAGCCATTGATGGACCTATCTTCCATGAACTTATCTAGTTCTTTTGTGAACCCTGTTATAGTCTTGGCCTTCACAATATCCTCTGTGAAGGAGTCACAGGTTGACTGTGCATTGTGTGAAGAAATACTTCCTTTTGTTCATTTTAAACCTACTGCCTATTAATTTCATTTGGTGACCCTAGTTTTTGTGTTATGAGATGCAGTAAATAGCACTTCCTTATTTACTTCCTCCACATCAGTCATCATTTTATAGAGCTCTATCATATCCCCCCCTTAGTTGTCTCTTCCAAGGTGAAAAGTCCCAGTCTTATTAATCTGCCCTCATATGGAAGCTTTTCCATACCCCTAATAATTTTAGTTGCCCTTTTCTGTACCTTTTCCATTTCCATTATATCTTTTTTGAGATGGGACAACCAGATCTGCACACAGTATTTAAGATGTGGATGTACCATGGATTTATAAAGAGGCAATATGGTAGTTTGTCTTCTTATCTATCCCTTTCCTAATGATTCTTAACATTCTGTTAGCTTTTTTGACTACCACCGCACTTTGAGTGGATGTTTTCAGAGAACTACCCATAGTGACTCCAAGATCTCTTTCCTGAGTGGTAACAGCTAATTTAGATTCCATCCTTTTATATGTATAGTTGGGATTATGGTTTTCAATGTGCATGACTTTGCACTTATCAGCATTGAATTTCATCTGCCATTTTGTTGCCCTGTCACCCAGTTTTGTGAGAGCTCTTTGCAACACTTCATAATCTGCTTTGGACTTAATTGCCTTGAGTGGTTTGTATCATCCACAAATTTTGCAAACTCACTGTTTATCCTTTTTTCCAGATCATTTATGAATATGTTGAACAGCACTTGTTCCAGTAGTGTCCCCTCGGAAAACACCTTTATTCACCTCTCTCCATTCTGAAAACTGACCCTTTATTCCTACTCTTTGTTTTCTATCTTCTAACCAGTTACTGATCCATGAGAGCATCTTCCCTCTTATCCCATGACCACTTACTTTGTAAGTAAGTGCCTTTGGTGAGGGACCTTGTCAAAGGCTTTCTGAAAATCTAAGTACACTATGTCCAATGGATCACCTTTGTCCACATGCTTGTTGGAGAATTCCCCGCAAAGAATTCTAATAGATTGGTGAGGAATGATTTCCCTTTACAAAAACCATTTTGACTCTTCTCCAATAAATCATGTTCATCTATATGTCTGATATTTCTGTTTCTTACTATATATTCAACCAACTTCCTGGTACTGAAGTTAGGCTTACTGTTCTGTAATTGCTGGGGTTGCCTCTGTAGCCTTTTTTAAAAATTGGCATCACATTAGCTATGCTCCAGTCAGCTGGTATAGAAGCTGATTTAAACAGTAAGTTACATACCAAAGTTAGTAGTTCTGCAAATTCACATTTGAGTACTTACAGAACTCTTGTGTGAATACCATCTGGACCTGGTGAATTTTTAGTTCAATTTATCAATTTGTTCCAAAACTCCCCTAATAATACCTCAACCTGGGACAGTTCCTCAGATTTGCACATAGACCTCAAAGTGATGTTCAATCTCAAGAGCATTTAAAACTATGTTGAAGGAAAATAACCTTGTTATAATGAAACAAAGCAAACTTGTAACACACCTAGAAGCAAAAGGAAGAAAAGAATGGAAAGGGCTAGGTGACCTGGAAAAGTGAATTAATGTAGAACAGCAATGCCAATCTAATGTCTGTGATTGACAGGATCAGTCAATTAACCCATGAGGTCTTTCTTACTCATTTCTGTGAATTCAACAATCTGTAGTCCCAATAACCTGTCTGGCACCTCTCAGACAGTCCAATGAGAGTGAGGTGGGGGATGTAAATATATAGCATGGGGAGACTCATCACTGCAATTCCTTCCTCAGTGATGGGTCAGAACTGTTGTCCTTGAAACACCAGGCTCTGTGCAGCAGGGGACAGTCACAGGCCCTATCTAGCTCAAGAAGAAACCTTTTTAAAACTGACTACTCAGGGCCAGTGCAACTATTAGCCAAACTAGCCAGTTGCCTACAGCAGCAAAATTGGGGGAGGGGCCGCAAAAAACTAAACGAACTATTCATGAAACTACATAGGTAAACAAACAGGCTTCAGCAGTGGGAATAAAAGGTCAATGAGAAGGTACAATCAGTATCATAATATGCTTTCTTTTTCATATAAAATAAATCTGTAATTATAAATGCAAATTTTTTATTCATACTAATGCACAATATTCATTTTTAAAAGTTAATTGGGGTGGGGCGCAAGGCTGAAGGTTTGGCTAAGGAACATAATGCTCTTGCACCAGCTCTGTGACTACCATAGGAAGAGAATGTGGAGAAAAACACTGACAACAAGGTCAAGATGGGTGAGGGGAATGAGTACACTTAAGCGTCAATAAATAATAAAAAAAACCTTGAATTATAAAAGCACAATAAGACCCTTATTCTGCGTCTTAGAAATTCTCCTGTCCTCACATAAGAATTCATTTTGCTGAGAATAAGCTATGTTTAGTTCTCCAGATGAACTAAACAGCATATTTATTTGAATGACAATTATTGTATGGTATTGTTGTAAGCTATATGTATTGTTTAAAACCTTCAATATGTGTATATTTTTTAAGTGTTTATGAAAAGAGCCAGATTGACAGCATGAGAAATTAATGTGTCAAGATATGCTGGCCTCTTTCCAGGGTTAGAATGTGAATAAAAGCTCTTATTCAGCTAGTGTAAGCGTAACAGCTTGGACCAACAAAAGATATTACCTCACCCGTCTTGTCTCTCTAGCTTTCCTCTGTAAGCCTTATTTTGGTACATGCATAGCCCTAACTAACTTTGACAACAAAATCAATTCACTAAAAAGTCTCATACACAGTCCTTTGAGGTTTGTTTTTGTTTTTTACAATCTGAGATTAGATGTTTATCAGATACAACAGTTTAGGATATAAACATTTTTCAATTTTGCAAAAAAAAACCTTCCAAATTGAATTTATTTTAAGTCCCAAATCATAGGTTCATAAAATCATAGAAAGGTAGGGCTGGGAGGGACTTCAGAAGGTCATCTAGTCCAGAAGTTCTCATACTTTTTTTGTTAATGGATCTATTTTCAAATGCAATGTTAATTTCAGACCCCCAACTGTAGACACAGGTTGACAAAAGTTTGTTTACTTCATGTAAACATATTCTGTTAGTAATGCTTTAAGAAGAAAAAATACAAGCGTACTTACAGACATCAGTGAGATGGGTGTGCCTGCTTCTTACTGCAGAGTCTGTCTATCCTTGGTGTGATGGTTGACAAGCAAACTTGTAAATCATTCTCCACTTCCAGTCAGGGCCTGAACTTTGTTCCCATAGCTGTCATCTCAGCGAATGATGCTTCACATATTTACGTTGTTGGGAAACGTCGCAACACTTTCATTGTTTCTATACCTAAAATTGGGTACTCCGCAGCAACAATTGGCCAAAACTGGAAGGTGTCTGTTCCTGAAACTTTATTTTCAGTGTGTAGTTACAGGATAGTTTGAGCAGTTCCTGTTCTGTTTTTCCACTCTTAACGGCACGAATGTATAGCAAAAATTGAGAACAAATCTGGTCATATTTCTCCATGCTTATATTTTAAATGCCTATAGGGTTCAGCAGGAGTTTTATGAATCACAGTGGAGCCAAAATTGGGACTTGAATGCCTAACCTGAGATTTTTTCATTCCTTTGTAGGCCAGAACAAAAATTTCAAGCCCTTATTTTTAGACTGTACTACTAGTGAATGATAAATAGAGGCTCTTTCCAGCTGTTAAATTAATGATAGTTCATATTTTGTACTTTGAGACAAGACTAAGTCATACTGTCACTCAACTCAAGCAAGTGCTATAAAACTCCCATCAGGCTTGCCTGAAAGAGATGATGATGGCATTTATCATTTTTAAACTAAACCAAAGAAGCTTTATTAAAAACAAACTCTTTAGGAAGGATAGATTTTACTTTGCATACAGAATTTGACTTGCTCTTTTGTTCACAGAATAATGTATTTTCTTACATTCAAGGAAATTAAAGTCTAGATAAGATTTCAGAATTAAAGGTCCTATCCAGCAGCAAATATTCATTGCCTTCCCAAGCTTTGGAACCCCCTGATGATCTAAGATCCTGGCTTAGTAGGAGTTGAATAGGGAGGTGGATCTCATTAGAAGCCTATGGTGAAATCCAGTTTAAACAGAAACACCACCACATTTGCAAGTGATGGATGTGGCCAGAAGGTAGAGAGCTCCTGAGCTATACATCTACCATGCTGTACAACTACTTGAAACCTCCCTATCCCTGTTTGTAGCAGTGAAGCAGATGAGTTTCTGTATGATCTAGGTCTATCTTTAGTCTATAGCTGGTGGTGCAGTGCATTCCAGTTGGACAGATCTGTCCCTGAAGTCAGCCACAGAGAATCTTTGTTCCTGAGGCCAGTCAATGGGCTGATAAGGGGAAGCAGAGGCTTTTATAAATAGCTTTCCCTTGTATCTTCTGGAATGGACATGACACCCATTATGGCACAATATTGTGATGAACATCAGTCCAGCTTGCATAATCTTATTCTATGCCAACTGAGGTGCAATGCTACGTACCTCTATTACCAGTCCTTAGAGCTGTCCATTTCCCATGCTGCTTACTAAATTTTATTTTCTAATGGAATAAAAGGGGAAAATCTTATTCTGTAATCCCAGAGTGTGAGGATATATTTTTAGGAGGTGGTTTTGTCTTCCTGTAAAATGAAATCAAAAGTCTCATAAATTTAGCAGTCTGATTACCTTTGCCTTCTTGGCAGAATGATAGTAGAATAATCAAAACCATTTATTCTTACAACAAAGTCCACACTTTGTAGAAAGAGTTGGCTAGAAGTTTTACTTTAAGTAGGTTAGCTTGTACATTCTTCTTACATTTTTCATTTTTATTAATTGCCTCTTAACATTGTACTCAAAATAAGGAAATCTGCTATTATTGTTCAAAGCACTGATAAAATTAGATAGAGAGAATATAAATGTTGTTATTTCAAGATACTTGGTTCTGTAAAAACAGCCATCATATTCAGCTACTTTTAAAAAACAAGCAAACAGATTGCATTTCATATCCTGGACTTGTTCAGACCAGAGTGAGAAATGAAATTGGAATAAAATGGTACAAGATTATGTATGTTCTTGGTTACTCCAGGTGAGGACAGATATGATAATCACTTGCTATTTAGCTACAGTTAATATCAGGGAGCTAACTGGCGAAGATCCAGAATTCCCAAAGAGGCTTCACAGTATTGATTACACAAAGTATTTTAGGTAGACTTTTGCCTTCTCCTAAATGTCTGGTATGAGCTCTTTTATTATAATGTAACAAACAGAAAGAGAAACTGAACAGGCTGAGAATTCTATGGGACAGAAGGGGATTAAGATTTTCAAAGTTTTTTGCGGAGAGTTGGATGGAAGAGCAAGGGATGGTCAAGCAAGGGAGAGTGCAAATGCACAGATCACTCTGGCTGACTCTGAATCCAGTAGTACAATGCCCAGTCTTCTGGCCAGTTATAGATGGAAGTGGACCTCTTTTGGGTCCAGTAGCAATGAAAAGTCCAAAGGGAGCCAATGTGTGTCCCAGCCAACTGAGTGTGGGTGCCATGGATAGTGGGAGGTGCAATGGAAGAAGTAACTTTCACAGTACATCCCTTACTCACCAGTACCTACTCCAAATTGTCTGTTGTCTTTAGTTAGCTAGTCTTAATCTATTGGCAAAGCCAGAAGATGGTGGTGTTTCTATTTGAGGTAAGAGCTATAGAGCCAGTTGTTGTCTACAAATGACTCACTCTTCAGCCCATGTTTTCTGAACTCCTCCAAAGGCTACATATAGATAAAAAAAACTCCAATGTTTTCAAGCTCAGATAAGGTGTAGCATATAGCATTTCAGTAGTTTATCTATTTTCCCTGTAGAAAATATCTGCAAATAATGAAGGGTATGGCCTGTTGATTATCAGCTGTAGTTGTTCTCACTAATTTTGTTTCTAAATATTTTCAGTAAAGATAAAGACAAATAAAGAGCCTGATGTAAATATTTAATACCTTTTGACACCCCCATCCACCTGGAAACTCAACATTTTGAAAACAGTTTTTGTTCTGAGCCAACCAAATACCATTCATGTAGGATTCTAAAAAGCTTTAATTATTTTACCTAGACCATTTACAACCCACAACAAGAATAAAACAGCAGGGAGTTAGTTTTCTTTTGGCTTGGCCAAACTCCAACGTGATGATTTTTTTTTTAAATGGGTCTAGTTTCCTAACTAGTCAGGCTGAGTTTGGTAGAGCATCCTTATTTTCCCCATAAAACAGCTGAAAGAATTTTTTTAAAATTATATTTGTGACGATCAGTTGCAGCTTTGTTAAAGGGCCTTACATTAAGCAACTAATCTCTCTAATTTGTTCTGACACTAAAAATCTGACAATATTCTAACAAACAGGAGTTGCTGATTTATCCCTTTATAAGCACTTCTCCAGTGATATCTTTTGAACTATGGAAGCAAAATAAATTTTAAAAATTACATTAGCTTTTAACATTTAACTACCTGTGTTTTTCTTATTGAGTAAAAAGCACGCTACAGTTTTTTGACAACCCCTTCCCTCCCAATTTAAAAAAATTCTGATTAAAACACAAACAAACAGCATACATAATGAGCTTAACTAGAGATCAGGCTGGGGCTCAAATATCTGCCTTGCCCAAATATCTGTCAGTACCACCAAGTATTTTCTCATCAACAGGGCGCACCACTTCTAAAATGTGAAAGAGTGGGAAAAAACATTAAAGAGGGAGAAATAAAAGTATGTTGTATGTTAAATGTTCTGGGAACAGAAAAGAAAAGTGTCATGGTGTGTAGCTGTTTCTGAAACATCCTTCTTCAATATATTATACGTTTACATATTGAGTGAAAGTATTGTATCGTGCATATTGTTCTAAATTTCTGGTTGGATTTTTGTTTGGTTTTTGTTTGGGATTTTTCCCCCCTAAGAAGTCTCTTCCTATGCTATGGGATCTTAATAGTGTCTGACAGAAATAATTCCAAATAAAAACAAAAAGTTTTGTTTCTCACATCTATATTTCTCCCATCCTTCCCTAAGGTCTAGATTACTGTTTCACACCGAAAACAAGGGAATACATGAAGCTGCATTGACCAGGAGAGTCCCCTGAGAGGCATTAAAGCCACCTTTGCACATATCCCAGTCCTGAATTGCTCCTTTTCACAGGACCATCTTCATCCTTAAATATAGTGAAATACCCTGGATTCTCAGGTATTGGAGATGTATGTGCTGGGGGGGTGGGGATGAAAGACAGTGTGTGATACTGCAATTTTTCTATTCTTAACTTCATAGGTGGAAAAGGCTAAACAGAAGAAAGGTAATAAGGAAAGGGGGGAACCTATATTTCTCATGGAAAAAAAGATAACTAGAAGACTGAGGGGCCGGCACTAATGAGCATTATGAAGCAAATGCTGAGCCAGAGCTCATGAGCAGAGTCAGGACTAGAGAATCAAGTTGCCAGCACCAAAGCCAGTGCCATGTCTCTGTAGGAAACTAGTCAAGTTGGAATATCATCATCCAGAATCACTTACTAATTGCCTGTAAGAAATTAAACATTTCCACATGAAGAAACCAGAGTAAATCCTTCAAAAGACACTTTTCAAGATTAATGGGATCCAGCAAAAAGTGCCATTGAGACAATACCAGGTCTCAGACTCTAGGCATTACAATATAGATAATAATTTCATAAATCATACCAGAACCAGCCTAGAAGAATACCTTATAAGCCATAACTAGCCTAGCAGAGAAGACTAAGAGGACTACCAAATGGAGAAGACATCTGAGACTAAAACAAAGGTAAATTCATTTTTTAATGCTAACATTGTTAAAATGTTAAATAATACAGTCAATTGGCTATCTAAAGAATAGAAAAGATCTGAATTGATTGTGAAGACTTGAGTAGGAAAAAGACAAGCATGTTTGTTAATTATTTATTGGTTATGTTAGAGTTATATAACTGGTTTCAGAAGTGGTTGGCATTGATTGTGGCAGCACAGCAATCTACACCTGTGTGGAAAATCAATGTAAATTAACATGCAAATTATGTTTACATATGTTTGTGCTTGATTCCTTTATTTTCTTGGATGAGGACCTTTCTTTCTCTTCTCTATATAAAAATGATATGTGATGACAATATTGAAATGGAGTAGGGAGCAGAAAGACTTGACGGCCAAGGAGATTGGTAATTTAATTGAGTTGCTTTTATCTCTTATTTGCAGCTTCAAATCTGGCCCAGGCCAATTGCAGTAACAATGGTGTTACCAGCAGGCAGCTCAGTACTCAAAATTAATTCAGTTCAAGTGGAGAGATCCAATTCACACAAAACACCACGACAGCTGAAAATAACTTTTGGGGGCCTCAACAAAGAGGACATGGATTGAATGTGCAGGGAGACGGAACTACAGTTTAAAAATACTTTTATATCTTTATCCCTAGAGGGTGATGGTCCTTTTTGGAATAGAGTTAAAGTGCACTAGTGCATTCTTTGTCAAAAATGTAGCACCTCTGCTGCCCAGGCTATACCAATTGTGTGACTGAATAGAGAATTTCAGTCTCTAGAAATATTATTAATCTAGCAACAAAGTAAAGTTTAAGAAATACTTGGAAAATATTAACATATATAAATCACCTGGTCTGAATGACATGCATTCAAAGGTATTGGAGAAATTAGCTAATGCAATCACTTCAGCAATGACAATTATTTCTGAAAAATTACAGAAAATTGAGGGAGTTTCACAAGATGAACTGGCCCTTTTACAGGGTTGGAACTTAGCCTCACCTGTGTCAGTCTTAGCTCACCTCACTGTGTGGAGGGGATAATCATGTGATAGGCCCACTTGGAGACATAAAGGCACCCTGTAGTTATTCAAACTTGAGGGGATTTTCCATTTAAAACTGGTTGCAGTGCTGGGATAGGCAGTAATTAAGTGGCCAAGGCTGGGTACATAGGAAGAGGTCCTGGGAAAGACCAGGAGGGCAGTTTGGGATAGGGGGAAGAGAGCCCAATTATTTAGGGTTTCAGGATCAGAAAGCCGTAATAGTGGGTGGACACACTTGCCTCTGTCCTGCCATCTTGTGAGGTGGTATAACCATCCTGTCATCAAGGAGAAGAATTTTTTAGAACCCAGGAAGACTGGAAGCTGACTCCAGATAAGGGCTAAAAATTGTTGAGGAAAGCTTTTGCCTGGCTAGAATCTAGGTGAAAGACAGAGCTGTGTTTCTTTTTAATTAACTCTAGAAGGACTGGACTTTTGTGACTTATCTGGAGGGCTAATTAACCATAGCACCCAAAAGTGCTGGAAGCTGGTTGCTGACTATCTAAAGGGGAAACTGAGATAACTCACACACAAAAACTGAGGCAGTGGGCAGGCCTGATCTTGAACTGGATGATTCCGTAGCCATAGGGAGATACCAAGAGATTGCAGAAATGGAAATATAGCACTGATTTTTTTCTAAAAAAGTCAATTTTCCCTGCTTTTTGGTCAAAAATATTTTGACAGGAATTTTCTGCTCTACTGGTAATGATGGAAAGAGCTCAGGTTGACTTCAAACTGTCAGTTAGGAAGAAAAAACCCTAAAATTATATGGGAAACATAATGAATATGAGAATTCTTGTATATAAACACAAAATACAGCACTTAGTACAAAATTTAGTGTGCAACTTTATTTCTTGATTCATGATCTTTATTGGACTCCAAAAAAATGGAATCACTGACATATCAGAGAAACAAATTTGGAGATGTAATACAGAAAATGCAGGCTTAATATTTATATCTAATATAAAGAATTAAAAGTTAATAAAATTGGGAAGGAGAGAACGATTGAAAAACAATACAGAAGAAGTGAGAGCACACAGCATTGAGAGAGGGATGGAAAAGACAAGAAAGAAAGTTACACAGCAGTAAATAGAAGAAAGAATGGAAAAAGTGGAGCAAAGGAAGGTAAAGAAAAATTGCCACATTAAATGTACATTAAGTTTGATATATGTGTGCATGCACAATGCTAGTGAATTGAAAGGAAATATGGATTGGTATGAATTTTTTTCAACTCTAAAAAAAGCCCCACTTGTGTAAGTCAGTCCGGTTCTGATTGAGACTGCCATCAAGGTTGCCAATTAAAGTTTAAATCTTATGGTGTTCTTGTTTTGGATGATGACAGCTTTTTCCATTGGGAATTGGCCCAAGAATGGGACCATCAGTATCATTATATACATTACTTATGAGCCCATCACATTGTAACAACTTTCTGTCACTATCCATCCAGGCCTGAGAACCTTTTGCATTCACATGCTGTCATGTGTATTTCTTACTAACAAAGAGTACTGTAACTGTAGCCTACTACATAACAACACAGTTGTCTTTTTTCTTTCATCAAATTAACTTTCCATCATTTTTTAACCTAAGTGACATTCTTATCTGTCACCTACTTACTCAAATAGGTGTTTTTGTAAAGTATATCATGCTATCTGAAGAAATCATTAGTTCCATGGACATCTGAAAACAGTATTTTTTTAATTAATTGTGACATTTTGATAATGTTTAGAGTTTCAGTCTTTAGCCATTTCTTTCTTGTCTGTCCAAGAATATATCTAGTAGTAATATCTCCTCACTTCTTAACAAGTCTCACCAATTTCTTCAATGCTTCATGAAACTAGATTTCTTTATATTAGAACAATGTTTCTTGGGATGCTTAGTCAGTACAGCTGGTTTCCATGTGTTATCTTTGACAGTATCTTCCTGTGGAATTAAATGCTTGGCATTTGTATTTATAATATTGTTTTTATTATGGCTTTTTCTGTTTCTCTCGCCTTCAAACTTGACCTGGTGCTGGCATCAATAGAATGTTTTCATTAGGAAAAAGTGTTCCAGTTCTTCTTACAAATAGTAGTTAATTCCTTCAGTTGGAGTATTTCTTAGGGCCAGTAAAGCTGAATAAACTCTCACACATGTGTATTGTTGGTAATACCCACCACAGTTTTGGATTATCTGATGCTGAGTGTAAATGATTCCTTACAGCTTTTTTGAAAACCAAAATCCTCATATTGCGAACAGAGAAGGAGGCCAAGAACACATCCAGCATTGATCAATGAGTTAATGAAATTTTGAAAAAAAAATACTTTGAAATGCAATAGACTCTGGCACATATCTATGATATATTTGGTAGCTATTCCAAAATTAAAATGTCTATTAAATGTTTAAAAATGTACTAATTATGGTAGCATTGTCCCCAATGTTGTTATTTCATGTCTTAAATTTACTATTAATAGCAGCATCTCTGAAGCTCAAAAAATTGGTATAGTGAATCATCCAATAATTCTGCCTATATTTCATAGGTTTTAGGGCCAAAAGGAATCCAAAAGGATTCCAAAAGAAATCACTGATGGATTTAAAAGATAAGTGAAGACATGATAAATATCCAGAAAGTATGGTGCAATCAAAGATATTGGTTAGAGATGCATAATTACATAGATATTCAGCACACGTGTAATTACATCTTGGTGGTGTTTATATTTTAAGACTACTTGTGTGAGGATGAACTTGTTCCAGAATCTTCTCTTTTCACTTCCTTCCCCTAATCTCTTTTCTTCTCCTCCTCTTTTTCCATATGCAACCTTTTTGGTTTTTTATCTCATTTTAGTTCTTTTAATCTTCTGAGTATTGACATGTTCCTTACATGTCCAACAACAAATTATTTTTAATACAACCTACCAGTGTGTATGTGCCAAAATCGAGTCACTCTATGAACTTATTATTGTAACCCTAGTCCTTTACTCCATCTCTTCACCATTTGACCTTCTTGTTGCATCACCTCTAAAATTAGATTGTAAACTCCTTTTGTCAGCAATTTTTTCAGGAGAACTGAACACCTGGAACTCCAACTGATGTTAATAGAATCCTTCTGGAAATGTTTATGCATTTTTATAAAGTGACTAACACATGTTTAACCACACACAGACAGTCACAAAAAGACAAAGCAGAGTAAACATTTAATATATACGCTCCTCCTTTTACAGCTTGTTAATAATGAATAATCAATAATTTGTCAAGTAATAGCCAATAATGAATTAACAACCTGTAGTAAAAAGGGTTATAATTACAACTATATGTTCAACAAATAATGCTTCTCTGATTTTAAATCAGTTGAATAATTAAAACCTTGAATAAGTCAGTTTTGATGGGATTTATTAAATAATCAGTTACAGCACATAATAGAAAGAGGCACATAGTGACCAGCAATCTGGAGAACTGAGTTCCTACAGTCTCACATAGTCTGCTCCCAATCTAGCATAGTTCTAAATACCTGCTTTTAGCCTATCATAATTAGACCTCTAGGTTTTTAGAGTGTCTGAAATTTTTATTTCTAATGGTTCGGTTTTCTTACCCAAATATATCTTGTTTTTCAGTGTACTTCAAGACTTTTTTTTATCATGTTTCATAAATTTCCTAACTATGTAACTAACAACTGCTGCTTAGTAATTATATTGGCATGTTATATTTATTTATATTCCTATCTGTTGTAGTTATAATATTGCTTGTTAAGTCAAAAGAGAAGGGGACTGTGTTAAAAGACCACTATATTTTTCTTAACTATTTTAGCACGATTGTATTTTTCCTTTCTTAACATGACCATAGAGCACTATGGAAGTCTGGTTGATGAGCAAGTTATAAGCCTTATAAAAGTCTCTGGTTCACAGGCCAACAGGTTTACTTCTGCAAACACATTGCTGTATGAGTAACTTCACTCACATAAGTGCAGTGGGACTATTCAAATGAGTAAGATTATCTATTTCAGTACGTCTGACTCTCATCATAATAGCAAATGCATAAAGACAATGTTCTTAGGCCCTGATCCTGTGCTGAGCTATGTGCTTTCAGACTCTTGTACCCAAGACAAAGCCCCCTTGAATTCAACGGGGTTCTGCACAGAGCTCATTGCAGAATGATTCTGGCCTTATTCTGTATATTTCTCGTGCTTGTTTAACAGACTCTTTCAGTATGTGCTTAAAATAAGTATAATCAGACAAAAAGCTAAAGACACATACATGGATTTCTTTAAAACATTCTTAAGTCAGTACTATATACTCACAATGCCATTGCTATATGGTATATAACAAGTTTCAAGTTACGGCTTCCTGAAAAAGCCTGCAATAGTTTGTCCAGGGAAATGAAGATTTCAGGAACCAGCAGTGGTTGAGGTCGTCATTTTGTTAATATTCCAGGGCAAACATAAAGAGGTTCTCTAAACTTAATCTGCTACCTGGTGGTCTGTTTTATGTGTGTGCTTTGTATTATGTCCCAAATAGAAAATTTTACTTTTGGATTTCTTCAGGATATTCACTATCACTATGTTTTAGATTTGAGTTACCTGGTGCCTTATTTCAATTTCTCCAGTTTGGTGTTAACTTAAGAAATAATAGAAAATCAAATTAAGGTGACATGGGAAACATTGCACATTCTGGAGGCACCAGTTATGGTTCCATAGTTAAGGTAGAGTTGAGTTTTGCACTTAGAGCAGGATTTCAACCTCTTTCGATTTATATAAAAAAATCGTTTATTCTCCCCAAAACTACCACAAAACTGTGGGTTCAGAATTATTATTTTTAATTCTAAATCTAATCCATAAATTAGATTTAGAATGAAAAAAGAGTCCTTTAAGAAATTGAGCAGTCTTGTCAGAAATTTTTAAATCTTGAATTGTCTTAATAATGCAGACATCAAAATTCCACGTAGTTAAAACTCACTCAGATATTGTGCATGTGCATCTTGAAAACAAATTGGGATTAATGGTCATTTTTGATATTATTCTTCATAAATGAGTTTTGCTTTTCAGCAGACTCCAAAGTTTATTCTTCTGTAAATTCCATAAAGAATTGACCTCTTCACAATGGCTGCCTGCCTTATTTAGTGCTTGCTTCTCTCAGTGACTTATCTTATTTGGTTAATGTATCCTGTGAATCTAGTAACCAAAATCACATCACCACCATTAGCAATTTCACAAATATTCGTCTTTTGATTCTTGTGATATAGGTTTAGGATTGAGCATAGTGTATTATTTTCTGTGCCTGTTAGAGGATAGTTAGCATTCTGACAAGGTGTCTCTGTGACTTATGTGACTATCTCCAGGTACTATATATGGACTCAATTCTTCCACACAAAACTAAGGATCATAGTGTATGATATCTGACTATTGGTAAACATGGAATATCAGGGAGTCTTAATCTAGTGGTTTATCATATAGGCCAGTAGTATCCACATTTTCAGTATGCATGGTGAATGTACTATTTCAAAAAAGTCAAAGGCTAGAATCAATACTTGAGGGGAAGTTCTCTTTTCTGTTGAGTAGTACAATGGGAGGAGAGACCTCCTACAAATTCCCTGCTGGAAGTTCCCCTGGAGCAGGGGAGTCACTAGCAGGCACAGTACTGGCATAGCTGACTCCTGCACATCTCTCCACACAGTCCATGGTGCAGGAGATGTATCAAGCCTAGATAGAAGAGGGTCAAGGGCAGGAAGAGAAGCTGGAGTGCACTGCACCTTGGTTATCCATAACAGGTGTTTCATCCCTTGTGAACCTTAGCCAGCTGGTAAAGATAGAGCAGTCCCCAGGAAAGAGACAGCTGAAGCTCAGAGTGATGCTGGGGCACTTCAGAGCTGCTCCTGTGACTACATGGAAAGAGTTGTCATTCTTTACCATCTTTCTGTAGAGGCAGGGCTAATTCCAACATTTCAGTTTAGAAGTTGCAAATTGGGGCTTAGGGAACACATCTTCAATTCATAATCAGATACCTGTTCTATTCTTAATACAGTTCTTTTGAGGGCTACAATTTAGAGCAAACTAGAACATATTTTGAGTTAACAAGGATATATGAATTTGAAGAGTTAACAGATGCAGTAAAAATAAAACTCCTAATGTATCAGGAAATAAAGTGCTGACTACAGAAACGAGGCTCATGAGATGCAAGTAGAAACTCCTAGGTGTCTAGCTGAGAAACTATGAATTCCTGCTCCTCCCCTGTAAGGGAGAAGCAAAAGGCACTAATTTGCAGCAATTAGCACTGTCCAGTATCTGTTTTCATTGTAACAAATTGTACTATTATACACAGAACCATTATATTTCATATTTGTATTACAATATAGCAAATAAGTTATTGGGGCATTGCTCTAGAATTGTCCTATAATTTTTACCTTATGATAACCTTTGCTAACTTTCTCTTCCCTGATATATTTTTAAATGATGTAAATATTTCATTGCCATGCCATGTTTAAAAAAAAATGAAAAAGCAATAGTCCATAGAATTTAATTAGGAAACCTCTTTAAACTAGCCCTCTTTCACTTTTGCTTTGACACTGAATCATATATTTGTTAAAGAACCATCCAGAGACTATAACATAGCTTGGTGTTGTGTGTGACGGTCTGAAATGTGCTGAAATATGTGCTGAAATGGCAAAGACAATTTGGTGCATATTTAGGACCATAACTTAGAATTTATTCTGTATGTGTGTGGGGTTTGTATGCAAATTTCTCAGTGTTATTTTAACACTGAGGTTTTTCTATTTCATATAGAGACATTTTTAGTTTTGGAAAGTACTTCAGCAGTGAACTAGGTAATTCGTTTATCAAAACACGGGAGGCAGGGAAAGAGAGAGGTTTAAATAATGCACCCCCATTGGTGCCATATGTTAAAATAAACATTCTGATGCAATCTTTACAAGGCCAAAAAACTCAACATACTCAGTGATAAGTGATTTGGACATCAATTCTTCTGGAAAATTGTAAGCGTGGAGTCAATTCTAGTAATGTGCCATGAAATCAATTCCAGTATTCCAGCTACCATTGATGGGCCAACTCAGACACAACAGGAAGCAAACCAGGAACCTTTTTTTCAAAGTACACTGGAACACTTTAAAAGTGCTAAAAACACTATCTGCTAAAAACTTTTCCAAAGTGCAAATTGCTGGCCCTGCAAACCCTCAGAAATGGATTGTTTGAGGAATTTGAATAGCGCAGTTTACTTGCTCACCAAGACATACTAGGTAAGATGAAATTCAGTCACTCGTCTAATAAACACTTTAGAAGGGAATTAACATGGAAAGAATGTCATCTGGTGAGTGATGGCAAAGAGACGAAGATGAAGCCCCAGATTGTCTGCTGCAGCCAGTTTCTGGTGGTCACACCAGAATGTGGGAGAGACATTCAGGAAGCAAGTTATAGCTCCCTGATTTTCTTGTGCTTCTATGCTGTCCCTGGCCCCTGGAATAGTTTAGAGCAGTCTAAGAACAGCCATTTAGTTTTCAAGGCACCACCTGCCAGCTGGGGATTTCCAGAGCACAGCCACAACACTCCAGTCATTCCCACTCCCATCTTTGTTATTCTGTGAGTGTTTAGGTATAGGGGCTGACTATGTTATATCCATGCTGACAGGGACTCCCTGGAGGAATCTACAGCTATGGAGTTCTGGCCAGTTTCTGGCCCCTTTTGTTCTGAGTGATTCAAGGGTGCTGGAATAGACAACAGACTGTAGCCCAAAGTGAGACTGAGTGCACTGCACTGGGAACCTCTTATCAGAATTGGAAATACCCTCTCCTGAGCTCAGAGCACCAGATTAGCCTACTCAAAGCCCCTTTACATCCTCCTGTATTTGGTAAGTGAATCCACATAGTTTCACATCCACTGGTTAGATTCTAGCCTTTGTCTAGTTCAACCCACACCGAGTCTTTCTTCCCTGTGTTGCTGCAGAGACAGCTCTCAGGAAGCAGTGTTTGGAAGGATGCAAGAATATTGAATCTCCAAACATCTCTCTTGTGAACCTTCCCCTTGTTCAGTGGAATCATGATAAGACTAATGCTTTTAGCACTTTCTGAACTTGTAGATTGTGGTGGGAGGTGAGTGGTATGATTGGACTCTCAAAGTAACTTAGCTTTTGCAGTGAGGAATCTTGTAAGTTAGTAACTTTGTATTTTAACTATGGCAATTTAGTGGAGCAAGAACCATAAGTTTTACCAGTGCTAGTCCTAAGCAACATGATTTCACACATTGCTTGACCTCTGATATTTAATTGCAAGAATTCAGACCTGTTGTAGCAATGTATGAAATAAGATTTCAACAGCAGACCACAGAATGAACAACTTATTATACTGTTGTTCTTTCTGTATGTAATTTATGGTTTCTTTTGTAGCATCTCAAATGCCTGTGTATAAAAAATCCAGATCTGATATTTTTATGATGTCATGATGAGACTGAATAGCTCAAGGGTATTTCTCAGAACCAAATTATTTCAGAAATCTGCCTCAAATTAAGTTTCATGGTATAGGCAGAGGTGAGGGTGTTTTTGTATGTGTGTTGATAATATGGATGTGAAATATTAGTTTAAAAATATATCCCAAATGCTAAACTCTGATATTGTTGTAATAAAAAAAATTTACCTAAAAGAAAAATAAAATGAGATGTCCATTAAAAATCAACAGTTTGTGGGTGATAGTTCTGAGATAAAACTAATAAACAACATCTTCTTCAGTTTTTAACACACAAGTCCCATTAGAGTCTTTAGGTAAATAGACTAGAAAAATAGACTAGAAAATACAAAGCATAACATCTAAAAACTAACCCCAGATTACCAGAATAATAAAGTAGAGTTACCTTCAGGATCAGAACTGGGAGAATACTGCATAAAAGTACTTGCGGACATTCCAAATATGCCTTGATATTATTCACAAACCTTCTTGTTTGTTTTCTGTGAACATTCACAAGAGTGACTTTGACTGCAAGAATGTTAATGAAAAGCAATATTTTCACAAATAATTATATATATAATAATATATATATTGATGGAAAGGTTTGTGCCAAAGAGACTTATTCAAGCTCTCTTGTTTGTAAGTCTGAGCCAGGGAGCAAAATCATTGCTATATAGCAAATACATTACACAGGGCAAATAGCAAATTAATAACTGCAGTTTTGCAGAGAATATTACAAAAAAATTCCATGCTGAAATTTTCATAAAAAATGCATTAAATTATTTCTAATTTGTAGAAAATCAGTTTGATTTATGAACAAAAAAGGGTTAGTTTTAATATGACTAGTTTGCTTTGCTCAGTTCAGCATACATTCTGAAACAACAAATCCAGCTTTGCCATGTAGGAAATTTACTTATGTGTAGTGAGAGGGTGTTGTCTCCCTCCGAAACTAACAGGGGGAAGCATGCTGAGCCTATGGGGGTGGAGCCAGAAACTGCCTGTCCACCCACCCGGAAGCAAGGGGGCGGGACAGGAAGTATCAAAGAGAGGCCCAGGAGCTTAGTTGGCAGCCAGCTCCTGGAGGGGAAGGATGTACCTCTCTGCCCTCCAGAACTGCCTGTGGCCTGGTACCTGGGTAAGCAGACCAGGACCAGGGCCTGGGTCTGGACGCAGCAAATGAGCAGTGTTCAGCCTGGTGCCCCAAGGTATCCCTGGAGCTGAACACCCCACCAGACCCGGTGACCCAGAGGGGCCAGTACCTGGAGGAGCTGCCGGACATGGACAAGGAGGAGCTGGCCATACCAGGGCCAGACCTGGAGAAGTTGCCCTTGGAGTTGTCAGGGGACGACGACGAGGCGCAGGCCCTGACAGAGCCAGACCTGGAGGAACTGCTCCCCGCCGACCTGCTGGACCTACCACCCCCAACGATATCGAGGGGTTCTGCAACCTGTCCCTGTGTGATTAACCCAACAAGGATGACTGGACGGTGGCACACCAGGTACCCAATGGAAAGGGGGCAGGAAGTAGCCCAGGGGAGGGGGTTACCTGGTCCAGAGATTGGAGGACTGGACAGTGAGTCAGTGTGTTGGAACCTGCTGACTCTGTGGCTTACCCCGCTGCCACCAATAAGGACCTGGGCTGGGACACATTGGAGTCGGGTGGACCTGCATCCCCCACCCCATTCCCTGATCCCCCCCAGTGCCTTTGAACTATGTGTGGCCCCGTCTGAGATGCTAGACTGTGGGCTGCCCTGTCAGGGTCTCTGAACTGTTTGCTGCCCGTTGGGGCTTGGGCTATTGCCTTAGGCTGCGCCACCTGAGCCCAGAGACTGTTCCCCTGACCCAGACTGGGCCAACCCCTGCCAGAGCAGGGTAGGGAGTGTGTGTGGCCTCCCTTTGACACTGAGAGGGAGGAACGGCCAACCACACTACACATGCAATGATTCCAGTTCACAGGCTTCAGCCAAGTTCTTTCCATTTTCCATAGTTACTCTTGTGTCCAGTAAAGTTTTTTCCAATACAGCAGCTCCTCAAATTAATAGTTTTCTATCGTACTGTATCGGTAGTTTTGGAAGGTACAAAAGTGCCACTGCCGCACTTCATACCAATGAACTCCCATTTTCATGACGGGCTGTGCAACACTGATAATTTGTCAATCATTGCTCTGGCCTGTTCAATCACTGTGGATGGAGCACTGGTCTTATCTTTCACTTTCCTCATTGCAGTATACAAACTGCTCTCCCAACCTTTAGAGATGTTGTGGCATGTTTTAGCCCATTTTATGATCTCACCATAACATCTGGCGTCTTGAGAGCTGGGAATACTGTAGCTCAGATTTCAGCCTATTTTGAGATATCACCACCACATGCTCATCCATCAGACAACCCACCAAGAATGAAAGAAAATCAGGATCAGAAATTCCTGATTTCTCTAATGTGAAAAAGATTAATAGATAACTTTTGTGAAGAAAAAACTAAGGCTGTCATAAACAGCATTTTAATTTTCCAGTTCACTTTTAGACTCATGGTTCCTCCATCATAAATCCTTGTTTAGAGGGGAGGCGGAAGAGAAGGAACCTAATTCTGATTCCAGTAGCACTGGCTTAAATCAAGAGCAACATTGACCTAATTTCAGTGGCTTTAGATTTAGATTTACATTGTGTATGAGAACAGACTTCGGCCCATAATGCTGATCTGAAGGAGAACTCCTAATGACGAATTTGTGTAATTGTAACAACTTCTGTGGCATACTCTGAATTGTAACAAAATGATGGGAGACAAAATACAGAAAAATACAGGTTAATTACATTTTTTTATTTATTGAATTTGTAGGCATAGTCTTCCTTTTCATATTTTCTACAATAAACATAACTATTTTTTAGAATTATATGATTTTTTTTTAAATTCAAATACAAATAGATCTCTAGCTGGACACTTCACTAGTTACAACATGTATTTAATGTACCTAATGAACTCCCAAAACACACATCCCCTTATCAACAATAACATTTCATTTCTGAGTAATACTTAAAAAAAAAAGACTTAAAATAACATGATAATGGTAGTCTTGGATTTCTATAGTACAAGGCAGGTTTTGGTATGAAAACCATGTGGTACAGCAAATTGATGTGAATGAGCACTAATCTGAAAGATAGCAAGAAATATTACAGGAGGCAGCTGAATGAGAGAAAAAACAGTAAAGAAATAGTAATAACAGTGCTTTCCATTATCACCAGATCTTGAACTGAGCACAGCTGAACTGGACTGTAAAATCTGGCCCCTACATCCATTATGGGGTGGCATGCTACTGGTAATTATAAGCACTGTCATGATGGATGCTAGGATTCCTGGTGTTACTTTTGTTATTCTGGAGGGAATCCTGTCCAGCACTCCTAGTTTGTGATACAAATTTTCAAAAGTTTGAGGGATGATAAAGTATGTAAATATTAAGAGGAGATTCAAAAGACTGGTGCAGGGAATCTTTCCCCACAATTGCAAACACCAAATAATTAAATAATATATCAGTGTCTACTTTGATATGTTAGCAGGACCCACTGAACAGCATGTGTCCTTCTCTTAATAAGGGCCCCAACTTCTTCCATCAAAGTCAATGGTAAACTAGTTACAAACAGGAAAGTTTATGCAGTCAGAGCTATATTCATGAGACAATATAGGTAGTTGTACAGTCTCATTGCTACAGAATGTGATTAGAATGAGTGAGGAGGAGAGGGGTAATAAATAGGTGCAATGATTCATAAATAATGCATGTGAGTCAACATATACACTTTGCCAACCTTACTTGCATTTTTGGCATCTCTATGACAAATGAGGTGCAACATTGTTACTCTATCAAACCATCTACTTGATACCCCTTCACTTATACAACTCCTTTAATATAAAGCTAATACTAAGAGTAAATGTTTTTTATTCTATTGGAATTAATGTAGGGGAATCCTGCTGGTATGGTCACCAAGTGCTATTCTGTTTATTTGCACTACATGAATGAATGTTTTCTTTGTACATAGTAAAACCGTACATTTGGGAGACATGTGCCTGAAACAGCACCATTAAACTGATTCAACTAGGTTTTCCCAAATATTCCTTTCTATATTAGCGGCAAGAAATACGATACCCAAATCTGTAATAGTTAAGAAACATCAGTCTCTCAAACAAGAAGCTTGTTAAACATAGTGAAACTTGATTTCCAAAGGACAAACTTTTAAAAATTAAGGGAATTAGTTAAGGAAGAACTCAAGAATCTGAATGTGGAGAAGGCTTCTGCAACTTTGACTTAAAGTATCTGAAGGCAGCATCCCAAGCAAGGGGAAAAAATTCATAGGGGTGGGTTACAGACCAAACTGCATGAACAAGCATCTGAAACATGTTATTAAGAGAAAGCAGAAAACATATAGGGAAGGGAAGAAGGGATGGATCCGCAAGGAAAGCTCACTCTTAGAATTCAGAAAGTTAGGGAAGAAGTGAGAATTACTAAAAGCCAAGCAGAGTTGGACCTGCAAAGGAAATTAAAATCAATAGTAAAATATTTTCTTTTTATTTATATGGCTAGAGAACAAGGAAAGAAGAAGTGAGATTGAAAGCACTGAAGACAAGGTGGAGATTAAAAATAAACTAGACATGCTGAAATTGAAAGCACTGAAGACAAGGTGGAGATTAAAAATAATCTAGACATGGCCCATCACCTAATCAAATACACTGCCTCAATTTGTAATAAGGGTAATGAAGAGTTTGAAGGCAGTGTTAGGATGGCTAACAAGAACAAGGATAAGGAAGTAGAAATTACCATATATGAGGTACCAGTCAAACTCAGTTTAATGGGACCAAATTATAATCTCTATCCAACAATGATAAAGGAATCGGACATGTAATTGCAAGTCCAATAGCAAGAATTTTTAAGGAATCTGTAAGACACTGTGTCTTACTGATTGGAGAATTGCAAATATATTATCTATATTTTTAAAAAAACACAGTGATCTGGGAAACTACAGACCCATTATTGGGCCTCCACTATATGCAAGGTCTTACAACAAATTTTGTAAGAGGGAGTAGTTAAGGGCATAGAGGTAAAGGGTAATTGGGATAAAATGCCACATGATTTTACATAAGGTAGATGGTGCCAGGCCAACCTTCTCTCTTCCTTTGAGAAGATTTTCTAAACAAAGGAAATGCAGTAGATCTAATCTACCTGGATTTCAGTAAAGCAGTTGATAGAGTTCCACGTGGAAAATTATTAGTTACATTAATCCACATCTTCTCCAATTTGGAGAATCAAAAGGTGGATAAGGAACTGGTTAAAGGGAAGACTACTATAGCTCATGCCGAAAGGTGACCTGTCAGGCTGGAGGGAGCTTATTGGTGGAGTTCCTCAAGGATTGGTTTTGGGACCAATCTTATTTACATTTTCATTAATAACATTGGTACAAAAAATGGAGTGTTCTAATAAAATTTGTGGATGACACAAGTGGGGAGGTATTGCCAATATGAAGAAGGAGTGGGAAAGAAGATTTGGATGATCTTGAAATTTGACTAGTAGAAATGGAATGAAATTTAATAGTGCAAGATCATCCACTTAGGAACTAACAAAAATAATTTTTGCTATAAGCTATAGACTTATCATTTGGAAGCAAAAAAGGAGAAGAAAGACCTGGGTGTATTGGTCAATCAAAAGATTACTGAGATGCCAATGTGATGTGGCCGTTAAAATAAGGCTAATTCAGTCCTGGGATGCATTAGGCAAGGTATTTCCATTAGAGACAGGGAAGTGTTAGTACTGTTATACAAGGCACTAGTGAGACCTCTTCTGAAATACTGTGCGCAGTTCTAGTCTCCCATGTTTAAGAAAGAGTAATTCAAACTGGAACAGGTACCAAGAAAGGCTGCTAGGATGATCAGAGGAACAGAGAACCTACCTTATGAGATGAGACTTAAGAAGCTTGGCTTGTTTAGCCTAACCAAATGAAAGATGAGGGGAGATATGATTGGTCTCTATAGATACATCAGAGGAATAAATACCAGGGAGAGAGAGGTCTACACTTACCTTCGTTATTCGGCGGCAGTCTACGGGAGATATGCAAGTGACGTAAATCACTTGCATATCTCCCATCAACTTCACTGCATCTCTTCTGCATGCCGTCCACACTGCGCTGTGTCTAAGGGAACAGTGTTCCCTTCAACACAGCACTACGCCACTTACCGGGGTGGTTTTCCTGCGTCGTTTGCTGGATTGACTGAGCAGGTCTACACAGACCGCTCAGTTGATCCAAAGCAATCGATCTGACAGTGGCGAATTTGCCACCGTCAGTGTGGACCCAGCCAGGGATGTTACTTAAGTTAATGGCCAATGTCAGCACAAGAACAAATGGATATAAACTGGCCATCAGTAAGTTAATGCTATATTGGGGGTCAGGAAGACATTTTTCCCCAGGTCAGGTTGGCAGAAATCCTTGGGAGTTTTCACCTTCCTTTGCAGCATGAGCCTTGCATCACTTGTTGGATTGAACTAGAGCAGTGATACTCAGACCTCAGTGGATCAGGAGCCAAATTAGTGATCAACATTACACAAAAGATCAACAGTAGTGTGAATTTATTGTTTCTTTTACTATAGTGCTATATATTATTCTCTCAGCAAATAAATTAATAATTTAGTGCAAACTGATAACTTAATTGGTTAACATATTAACCAGTCAAGATGCTTTTACTAACTTAGATTGGTTAATAATTAAAATCACACAATGTTTTAATATTGTGTACTGCTAAGAGCTGCAGATGACCCTCAGTCTGAGTATCACTGAGTGAGAGCAAATGGTGGATTTTCTGTAACTTAAAGTCTTTAAATTCTGGTTTGAGGACTTCAGTAACTCAGCCACGGGTTTATTACAGGAGTGGATGAACGAGGTTCTGTGGCTTGCAATGTGCAGGATATCAAACTAGATTATCATGATGGTTTCTTATGGCCTTAAAGTCTATGAGTCTAAATAATTTCACTTGGATCATTTACTCTAGTCTGTGATAACATATCTGGCTATATCATTATCTTCTTGTTGTGCTGTATTTTAAGTTGTTGCATAATGGACTTTGCACAGACTAGTCTGACAACTCTTTTTTTCACCATTCAGAATAGTGTTTGCCTTATTGGTTGTGAAGAACTGGGGGTGGGAGGGCATGTGTATATAATAAAACTTCCTAAAGAAACATATTTATAGTTATAGCATATTTACAAATCCTAGCCATGAAAATATCAGCGACAATACAATAACATTATAAAAGTGAGTTTTGCTTATTTTTTAATTTCAAAAGAAAAAAGATGGCTATGGTTAAAGTACTGGACTGGAACTTTAGAGTGCAATGGGATAAAAGTTTTTGGACAAATATTTTATTCACCAAAAATGCAGTTTCAGTTGACTTGAAAATACTGGTGAACGAAACCTAGTAATGTCAGCTGAGGAAAAGTTTTTCATGATCAGCTTGTGCATGTGTTCTCCCTTTATAGCCTTTAGCCCAGTGATTAGGGCACTTGCTTGGGACATTTGAGACCGAGGTTTGAATCTCCTCTCTGGATCAGGGCCTTAACCTCCAGTCTCCTTCCTGCCAGGTGAGCACCCTTACCATGAGACTACAGGTTATTCCAGTGTGGGTTACTCTCAATCCCTACTATTAAATTTGTTCCACTTTGTATAATATATGATGGGGTACAGTGACAATGTATTTAGCTTGGTAGCTAAGGACCATTCACCTGGGAAGTAAGAGATGTGGATTCAAATCTTCTCCTCTCTGCCTAATTCAGAGCAGGGGTTTGAATCCACATCTTCCTGGTGAATGCCTTAATCACCAGGCTATAGAGTCATTCTCTCTCTGGCCCAATGACTTTCTGAGTCTTCATACGAAGTGGACAACTTCAATAGGAGAGATTTAGAGTTATGCACAGTGGAATAGCCTCTAGTCTAGTGATTAGGGTGCTCACCTGGGAGGGAGGAGACCTGCATACATTTTCCCATCCCCCCAATTTGAGTTTTGCAAAATATCTGATCATTTATCATATGAACACATAATGTGTATACACACATGTCTGCAAAGCCTTAGCTTTTAATTCTTAAACCTGTCATGTATAGCCAGAAAGTAAGCTTTCTATCACAAGTTACCGTAACTCACGTCATGAGTTCAACTGTGCTAATTTATACAGAAAATTCCTTAAGGAGCTGTTAGCATTTTGAAAAGCACCCTCCAGACGTAGGGAGCGTGACTGTTTGTTTGTTATTTTGTGCATATTTGATAGCAACATACCTTCTCTCTAGCCAACAACCGTAAGAACAAAAACATTATTATTATCAAGCACACTTCATAATGCACTCATGCAAGAATGTCAGCAGTTTGAACACATTTTAGATATTTTTAAAATGTGGACATTTTAGAAACCATTTTTATATAAAATCATTTGTAACTTCCCTTTAACCAATTAAAAAAAAAGATAAACACCACACACACACAATAACATACTTGGAATAGATTTTAGCTTTTTCCAGGAGTTAAAAAAATTCATCAAATGCTTCTTAGGCCCTGTCTACACTTACCTCCGAGATTCAGCAGCAGTTGACAGGAGTTACACAAGCTACTCAAAAAACTTGTGTAACTCCTGTTGGCTTCCCTGCTTCTCTTCTATGTGCCATCTTCACTGTGTTGCATCAAGGGGAACCAAGTTCCCGTCAACACACCACTACACCATTTGAGAAGGTGGTCTTAATATGTCGATTTCTGGATCCACTGAGCAGGTCCTTACTGACTGCTGGGTCGATCCAGAGAAATCAATCTGATGGCGGCGAATTTGCTGCCGTCAATGAAGATATAGCCTTAGAAAACATAGTTCAGACACAATATAAATTGTTCCTTTACATTGTTTACGTAAGAGAATGAGACTCAGGTCTTGGATTGCCATTTAGAACTGAGGTCATCTCTCGGACAAATATTAGGTACAGCCAAACCTCATGCAGTGTGAGATTCTCCAAATGGCTGAAACGATAGCATTTTGAGAGTTCTCCAAAGTTAGTTTGAGTTCATAACTCCTTTTTGCTTTAGTTTAATCCCATGTTTTATTACAAAGAGCAATCAAGTTTTTTTTTTAAATTATGTACTTGTAGCTGAAATTCTTTGAATAATTTATCAGCCTTGATCAACATTCTTAGGAGAAAGTATTATCACACTCATACCACCAAGACTGGAACCTTAATGTATACATTTCCCTGGTTTGGAAAAGAGACTTCCTGTATTCCTTCTGTTTGCTGTTTTTGTTACCATGGATGCCCTGCTGAGTTGGAGGTGCTTTTCCGATTGGATCATAATGCTCATCTGACCTGGGAAGTCTTGCTCAGTGATGAATCTACATTCCTTTAAATTATTGCTGAGGAGACCATAGGGTGACCTTTGTGGAGTTTTCAGTTTCTTATGCCCCCCTTTCATTAGTTTCTTACCCCTGCTTATTTACAGAATGCACCATTCATGATTTATCTATTTGTATTCAATTATATGATTTGTGTGTACAAACAGAACAAAATGGCTGTGGACAGAGACTAGCCAACTGTCCAGTGTGCTGCTCCAAAAAATTAACTTATTCCCCAGAGCAGAGAATGGAACCCTGGTTTTTCTCTTCCTACATGAGTGCCCAAACCATCAGGTTATAGAGGCATTTTTGCCCCCCTGCTGATTATTCAAGTATTTTATACAAAGTGGAACAGTTTTGACAGATGAGAGTCTTTTCCTGAATACCATATAGCCTGGTGGATATAGCACTCACCTGACATTGGGGGAGATGCAGCTTCAAGTCCACGCTCCAAAGTGGGGACTTGAACTTATATCTCCCAGGTCCCAGCTGAGTGCCCTGGCATAGGGCTTTCAGGTGTAAGGGGGGCACCACCACCATTTTTTTTGCAAATGGCACTCTAAAGCCCAAAATGGAAATTTTCTGTTTTGGAAATGTTGAAATGGTTTGTTTTGTCAGTTAGACTGAAATAATTCATTGAAATCAACACAAATTTGTGAGAAAAGTTCACTGAAAAATTTCTCCAATCTCTGCTATTGAGCTCATTCCAGAAGTACATGGCTAGAGGAATGGGACAGCCCCACTTAGAAACTCTCAGGGTATGTTTACACTACAAGAGCACAGGTGTGAATTTTTCCACACCCCTGAGAGACCAGCTAGGTTGGTCTAAGTTTTAGGTGTAGACCAGGCCTCAGTTTCCTCTTTCTGTTCCCATTGTGTGGAAATGAATTAAGCGGTGGATTATTTTTTTTTAATCTAAGACAACCAACATATGGCTGGTCCTGTTTGTGGGAGAGGGAGTAATTTGGCCCAGTGTGTTTATTTTTCATTATAATTTCTTTCTCTCTCTCTCTTCTTTTGAAGTGGTGTGGCATGGAAGGAGGAAACAAGGCTTTTACTATTTCATTCCCCCACTTTTCCCAGATCCCCAGCAGCTGTCCACAGGTCCTCCATGTGGATCAAGCTCTGCAACTTGAGAAGGAAGGAGCTGGGACAACTCTATGTACCACCAACACACATTCAATCCCATCTGGATTCCTGATCTAAGACGATACTGGGTCAGCATTAATTTAGGCAGGCTCTCCGCCCACAATGTCATCTGGTTGATGAAAAAAATTACATGTGCTTCGTAAATTATTTAAAAATTCCTTTTTAATTATTTTCAAATGCTACCTTCAAAAGATTAAAAAGCTCTTGAAATGAAAGGGGAGAGAGGATGAGCTATATCAATATAACGGTGCAGATCTGTGGTTCAGTTTTCTCTAACAACTGCAAAATTGTAAAAAAAAAATTTGTCAGAATTACAAATTATAGTTGGCAGCATTACTATAGAACATTAAAAACTTTATGCTTCATTCCACAATTAATTCCTGTGACATAATTTATGAAAGGGACTTTGTCATCATCTTTGCTCTTCTGTGAATGATTAGAAGACTTTTTTTGGCACATATCATAGACTGTAACTGTTGATACTTTAAACAAGAGATACTTAAAGACAGATGTCCAAGGGACTCCACAAAAAAAAGAAAAATTCCCTTCACATTCTTCAAGTACATCTTAGCAGCTGCAGTAGTTGGCATTGGCCATGAGAGCTGTGCAACATTAAACTTTATGGTTTTCTAAGCATTTCAGGTACTATTTTATACCATTCCGTTGTATCAAGCTTTCCATTATTTTTGGCAGTACATCCTAAAGAATGTCTGCTTCATTCAAAGGCAGTGCTGGTGCCAGCCTCGCATTGGGAAGAGAAACTGAGATTGAAGAAAAATATTATAAAGAAGGTACAATAACAAAAAATCTTTCACAAATTCATCCTCTCTTTCAGAAGATGGCAGTTCTTATGGTGCAGTTAAATCACTTGGGAAATTCAGTGACTACATTGTATCTACCAGAATTAGAAGCTTTTCAGCAAGCTTCATTCATGTAGGTGCTTTATTTAGTTGGCTAAAATACTCAGAAAAATCTGAACAGCTCTCAGAGATGGAAAACAGGCTTCACTCAGTCTAAAGGGAAAAAAAAAGTTTGGACATATCTGTCACTGAAGCACCTGCTTTGGGCCTATCCCATAGAAGAATGTTTTGGCTTCATAAATCGTGTGATGAACAAAACTATTGATAGTTTGGATGATGTTTAAAGTACTCTTTAAAGTTGTTTCTTAGCTTTATGTCTAGACTTACAGTCTGAGGTCAGCAAATAGCCTTATTTAGTAGCTATGGGATAGATTGTGCTTTTAGGAAGAGGCCTGAGCAGGGGATGGTGTAGGCAGTAGCACAACAGGAGTAGCCCCAGACAGCACAGTAACTCTGACACCAATCTCTCACAGTTCCCTTACCATTTACTCTTTGCTTTTGATAGGGGAATAGTAGTAACTTGCAGGTATACGTGAGAAGCAAATTGTGACACCCCTGCACCACTGTATTGGGGGTAGATTAAGCTCCTACACCTCCCTGCTCCTCTGCCCTGGTTGTGAAATTACAGGAACATAGCACTTACATACATCTGTGTGCTCAGACCCTGAGGTCCAGGGAGCCCATTAGGGATGTAAAGTGTGTGTGTGTGTATTTGCTTTAGCTGGGGGGACATGTTCTTTCTCCATAGTTAGTCACAAGCTAGCCTTAGGTAGCTGTTAGTAACAATCAAAGACCAGATTCTGCCACCCTTCCACATGTTAAATGTTACCATACTCGATGAGTAATTCTGTTGAGACCAATAGGACTAATCATGCAATTGTGTACTTGTCAGTTTAAGTAAGGGTGGCAGAATCTAGCTCAGGGTGAAGCAGTGAAATCTGAATGACGGTGTTGCACCTCAGCAGCAGGTAATGGCTGAGGTGGGCCTCATTAGGGGCCTGACATGTATACTTTTATGGTGGGCAGAAATTCCCATTGAAGCTAATAAGGGTCATGCAAATCCTGGAGGATGAAAACTGGATCCTATGTTATGCACTAAACTGAACAGATCCTACACAGAGATTAAGTGGATCTGATTCTCCTCTCACTGAAGCCAGTTTTACACCAGTATAATTTCATTCACTTTGGTGAAGTTACTTCAGATTTACACACATGAGGGGAGAACCAGTTCTGACATAAATTGTCATCTTCTGACAAGTGAATCTTTGGGATTTCGGTGTAAAGAGGTGCTCACGCAAAAGCTCTGAAAAACAAGATAAATTAGCTAGCAAGAAGATATTTAGTGGGCTGGCCTATATTCTGTCTGCTCATAATGAATATTCATGTAGTGTATGGGAAAGCAGGATCTGGGACTAAAAGCCCCCAGTCACCTTTCCTTTTTAAGTTATTTTGATAACTTCAGAACATATCTGTGTCCCCTTCATCCGCAAGCATTCATTGTGGTTAATTACATTTGTTATGGTTGTACCTAAAGGCCAACCAAGAACGGGGCTCCACAAAACGTAACCGACCGTCCCCACCCCAAACAGCTTACAATCTAACTAGACAAGACAGACAGAGGTTGCAGAAAGAGGTATAACACACAAGCTAAGTGAAAAATGTGATGGCAGCAAATGTCATGTTAGTTCCTTTTTTATTTATTTATTTGGATGTTTGATTCAGAGGTGGTAACCTAAATGGGAAGAAAGGAGACATTGAAGGAAAGATAGTGAGGGGGACAGGGCAGGGGAGAAGAGGGGCAGGTGTGAAGGGAAGCTGAGGTCAAGAGACTGTGAGGGAGAACTAAGGAGAGGAGTAGAGTAGATCAAACAGTGAATCAGCATAGGGCAAAGAAATTCCGGTCAAAACTATAGAAAGTTCTGTGAATGTCCAGGTTTCAAATTTGGATGCTTCTGGTCCTAGTAGCTGGAGTCTCCAGCTGGCTCCACTCCATGTATTTCACATGACAGGTGGGGGTGAAGGGGGTCCTAGTGCCTCCAGAGTGCATGTGGGAGGTTCTCCCCTGCACTGTTCTGGATCCAGTGAGTGCCTGATTAACTATAACATAATTTCCATGCTTCAGCTATAATAAGCTATTGTATTTTTATTAAAAAAGCGTTATTTGGATTTAACTTCTGTACAATCATTATTCATTGTTTGGATTTATCATGTACTCTTGATAATCAGGGATCGAACACTGGGGATCTGTCCAGCTAACAGCTGTAAATTATAAAAGATATTTTAAAATTTATTTTTTATATAATATGAATAGATTTATGTAGAAAAACATTCTGGTTTCAGACATATTGGCCTTGTCTAAATGATTTAAATTCTCTGGGATTGGTTTTTCACGTGACTCCCTTCTGATTGGAAGTATTATTATAAACCGATCATTTGTTATGCTCACTTTTTGCATCGTGCCTTATTTAGTTGTGACGTGTAGAATGCCCAGCCTCCCTATACACAAACAAAATCTGAAAGTGACATGGAGGCGTCTTTCGCACAAAGGTGTCATATCATCTGCTTACCCCTATCAGAGTGGAACAGAGGGTCTCATTTGTTTACCTGGAACAATGCTGAAATAAAAGATAACATGAAAGTTTGTTAAACATACAACCATTCAAATATAGTACAATATAACAAAGATTGCTGTTCCTTTGGGGCCAGATCCTTCCCCCTTACATTGAATTGTACCCTATTCAACAAGTAGTTCTAGCTAAAGGAACAAGGCTACCAAACATGAATAAGAATAGCAGAATCAGATGTTTGATAAATATGGAAGTATCCAAGGGAAAAAGAACACTGCCGCTTAGGGGTGGACAAAATTTTCTGTTTGAATATATTTTTCAACACAAATTTCAGGTTTTGAAGAAAATGACAGTTTTAGCAAAAAGTATCTGCTTTCTACAGAAAATTTTGGGTTTTGTCAAATAAACACCACAGAAATGTTCAGTCTAAAAATCAAAATATATTGATTTGCAATTCTACTGCAGTACCTTATGGGAGTTGTAGTTTGGTTTCCTCATGTTCCCATTCTCCTCAATGGGCCTGGCTTTCCAGACAAACAACATCTCTCATCTCTCTTTTTTCCTCTCCAAGAAAGGTGACTATGGTGCAATCACAGTAGATGTAGTTCAGTGAAGGAGCCTGTCCTATACAGAATAATGGGAGAATGGCATGAGGCACCATGGCAGCATTTCCAAATTGAAATAGTTTCAATTTCAGTTTTTAAATTTCTTCCTAAAATTTTAAATTTTGCATTAAAAAACAGAGACTTTTTTTTCTTCATTTTTGTCTAAATCTTCTGCAGGCGAAAACAAAACAAGACAGATCCAGCTCTACTTAGTAAAGGGCTATATTTTCAAATTTTGTGTTTCAACGTATTTGTGCATGTAAAATCCAGGACACACATATGGAATATGCAGATGTGCATTTTCCCATTTTGCGGGTAAATGAGTACTCATTTTCAAATACAAAATGTCTAGCCCAATTTTGGAGGCCATTTAAAAAATTTAAACTGTGTCCAGGATCATTAGATTTTGCAAATCATTCTTGCAAATGATTTTGCAAATGATTCTTGCAAATCATCAAATTTGCAAGAATTTTGTTAACTTAATTGAAAAGAAGTAAAAGAACTCTTAATCTGAGGCAGGTCTTCCATGGTACAAGCTTCAGACTATGCAAGTATTTTATTGAGTATTAGGTACAGAAATGAAAAATGGCAAAGGCAAATGCCTCTGTGCACATATCAGATTGTTCTGTGTTTAACAGTGTATATAGGTGGCTCTTTATGCAATGAAACAGCAAGACTGAACTTCTGCTATTTTACATATTACAGTAGCAACAAAATGGTGGCAAGTTAAGGACTTAAAGGATCAGCTATATTCCAGTTTTCACATGTATCCAGGTTTCCACCTTCATATGTGAGCTTTTACTCGTTTCTTAAAACATAGGTGTATTAGTTTTTAAGAGACAGGAAAAAAGAGTAAAGAAAAAATGGGGGGAAAAGAAAAGAAAAAATTGCAGAGATTCACCTGTCTAAAAAAACCAGAATGCATCAAAATGTAAAAATTCTACCTGGCTCAGAACAATAAGGAACTTCTCTTATACACACACGAGTTTTAGAGTCACCTGTACCTTTCAGGAACCGAAATCTAGAAGAGTAGTATAAAAAGCATCTCAGAAAATTAGGCCTAGATGTATGAATCTCCACCTCTAAAACACAATGTTGCAATTGATATAGATTAGACTGGACCTACCTTGGACCGTACCCTAGAAACCAACTTAGGGAACTGTAGCTAAACTATGTTTTTAATACATTTCCAGTTAATATGCTTCTAACATGGTTTACAGGCTAGTATTCATGGGAACAAACTATGGCAATATACAGTTTCACACCAAAATGATTAGCCAGACAGTGTTAGAAACCAGCTGGACTATGTTTAAACATGAGCTCCTTAATTCAATTTCTAGAACAATCTAGATGGAGCCTTTCTTCCAAAGGTCTCATCCCCATTAAACATCAAACTCAGGCATGAGCATTTCCCAAAATATCGAAGTGGTTCTGGATTGTAGCCTCATGTGCCACCACCATCTGATGAAGACAACCAAGGTAAAGGCTAGGAATTATATAATCCCCAAATCAACTAGGACCAATTGGAGAGCAGATGTTCGCACCTTGGGAACAGCTCCCTCAGCCCTTGTCTTCTCACTATGATCAGTTAGTACATATATGAAACTTGCTGACTTGCAGTTGAATATCTCAAGGAGAACTGTCTTAAGAGTGCTGAAGTCAATACTGACATATTGGCTCCCCATCCTCATGCATATCTTACTACCATCCCTCTGAAGAGAAACAGATCAATATGAGAATATGATGGCACAATGATGAACTCAGACTTGCTCATCTATGAAGATCTCTAGCGTTCCCCCAAGATGCCTCCATAAATCCAGGAATTGCTACTGGTGAGTGGCCAAAGTTCTCAAAACCTCCGAACTGTCACCAAAAGAAAAGTAGCAGAGGCTACGGGAAAACAGTGGGGTCAAGAGTCAAGACCTTATAACAGATCCCAAAGCCAAATACCTAACTTCACCATGCTATGTATGATATGGATCACAGCAAACCACATAAGAACCTCACATGGGCAATTACTTACTAAACAAATAAAAAATGACAAACAGCCCAATATGCAAATATGGAGAAGACATCCAAACCATGGACCATCTAGTGAACCACTGCCCTTGAAAATCTTTCTCTGGAGAGACAGCCTTGATTTATTCCATTGCATTGGAAACCATAGAGTGGATGACAAATTTGGATGCCAACCTTAACTTTACTTTTCAAATTCATCATACAAAAGAAGAAGATACCCATTATACATAACCCTTTGTGGTCTGAAACCTGGATTCCACATCTTAACTATCCAAATGATTTTTCATTATTACAGTCTTTTAATGATAGCGCCTAAAAATGTACTCTCCCTAAGGGCTAGATAATGCCTATGTTGGAGGCAGTATGGAGGCATCTTCTGGGGTTCCTCAATGAACAGGGGTAGTGCTGTACTGTTATACTCCTGTTCAGGAGTTCAGAACAGTTCCCTTCCATCCTGCACTGTCAGCCAGCTCTGTTGGCCAACATGTGGAGGGGCAAACCCATGACTCTTTAAGTACTCTTTTTTTACAGTGGGTTTGGGTTCAGCCCAAAATGACAGCCACCTTAGAAATGTTAATTTTCAGTACACAGAAAACAAAGACATACAGGTACATATCTACATTCACCACTCAGAGTTTGTTTTCATAAAAGCCAAGAGTGAAATCTTGGTCCCACTGAGGTCAATCACAGAACTCATAGATTTCAATGGAGGGTTACATCCCAGAAGTCTATGGATCATCAAGGGAATCTCATCAAAGACTGATACTGACGTGTATTTAATAAAAAGTTTTATGGAAAACTATAATACCTCTTTTGCTATATCTGTGCCAGAATAATTGATGCTTTACTTATGCACATCCCCTTTTTACTGGAAAGATTCAGACCAAACATTTAACCAGGGACAAAGAGGTAGCAGTGGCCAAACATAAGCCAGAATGGTGAATAAATAAGGCATTTTACTTAGCTATTGATAATTCTCTCCAAATTCTCTTTTCAACTGGCAATCTGCCTTTCCCTATCACTGCTATAAGACAGTGCTTCTGCACCTGGGGATTGATCCATTTGGATTAATATTAATTATATGTAAGCTGTAGATAACAATTATTAGAGAATAGACCCCAAAGAAAGGTAGTGATTACTAATACCTTTACAGTGATAATCACTGTATATCTCCTTTCATGCAGTTGGATGTGCTTGGGAATAATACTGATAAACAGCTGAAAAAATAGAAAATTAAATTTTCTTTTCTATTTCCATAAAAATATAGCTCTTTGTGCAAGCTTCATAAAGTATGATTTTTTTTTAACGAAGGCTTAATAAATTACCAGATAAATGGCTGGACGTGATGCTGTAAATTGGCAGAAAACTCTGGGCCAGATTCTCTCCCCTGCCATTCCAGCAGCACAAAGAGACCAGATTCTGGCAATCTGAGAATTTCCCAGGCATGGGAAAGTTCTCAGATGGCATAAAGCTAGCTTAGTTTTTACTCACCTTGCACTGTTTTTGATGTAGGGGGGCATGTTGGGTTGGGAGAGAGAAAGGCTGAAGTATTGCTGTGTTCTGGTTAACCTCAGCTGACGAACTGTTTCCAACTAGCATAGGTTAAAGATGCTTCCTGGTTGTTCTAATCTGAACTGAGGTCAAACCAGTCAGAGAATCAGGGAGTTCTAACCAGCTGCAATAACTGCCTTGCATCTCTGATATGTTATCTGGGTTTCACCCACAACAAAGGATCTGGCTGTCTCTGTCTCTGTTCAGCATTTAATGTGATTCATTGAGAGTGATGGAACGCACTGAACATCAGAAGTCACTGACTTTAAACATCTGAAATGGGATGCAAATGTTTCAGTGAGAACAAAAAAAAAAGGCCTTTGCTGCATTTTGTTTCATTACACTTCACAACACATCCTTTAACTACTTCTTTTCATTTAGATAAAGTAGATTTTCACAATTTTTCAGATGTAGGGAAAAAAACGTGGTACAATTACTTATAATTGGCATTGTATTTTTTTTTCATGACACTATCACTTTTCCCTGCATTTTTTTCTTTAGTTTTAACATTTTTTTCTACCATTCAAGAACTAAAAGGACTGTAATATATGAATACAAGAATAATGGAGGGGAAAGGGAGATTATTTACCTGACCAAAGAATATTTTCACTGCGTGGGCTTTGGGTCCCTCAGGTTGTGAGAGAGTGAATTTTCAATCTGCAATAAGGGCAAAAAAATCTTTGAATGGACTCTCCCCAGAGGCTGAGCTATCCAATGATCCAGCAATAGTTATTCTGGCTGTCCTGCTGCAACTCAGGGAGACATTTCATACAGATTTCCTGAGCACATGCTGAAGAAGTCAGTTGTTGATGGTCATATAAATTTGTAAACTCTGAATGAATGATATATTTTAAATGAACCTTCCAGATTGGTCAGGTAAGGGTGCAGACCGACAATTGTGCGAAACTCAGTGGATTCTGTTTATGTGAATTCTCCGAACCAAAACAAGTGGCTTAGGCTTGCACAAACCTCCAAACTTCAATTGTCCCTGAACCTTTCATGAACCTCTGTGGTACTCATCAATCATTGTACCCTTATGGTATGGGATGGGATCTTTCCTTTCTTACACAACCCATCTTCCTAATGGACTTCAGGCTTCTTATATTTGATGTCTTTTGGAAGGCAATGAACCCATTTGCTTCCTTCCTCCTCCCAATATCTTTAAAGTGCATCAGTTGGACACTTCTGCCATATTGTATCTTTGTGGAGGAGTCATGCTGTAGACCTACCTAGTCAGCTGAAGACTCATACTCACTTCTGCAACTAGCAAAATGATCTCGGGACCTGGAACACACCTCAGAAGTCCCTGAAGGGTACTTTACTCCTGTCAAGCTTGAACAGGCAAATTGATTTGCTTACTTATGTCATTATGTTAGGTCTGTAGCAGAGTGGAGGGGGTAACCCCCTCGGCACTTTTGCCAACCCCCGCCCACACCCCAGTAGCTGCCTGGGCTGGAATAAACTGGACCAGCAGAGTCCTGACAGCAGGGAAAGCGGTAACAGCTGGAGGCACGGATTAACCCAAACTAGGATAGGGCTTAATGGGGTAAACAGGAACAGTTGTGCCCCTCACTGAAGGGAATATATAAGCAAGCCAAGGGGAAACCAGAGAGAGGTGTGGCTAGGGAGGAGAGTATGAGTTGGCACCTTTGTTTGCCTCCTGACCAGAACAGGTGAGCAGCCCAGAGCCTCAGGTCAAATGTGTCTGACTCGGGAGTGGGAACTGTATCAGCGCACTGTAAATAAACAAGCATGGGCGATTGCATCAGGGGATGCCTATGAGTCCAGTTATTGTGGAGGCAGGAGACCACCCAGAGGCCCCAGAAGGTCTGGAAGCCTGTGGCAATCGGCTACAGGGTCATTTGAAAAAGTGTGGAATTAGGATTTTCTGTCCTGTGATAAGAGAATGTGGTGAGCTCCAAGATTTCTGGTTATGTTGTCACGAAAATAGATTAGAGATACTGTTTCTTCAAGGAATTTTCTGGGATTTGAAAGACTGGGTCATTCAAATTTGTAAAATAAACTTGAGACCCTTCATAAAATCTTTCACTCAAAATACAGAGATTCTAGAATAATGGTGTGCATTTTGCTTTCAGCACATAGTCTACTCTCAGTGCCGGGGAGAATCATGAGCAACATCATCCTGGAATATATCAAGAAACAAACAGATCTCCAAATTAGAGAGGATCAAGTGGATTTTAGATCACTGAGATCATGCACAGACCATATTTTTGTTCTTAGAGCACACAATGTGGAGTTGCAAGCACCTCTTGTGAGAAATATTTTTAATCTCCAGAAGGCTTTTCATGGCATACACAGACAGATTTTGGAAAATTATGACATGGTATGGAATACCAGTAAAAATAAGAATAACCAATTTTATATGATGATGCCCAATGTGCAGTCAGAGATGGTAACAACATCAGCCAATGGTTTTTGGTGACAACTGAAGTAGGTCTAGAGTGTATTATGTCCCTACTATTGTTTGCACTGGTCATGGATTATGTCAAGAGGAAAGTAACACCAGAAGGTAACCAAGGAATTTTATGGATAAATGATAAAGCACAATTGGATGATCTTATTTTTGCTGATGACATGGTTCTGCTTAGTTCAACATATCATTTAATGGAAGAAAAGACCCGGCTTTGGGCAGACACAGCAAAACAAGTTTGTTTGTTCATCAACAAAGGGAAGATGAAATATATGGCTATCAATGTCTCAAAAGCAATCATCAGAATAGATGGAGAAACACTAGAAGTAAATCATTTAATCTGTCTAGGGAATGAGATGTGCGAAGATGATGACACCATGCTTAATGTCAAGCAACTAATATAAAAAATTGCAAACAATTTGCATAAACTTGAAAAGAATTGGAAAAGTCACACAACTAGCACTTACTGGTGCTAAAAAATCATATTTTTGTGTATCCTGTCTGTCCTCTCTTTATGCAACAGAGTGTTGAAAGTCTACAACAGAAATTGATAAGTAGATAAACTCCTCCCAAAGTAAGTGTCTGCAGAAGATCTTCAGAGTCTATTGCAAAGAGTTTCTTGCAACATCAGAAATTCTAAGCAAACCAACCTACAGCATCAAACATGGCAAGAAGGTGATGATGGACATATTTAAGACACACTTTTAAGGATGCCATCACACAACTTCAATATCAAGTGACATGGACACTACTTGGAAAGAGAAAAAGAGGGTGACCTATAGAAACTTTACACAGAGCAGTAGAGAAAGAAGCCAGATTCTTCCACCTTACACTCAGAAGCCTGAATAGATCAGTACAATATCTTATGCACCAGAAAGCATGAAAGGACAAAGAAAAGAAAAATCAAATATAGAAAGTCAAGTGATCTAAAACATCTTGAATCCATGCTAGTGATCAAAACTTGTATTCACTACCTGCGTGACTGTATAATCAATATATCTGGCAGGCATGGGCTTATTCAAACATTAAGCAAAATCAAGATGATGCCAATGGTCAGAACGTGCATCATGTTACTCTGGAATAAAAACTTGGTACTAATGGAAAAAGACTGAGTGAAGGGATAGAATTAATGGTCTCCTGGAAAACAAATTACAGAATTAGAGAATGAGCCAAAATGCTTGCTAGTGTGGTATAAGTAACATTGGCTAAATCCTTAATGTTTATCTCATCCACGACATAGCATGATATAGAGCTTGTTAAAAATCATTTGTAGTATTTATTTTTTACTCAGAAAACCAATAAAGAGTATTTAGAAATCCCCCAACTCTTTTGGTTAATTACTCAAAAATACATTTGACTTGTTCAGACTTAAGACCCATTTTATAATTAGCTGGAAATTGAAATTAAGCTAAAAAAATCACCATATGACTTGTCCTCAAGTTCTCACTTTGGGCTAGATGTCTATTATGCACAGGCCAAAGTAATTGCAGTGGTGTGAAGCCAGAGAGTATGTCTACACTGCAATTAACACCCACAGCTGGTCAATGTCAGCTGTCTCAGGCTCATGAGGCTTGGACAACAGGGCTGTAAAATGGTGGGGTAGACTTTTGGGCTTCACTGCAATTTTACAGCCGACATGTACTAGCCACAAGATTAGTGCAGATATACTCTCACTGATCCCTGGGAGCAACACGATGCAGTCTGCCTCAGAGGTAGACTGCCTTTCAGATCTCCTGCAGGCTAGGTCAGCATGACTGCTGCTACCCCTTTCAGGGGGTCAGTTTGTTTTCCCCTGTTCTGATGGTCTTGTGCCTAAGGCTGGTGAATAGAGGGGATGAATCCACAGCTCCACTTCTTGCCTGCTCCCTGGGAAATAGGAACTGAGTAATTCCTGCATTCCTTAAATGTAGGATTCACTGTGTTGCTACCTAGACTGCAAGGATCCTTGTGTCCTCTGCCACTCCACTCTGTATCCACACATGAATTTGGCATAATCTGGCTCTCAAGGAAAATTCCCAGGAAGTACAGAGAAATAGAAAGTACAGAAATGGCCAAAATCTATTGCATAAAGGGAAAAGAATCCCAAACAAACAGAATGATTATGCATGAAAGAGAAATTCAGGGTAAGCAAATAGGGCGAAAACAGAGAATAAGCTAACAAATACAAAATAAAATTAACATCCCATTTTTTCAATCACTTTGCTTGAGAAAAGGCTACAGATTGTTTGTTCATTTGGTTTGGACCACTTTCTTTATTAATCTAGCCTACTTCTTTGATGTCTAATTTGTTTTATTTTCTTTGCTTAGTTATCTCTTTCTATCTCATTTGTTTTCTTCTGCCTATTTTGTTTCTTACTTTAATTTTCTTTTGCATCAATTTTGTCTGCTGACAGTTTGGTCCACCTCCCCTAGCCAACTAATCAAGTTCAAGTAAAAGGGCAGCAAAAATTATTAGGGGGCTGGAGCACAAGATTAAAGAAGAGAGGCTGAAAGAACTAGGCCTGTTTAGTCTGCAGAAGAGAAGAATGAGGGGGGATTTGATAGCAGCCTTTAATTGCCTGCGATCTGCTGGCAATACTCTTACTAATGCAGCCCAATATGCCATTAGCCTTCTTGGCAACAAGGGCACACTGCTGACTCATATCCAGCTTCTTATCCACTGTAACGCCCAGATCCTTTTCTGCAGAACTGCTGCCTAGCTCGTTGGTCCTCAGTCTGTAGCTGTGCATGGGATTCTTCTGTTCTAAGTGCAGGACTCTGCACTTGTCCTTGTTGAACCTCATCAGATTTTTTTTGGCCCAATCCTCTGTTTAGGTCCTTCTGTATCCTATCCCTCCCTTCCAGAGTATCTACCACTCCCCCTAGCTTAGTATCATCTGCAAACTTGCTGAGGTGCAATCTACCCCCTCTTCCAGATCATTAATGAAGATGTTGAACAACCGGCCCCAGGACCGACCCCTGGGGCACTCCACTTGTGACCAGCTGCCAGCTAGACATGGAGCTATTGATCACTACTTGTTGAGCCCTTTGCTCTAGCCAGTTCTCTATCCATTTTATAGTCCATTCATCCAACCCATACTTTTTTAAGATGTGAGGATTGGGAGGAAAAATTATTAGCTTGGTTTTGGTGATATTGAACTTTAGCCAGCCAAGATGATATGTAGTTATATGTAGGAATTAAGGGGAATAAGAAGAGTTTTACAAATATATAAGAGAAAAAATGAATTATAAAGAAAATAGGTGTATTAAGAAGAGAGCCCAAAGGTAACACTTAAAATTATTCTAAAAGTAACTGAGGTGTGAACTTCTTTTAAAACGAGGCTTAGTTTGTAATACTTCTAATGTACTGTTAATAAAGCACTGAGTAGGATTAATGTTGCCTTAATACTTCAGTTCATTTTCCACAAAGTTTACTAATCTATAATGCTAGGAAAAACAGTTTTATTGCATTTGAACATTTGTCCTTGGAAAAAATATTGAATTAAAAACTGTTTTGCAAAACCTCTACTACATGTGTTTTTTGCAATTTCCAGACATTTAAGGGTTAGTTCTCTATTCTGTTGCAGCACTTTTCCACCAGAATGAACTCCATCAGTGTAGTCACACTGGCATAAAAGTGGTGTAATGGAGTGCAGAATCACAAGATCAGATTGCCACATTGTGAGATTCTTCTGATTTTAAGTATGGCTGGCACTACGATGACCAAATATCCTGATTTTATAGGGACAGCCCTGATATTCAGGGCTTTTTCTTATATAGGCACCTTATACCCCCACTCCCTGTCCCGATTTTTCACACCTGCTATCTGGTCACCTTAGCTGACACCTGCCAAATGCATAGCCACAATGTGACTAGCAATTACTTTAGCATGTTTATTATATCAGACTCTCATTTGGAAAAGTATTTCATTGTGTATTATAGCATGTTTGCAGCTACATAAACACATTAGTGTATTTTAGAAGTTCCTTATGTCGGATCATCATTATCTTTCAGCATTTCCTTTAGCGTGTTTATATTCATTTAGCAGGTTTATTTTATTTAGGCCAGATCTTGTCCCATCGTAGCCAACAGGAATTTTACCACCAATTTCAGCGGGAGCAGGGCTCAATACTATATATTCATGCATAGAAAAGAGTCAGATGTCTGGTGTAGGGGAACTGGCTAACTCAGAGGATTTCCAACCTTGAAAGATGATGAGGTTGCTTAGCATCTCAACAAAGGCTCTTAGTATCTTACAGGTTCAGGGTCGTACTCATTTCCTTTCTTTCCTATGTCAATCATTCAAATCTAATCCATGACAGTAAAGCATGAAAGTTGCTACCATTAAAAGATATTTGGTGGCTTTTGGACTTATATTATAATAACTTGCACCAATATCTGAGTTGCTCAAAGCACTTTCAAAAGATGGTATTGTTTTCATATTGCCAGTGGGGTTCCTGAGGCACAGAGGTGATTAAGTGACATCTAAGATCCATGCAGGAGAAGTCTGTGACAGAATCTGGAATAGAACCCTGGTCTCCTGACACACTGTTCACTTCTCCAGCCAACAGACCCTGCTGTCTCACCAGTATAATTCATTCTAGTGCAGTGTCCACACCACACAAAACACCCACCATCAGAACTGCTATTAATGGACAACTTTGTTTGCAGTCTCAATAGAAGCACCAAGGGCTGAATATATTAAAACCAGAGTCAACAAAGTACAAGAGAATATTTAATAAGGAATAACTGTGCTTTGGCAGAGAAATGGACTTGATGACCTAATCAGCCTCTTTCTATCGTTAATCTTTGATTCTCTGAATGGGCCTGAACGACTTTCTCCCCATGAGAAGTAGTTCCTCCAGATGAAGGCTGGCTGAGTCACAATAATAGGGGGGCATGAAGAAACTTGAATTGCTCTTGCCATTGCTGTGGCTAAACGGAGAACTGGTCTTGAGAGCTGCCAGTTTGGAACTTGCAAAAGCATTAAATTTAAAAAACAAACAAATGCTACTCCATGTGATAAAGTAATTCTATAATGTATCCTAAATTTAGCATCCCCTAGTATATACATATTTTCAGTTTTGGAACTGCTTAAAATACAGATTTACAGCTGATAATGCTTGTCTACGATTGCCATTCCTCACTGCTGACAGCTCAGTGTTGTAATGTGCTGGGCGCCTTTAGCTCCTTCACCTTTTGTAAGAGTTGAAGATGTTCAGCACCTCAGTAGAGTGGGCCATAAGACAACTCTTCATCCTCCAACAGTTGAGAAAATGCAATCCTACAGGATTGGCTTCTTGTAGTTTACTTTTTTAAAACTTTGGATCACTGAGAGTGCCTCAAGCGAAACATATTTTAGGATCTTGGGGAACAGGAATGAGACAGTCAATATAATGCAGAGCACTTAGTCTAAAATAGCAGACCTCACTGAGCAATCAAAATCTCAGTTCTTTACACTGACTAGACTTCTCAAGATTACAGATCAATAGCTTTTTTAAACTAGACAATGTTGGTGTCCAGTTTAATAGCACAGGTAGTTTTTTGCAGCTGTTGGGGGCTGCAGCTCAAAAACATAGTCTCCTATAGACAGCTTTAACCTTAGGAAAGCTGAAGATTTGGAGTTCTCCATCATGAATGAGGCCCGGTCTACACGTACCTTTGCGATTCGGCAGCAGTCGACGGGAGATACGCAAGTGACGTAAATCACTTGCGTATCTCCTGTCGACTTTGCAGCATCTCCTCCGCGCGCCATCCACACTGCGCTGTGTCAAAGGGAAGAGCGCTCCCTTCGACGCAACGGTACTCCACTTACCGAGGTGGTTTTCCTGCGTCGCTTCCTGGATCGACTGAGCGCGTCTATACAGCCCGCTCAGTTGATCCAGAGCAATCGATGTGACGGTGGCGAATTTGCCGCCGTCAGTGTAGACCCAGCCCGAATGTCTCCCCTGTTTAACAAGTTTATATTTCTAGGACAATTATTCATGGTTTTTGAATACAGTAACTGGAAACAGAAAACACTAACAATCTCATCTAAATTGGCTGTGCACTCACTAACTTGGATGACTGCAGGGTCAGTAAGACAGAGGTGATAAATGAGTTACAATTACTCAAAACCAATACATTCTGAGGCCCAGATGGGATTTAGCCAAGGTTTTTAAATGATAATAAGGAGAAAAAATGTAGACTGGTGGCAGTAATCCTGGAAGCCTAGATGATTATGAAAGCAATTTTGGAATCTCACAGGAGGAATAAAATTGATACATGCAACATGTGGTTAGCAATGCAATAGAAACTAAATTAAAAAGCAACCCTAAGAATACTAACAACAGCAGCACCAAATATAAGAACACCTGCTGAATGAACACTCTGATAATACATACACCTCTCTCAGGGGCTTGTATCAGACTCCTCAGGGATAGTTTTCCTACTTTGAAAATCAGATGTTCATTTTTAGTTCATTTTTTTCAATTTCCACCTTTATCATCAACAGCTCCAAGAAAGGTGGATTAAAGTCTGTCATTGATTCTGAAACTTAGCTAACCTGGGACTTTTAAGATACCTCAGTGAGAACACATCGAAAGAATGGAAAGAGATGAGAGACAATTAAAATTACAACACAGTGAACACTTCTCCATACAAACTGATACTGGACTGCCAAGAAAAAAAAAGCACTTTTCATGTCCCAGGATGTATTCTGGTTAATGGTGAAGACTATATACATGGGCTCTAATTAACACAAGTGGAAAATCACAGGTGAGATATAATTCTGAAAATCAAAGTGTTTTTAGTGTGCTCTATAACACTGACCTCTTGAAGTCATTAGTAGAGCTTAATGGTAATCAGATTTTCCACTCTGTGACAAATTATGAGATTTTGAAAAAAAATTCATTCTGTCACAGAACAATAACAACCACAAAATCTCAGAACTATTAGCAGAATGGCTCCAGGAGGGTGAGCTGCCAAGGAGCTCAGCTGGCAAGCTGGTGGGAAACAAGGCAGGGTTCCGCTGGAATTTTGTTGAAATGACATGTTCCTGTGGAATGTTTCAATTTCAACAAATTGACATTTTCTGACAGAAAAATATTATGTTGGAAAATTTCTAACCAGCTCAAGTCGTTGGGCCTATCTATCTAGTTTCTGAGCACCTCACAATCATTCATGGGTTTTATCATTGTAATGCCTGTATGAAGTAGGGAAATATTATCCCAGTTCACAGATAAGAAACTGCGTATGGGATAGATTGTGACTTGCTCAGCATGACACAGCAACTCTTTGGCTGAGCTACGAATTGAACCCAGATATTGAGTTCCACATCACCTGATTCTCAGGCCAGGGCCCTCCACTACACTATCCTTGCTCCCTGAGTTGTTGCTTCCTCCAGCCTAAGTTGTTGGTTTAAATTTTGTTAATATAATAAAATATAAAGAGGCAATGTCAATAAATAGAATAAAGCAGAAGTGGACAGCAGTGAATATAAATTAGAAGTTAAGAAATACAAATATTTGGTAAGGAATACTAAAAATGTAATGAAAAATCCATCACTGGTAGGGTTTAAGACAATAAGAAGTTTTTTAACAACAGAAATTAAAAGAATCCGATCAATGGTATAGGTCCATCCTTGGATGGAGATGATAAAGTTGTTGTAACGATGCAAAAAAGGCAGAAGGGTTCAGTAAATATTTCTGTTCTGTATTTGGAAAGAAGCCAGATGGCATATTCAGAGCCCACAATAATGATGAAATACTTTCCATTACAACAATAACTAAGAAGAATGTTAAACAGTATCTAACAAATTTAAATTATTTAAATCAGTTATTCCAGATCATTTGTACCCAGAAGTTTTAAGAGTTGGCTAAAGAGCTCTTCTGATCATTGAGGTTATTTTCAACACATTTTGAAACAATGGGGAAACTGGGGACTAGAAGAAAAATAAAGCCGTGTCAATATTTTAAAAAATAAAGGCCTGTTAGCTAGATATTTATCCCTGGCAAAACTGTACCACACAACATTTGGAATAAAAAATTAGCATAATAGAAAATCAGTGTTACATAGTAAGTGGATTCAAAGTGACTTATCTCAAAATTTAATTGTTAATGGGGTATCATTTTTGAATAGATGTTTCTAATGGGATTCCTCAAGGACTGATTCTTGGTACAATGCTAGTTAATGTTTTAATGCGTGATCTAGAAGAGGAGAATGTAAAATCATATAAAGTTTTTAGATGACCTGAAGACTGTTAGAGTGGTAAATAATGATATGGTCAGGTCACGTATGTAGGATGATCTGGATTACTGGGTAAAATGGGCTTAAACAAATAATATGAGTTTTAATGTAGCCAAATGCAGTCATACTTCTAAAAATAAAGAAGGTAGGCCATGCTTACAGGATGGAGAACTATATCCTAGAAAGCAGAGACCGGGAACAGGACAAGGGTTAAGGACAGACAAACAAATGAATATGAGATCTAATGTATTGGGAAACAGTTAAAGGTGTTTATAAACTGTCCAATGTTATTTTCTATGGGACTGTGTTTCTAATGTGGCTCTGGTTCTACTTGGTTATTTGGCAAACAGCTAAAAGCATTAATTCTAAATTTGAAAGTTTATTGATCAAACACAAGAAAGTACAAGAAATTAAAACAAGCATTTATACTAAAACTGAAATTGAGTGATTATGAAAAAGAAAATTAATCAAAACCATTAAAGTCTCTCTTCCTTGCAGGCAGAATATTAGTCTCTTATTTTCAGAGCTACCTTTCTTTGATCAAAAGTAAAGGATTAATTTTACCCTCAGTCCTCTTGTGCAAAGATTATTCACTTCTCTGTTTCTAACGACAGACAGACAGATACAAGATGGGGCGAGAGAGGGGTCAAAAAAGGTGGGAGGAAATATGGCTTTTGTTGTTGTCTCTGGAACATTGGATATCTGGTCATTCATAAATGGATGCTTTGTCTGCTCCTTGGACCCTCATTCATGCTTTGATCAGGCATGTCATCTGTTTGGATCATTTCTACTTAAACAAGGCAGGTTTGGATAAATGCACTATAGTTGATTTTAGGACTCAATGAAAAGCCAAGAGAATGAGAGAAAGGATAGGAGGTGAATGGGGGAGAGCAAAAAACAACATAACAAGAGAAGGGAAAATAGTACAGGATTTTATGTACCTCTGCAGTATGGGGAATTAGTTGTCCTGACTGAGGACTGGATGTCATGGTAATCTGATGACTTTCAGCATTCACAGGTGTAAACAAAGTTCCTTACACAAGCAATGCCAGTTGACCTTCCTTTTGGGAACAAAGTCCTTAGCTTGGTGTGCTCCATCTGTTGTGAGGTCAAGAAAGCTGCAATGAGTTGCAGTGCTGCCAGGTAGAGGTTTGATCTGGAGGAAGATGACTCTTTTTTTTCAATCTCTTTGTAAGAATCCCCAAAAGGGTAAAAATGGGAGGCATATTTTATCCTCATTATTTTGACCATCAATTAAATCCTTTTCCATAAGGCCAAACTTGTCATAGATAACTTTGTCCCCATGCTTTCTTGTTTACCAAGTATGATCTCACATAGTCCTTGAATTATTTAGATTAATTAATTAGATTAATCTGTTTGTTTAGATTAATATAATTTCTCTGTCTGGCTTTCATGCACCTATTGGAACATTAATAATCAAAAGCAACTTGACCTATTTTTCATTCTTATTGTAACATCATATGAGCTTTCACATACCTTTTACAGTTGAGGTTAGGATAGCTTTCTAGGGTCCAATAATCACAACAGATCCCAGTGTATGGTGCTGTGGCCAAAATGGTTCATGCTTTTCATGGATGCATACGCAAAGGTCTAGTGAGTAGGAAGACTGTATTACCTCAGTATTTGGCACTGATGAAACCATAGTGTGTCCAATTCTGATGTCTACATTTCAAAAAGGGTGTTGAAAAATTGGAGATTGTGCAGAGAAGAGTTACAAGTATGATTCAAAGACTAGAAAACATGCCTTACAGTAACAGATTTAAGGAGCTTAATATATTTAGTTTACCAAAGAGACAGTTACAGCGTGACTTGATCATGGTCTCTAAGTACCTATAAAGTCAGAAGCTATCTGTAGCAGAAGGCTCTTTAGCAGACAAAGGCGTAACAGGATCCAGAGATTGGAAATTGAAGCATGCCAAATTTATACTGGAGATAAGTTGCAAATTTTTAATTGTGAAGGTAATTAACAATTGGAACAATTTATCAATTCTCCATCACTTGAAATCTTTAAAACCAGGTTTGGATGTCTTCCTAAAAGATACACTCAGGTTCAACCACAAGTTATTGGCCTCGATGGAACGAATTCCTGTGGCTTTTATTATGCAACAGGTCAGATTGGATGATCACAATGGTCCCTTTTGGCTTTATAATCTATGAATATTTATGCTAATGCATATGTAGCATCATCTTACCTTCAAAATATTTACCCTTTCTTCTCTAAGATAAGGGACAACACTCTGTCTCCTCTTTGCATATAAGTATTGTCAAATGAGTAAGAGGAATGACCTGAAGTTAATGTGAGTATAAATTATAGCCAAATTTGTCCATTGTTCCCCTTGTGACACTCCCGATGTGTTCAAAATCTGCTGCAATTAGTGGGAGGTTTGCAAATGAAAGACTGCAGCATCAGTCCCAACAATAATGAGTCCAAGAGAAACACTTGTAGGGAATGGAAAAGAAAGAGAAGAAAGAGAAACATCTACAGAGGAGAAGAGAAAGGGAATAAATAAATTGAAGCTGAGAGACCAATGGGAGTGTTTGTCCAAAACATTTTATAACATTTGGTAGTTTCCATCTTGCAATGAAAGAAAACAAGAGCTCAGCCAAGGCTGCAGTTTAGATCAGGACATAAGCTTTTGCTAAGTTCAGGTGTGAGACAGATCAGAATTTCCCCAAAGTTTGAAAATGATCAAATCCAGGGGTTGGGATCCACTTCTTTATGTAGATTACATATGATAAAGGATTGAGAAACAAAAACCCAGAGAATTTGTGTAAAATGCTAAGACAGACTAGTGGAGGAAGAGCATCAATTAAAGTAATGTAAGTGTTTATTCTTTCCCGAGTAAATAAAGCATGGAACTCCCATTATTAATAAAGATAATTATCCATGTAAATCCCTCTGAATAACGATAAGATAATAGCATCTTTGATATATGGAAAGACAGTGAATGCTGCATATAAAAAGGTAATGACCTAAACATGGACAAATACAAGCCTATGAGAATTAAGTACATCATTGCAAATTAGATATGAAAGCACATAACAAAAGTATGAAATTAATATGAATGATTTAAAGCAAAAATAATTGACACGTCCCCACAGCTATGAATTGAGGAAAAACAATAGTTAGGCTTGTGAAATGTATGTCTGGGGATCCATGTGACTAGTCCCTATTTACATGAATAGTCCTATTGGTTTCAGTGGGTCTATTTGTATAAGTAAAGGTTTGGTGGAACAAGTCCCAGGGGACTGCATCTCTCAGAACATGAGATACAAATAGCTTCTATTGATTTCAGTAGCATTTACTAGTATCCTATGGCAGGATGATAATGGCCTAGAAATATAGGTTTAACAAATGTATTTTGGTTTCTATGTCTCTCTTTTTCTTTCTCACAAACACACTCAAACTTTCATGGACACATTCTCACTCACAGCTTGTAGCATATAAAAGGGTAAATCCAATCTCATATTTTAAAAGTGCCAGCTCTGAAGACTTTTAATCAGACAGCCAAGGAAGGATCTGATTTAAATCTTAGAAATGTAGGATGAAAGGGATCTTGATAGGGGTCATCTCGTCTGGTCCCCTGCTCTGAGGCAGGATTAAGTATTATTTTAAACCATCCCTAACAGGTGTTTGTCTAACTTCCAATTGTCTAAAAAACTTCCAGTTATGGAGATTACACAACCTCCCTTGGTAATTTGTTTGAGTGCTTAACTACCCTGACAGTTAGGACATTTTTCCTAATGTCTGACCCAAATCTCCCTTGCTGCAATTCAAGCCCATTGTTTCTCGTTCTATCCTCAGCAGTTAAGGGAACAATTTATCACCCTTCTCTTTATAACAATCTTTTATGTAATTTAGGACATTTAACTTGTCTAAGTAATTTTTAACTTGTTCTTTCCCTATTTTAACCTCAAACCTTACCCCATTTACACTGATGTTCACTATGTTAGTCATCTGATCACTGCTAACCTTTTTGGTGAAAACAGAAACAAAAAGGCATTTAACACTTTGTCCTTTGCTACATTTTCTGTTATTGTCTTTCCCTCTTCATTGAGTAATGGGCCTACCCTGTCGTTGGTCTTCCTCTTGCTTTTAAAATATTTGTAAAAGGTTTTCTTGTTATCCTTTATGTCCCTAGCTTGTTTAATCTCATTTTGTACCTTGCCCTTCCTAATTTTGTCCTTACAGGACTGTATTGTTTTCTTATAGCCATCCTTTGTAATTTGACCTAGTTTCCACTTTTTATATGACTTTTTTTTTTTATGAGTTTCAGGTCATCACTGAAGATCCTGGTTAAATCAAGGTGGTCTCTTGCCATATTTCCTATCTTTCCTATAGTGCCATTAATAGAGTCTCTTTAAAAATCACCACCCATCCTGAACTCTTCTTTTTCTTAGACTCGTTTCCCCAGGGATCTCACCTACCAATTCTCTGAGTTTGCTAAAGACTCCATTCTTGAAGTTCATTATCTTTATTCTGCCATTCCTTAGAATTGTGAATTCTATCATTTAATAATCAATTTCACGCAAGTTGCGTTCCTCCTTCAAATTCTCAACCTAAATTCCTCCCTAAATGTCAGATTTAAATCTAGAACGGTCTCTCCCCTAGTCACCTTCTCCACCTGCTGCAATAAAAAGTTGTCTCCAATGCTTTTCAAGAACTTTGATAGATAACATCAAAGTTTATTCTGTATTTACAATTAGTGAAAAGGACACTATTGGAAATTATGGGTAAATGTGGTTTGCACTGATCTTGCTGGAGATGTTTAAAAAAACACTAAGATGAAATGTAACCTCCTATAGCAAATATATTGTATTTTTAATGATCAAGCATGTGAAGAATCTTGGACACCTAGAAAAACAATGTATTTGCTTGTTTGTTTGCGTAGAAGAAGTTAAAAAGATTTCTGCCATTGAGCTTCTACCACTTTTTCACCAATATGATGCTACTGTTCTTGTGTATTAATGCTTTTAAATGGTGGCTTTAATTGCTGTGGACCTCAAGCTCTTGAAGTAACCTTCCCTTAGGTAAAGTCAAAGTTCATTGAAAGTTTCACACAAAGAAGTGGCAAGATTTAATTAAAACTTTATTAATACAAATGATACGCAGATTGGAAGGTAAATTCTTTTTGAACATGTGGTTATATATATAAGCTTATTTGTGGATGATTAGGAAGAACTGGCAGTTAGCTGATTGTCAGGTCCTTTCAGTTGACTGCACAGTTGGAGAGGTATCTGACTTCAGTAAATATTGTGATGCTGGTGGGAGAGCGTATCGTTTCTATTTCAGTAGAGGGATGTAATCCAGAATCCTACAGAGAACAATTTAAACTCTGAGAACTGCATTTTTACATTTTCCAGGCATCAATACAGTTGAGTGAATTTTCTGTTTCTGTCTTTCAGACTGTTTACTTCATGCATCTGACATTGTATAGTTAATTTCATTATTTCATCACAGTGATTTTCCCCTGTTATTTATGTGGTAACAATGATAGAACACCATTGTGAAATATAGAAGAATGTGGTTGTAAAAATCACATAAATTGGCAACAAGATTCAGGAGCAGTTGTAGGATCTGAAACTACTTTACTCACTTTTCTAAGTATGCTAGATTTTAAGTTGACGTAGTCCTATTAAATATTTGTATATATTTAATGAAAATAATAATTTCTTGTTTTTAACAAGCTACTGCTCCCTGTACACACATTCAGCCTCCATCTCACTGAATGATTGCAGAAGAACCTGTCTTAAAACACACAGAACATCAAACTGTGTTTGGCACTTCACAGACCTGTGTAAAAGTTTAAGACAAAGTCACTGTCCTGAAGAATTTACTACATAAATAGACAAGAATACACTATCTAAATAAACAAGAATGTAGACAAAAGATGGGGAGTAGGAATACAGAGTAGATGGACACAACACAAAAGTGAAGTGATTGAACATAAATGCATTTCTGCTTCCCTCTTACTATCACTTATCCCTTTGGATTTGTGCTCATCATGGAAGTCTGACAAGGTTACTTACCTCTAGTAGCTAGATCACAGCTCTTCTTCAGTTTACCCACTAGTCAACAATCTCCTTCTGGCTCTCAGAGAAAGTTTTGCTCTCCACCCAAATTTAAAAGTCCTTCCCTTTGATGGTAGCATCATATTGGTGAAAAAGTGGTAGAAGCTCAATGGCAGAAATCTTTTTAACTTCTTCTACGCAAACAAACAAAACCCTAATTACTGCTTCATCCCTTAGCTATGAATATCCAAGTTCATCATCATTAGTTGTTTGAGAAATGAATGGAGACAAACGGTCATAAATGGTTGCTCATCTTATTAAAAATTGTATTTGAAATCTGTAAAATGCTAGATTAAAAATGAAACATTAAGTACATCCGCATAGATTTAATAAAAGGTAGAGTCACTGCTGCCAAATTAATTTTCGGATATAACAAAATCAGTTCTGATTGAATGAATTGTCTCATTGATTTTCCTCTGTGGGGTTTAATAACTTGCTTGAGTGGCACTCAGATTAGAATAAATTTTCTTCATTCCTAATTACTACTTTTTTCCTAATTCCTAAAAATAGCTACCACTAGCAGAGGAAAGAACAAAAATGTATACATTTATTTACAAAGCTAGCAAACTTGTTGACTCAATATTTACAGGCAATAAAAAGGAAAAAAGAATGGACAATGGTTTTAAAGAACAATTACCAAAACATAACATGGGAAAAAACACTTTAATAACTAAATCCAACTGTTTATTAAGTACCTATTTTTCTTTTAAGAGCTTCTTTGTTTGAGATATAGTTATTAAATGCCTCTTGCCTCCTACAAAGAAGACTCTCAGTTTTTGACTTTCTCTCTGTCATGTCCCCTCTTTTCCCCTGGATTAATACAATTAGATCTTTGGCCCGTGAGTCCAACTAATCATCTTTTCACACATGAGCCTGGGCAACCACTTTCATTCAAAACAGTTTGCAACTCAGGATTAATTTACCAGCTGAGGATCCAAACCAGAAGATGTATTCCATGCCTCTGGCCTTCACTGCCATGACAAAACTGAGCAGACACAGTTAACCAAATTTTTCTGACATTTGGGTGGAATTCATCTTCATCTCCAAGTACTGTATTAATCAGGATGTATCAGACTATTTTATTCTCCACTCCTACAAGAGTCAAGCTATTATGACACCATTCATACTTTCCTACGTATCATTGTGGCCTCCATTTTCAAAAAGCCCTTAACTTTGATTATTCAAAGTTTCATCTGGTATTTAGAGAGAAAAATTTGGAATCCAGAACAATAAATTAATAATTATAACTGAAAAAATATAACCTGCAGCAAGGTGCTGTGGCCTACCTCAGCCCAAGGAATGGCTGCAACATCCCTGCTGGGCAGATCTGGACACTGCAGACCAAATAGCCTGGGAGCAGAGGGGTGGGGCCAGGACAGGAAGGGGAGCTATAAAAGGCCAGCCTAGCAGCTCAGTTAGGGGGAATCAGCTGCTAGAGAAGGATATGTCTTCTTGGAGGTTGCAGTCTGGTCTAAGGCCTGCAGAGCAAAACCCCCACCAACTGAAGCCTCCAGGGTTGCTGGGCCCTAGTGACTGGGAAGAGCTACCAGAGGCCACTGCCTGGGAGAAACCCCCTGAGGCTAGCCCTGATCTAGAGGAGTTGCCTGGGACCCACAGGAGCTGCTGGAACCCTTGTGCTGGGGGACCCTGTGACCTGGAGGAGCTGCCATCTGCTGACAGTCCCAAGGACTTCCCAGACCTGCTGATGGCAAGGGAGTCATGAGACTGCTGCTGGCCATCTACCCTGGGGGGTCTGCAGAAGGCTCCTGGCTCCAGGTACCCAGGTTCAGGGTGGGAGGAAGTAGCCTGGGGGCAGCCAACTGCAGTTTGACTGAACTTGTGGTTGCACCAGTGTTAGCATGTTGCAGCTGGAGCCCTGCTGACCCAGTGGGAGAACCCTTTGCCATTGATAGGTCCATGGGCTGGGATGCAGTGGAGCTGGGTGGGCCTGTGTCCCCCTCCTCCCTTCCCTAGCCACCCTGGGAATGCTTGTCTCCTCTGAACCTGATGCCACAGAGGCTATTGAGCATTGGGACTACAGACTACTTGGCCGTCCCACCCTGCTTGAAGGCCCAGGGCTATAGACTACTTTGTCTGCCCTGCCTGCTTGAGGGCTGGGGGCTATAGACTGCTTTAATAGCTCTGCCCTGCCTGGGGGCTTAAAACTCTTTCCAGATATGCCCTGCCTGAGGGCTGGGGGCTACAGACTACTTGCCTGCCCCTCCTGCTTGAGGGCTGGGGGCTATGGATTGCTTTAATGGCTCCTGCTGGGGCTAAAGACCCATAGCCCACTAGCTCTTTCCCTTAGAGCAAGGCCCTGTGGCCTTCCTCGGAGCCTGGACCCGAGGAAGGGCTGCGACACCCCTACTGGGATGTGTCGTCAGCCTACATAACCCCACTTATTTTTATCTTTGGTTGGCCTAGCTGTGAGGCAGCACTGTTGAGAGCTGAAGATTGCCAAGCTACTCAGTTTTAAAACTGCATTTTTCTTTTGTGCAGCCATCTTTCAGAAACCTTGATACATGGATCTGGTATCTGATTCATTTCTTAAAAGGCTTTCAATGACTAGGCAAAGTTGTTTAATATAGATGTGATGTCACTTGAACCAGGATAGAATTCTATTATAAACAGAGTGGGCCATATTCTCACTGAGGTAAATCAGCATAGCTCTGTTGACTCACATGCTCAGTATCTACACTAAATCCACATTCAGCTTAGTTGGCTGATAGATGAATCCCCCCTTTTCTGCTGTTTCACATTTACATTTGAATGAAAATATTGGGACTCTATTGTTATATATCAACAATGAAAGAACTATAGTTTTTCCACTTTTATAGTAAGGACTTCATCCTGCAAACCCTTATTTATGCAAGTAGTAACTTCAGTGAGACTAGTCACATCAGTACAGATTGCTTGTTTGCATGACTGAGCCCTTATGACACACTTCTTTTTACAAAATACAGCTGAATATATTTACTGACTTTACATTAAAGCAATATTTTAAACATGTTCCTATAAAGATAAATGACTGTCAAAAGTTGTGACTGATATTTTCTCTGAAAGTTGTGGAACGTGAGCAGTGAGGAAAGGATTTTTGATGTAGAAATGCTGTTGTGTAACTGCAGTGGTTACATTCTAAGGCTGTAAAACGTTGCACAACTATACCCTAGCCTCTGTTTGCCAGAAGTCAGGAATGGGCATCAAGGGATCGATCAGTTGATGATTACCTGTTCTATTCGTTTCCTCTGAAGCACCTGGCATTGGCCACTGTTGGGAGACTGGGCTAGATGGACCATTGGTCTGACCCAATATGCCATTCTTATGTTGCTAAATTCTTTTGCATAAGGTATAAAAAATTTTCTTTTAAAGAAAACAAATATGCATCAAACACATTGGAAGAGCTTATGTATGTCTTCTCAGCAAGATCAATAAAAGCCTGAGGGGTGGAGAATAATTCATAATATCTTCAATTCAACTGTAAGTGTGAGTCAAACTCAGACTTAGCATTGAAAAACAGTGTAAGAGAGATGGAAGTAAGTCAGGTAATGCACACTGAAAACATGTAGTGGGAACTGGAATAAAAATGAGTTTAATTTCATCTGAAAAACTGAAAAGAAAGGAATGTTTAGGATATGCTGCTCTAGACACTATACCTATATCATACACTGTTGTAATTAGTGTAACTCCTCTGAAAACAAAGTTATGCCAAGAATTAATTTATTGCATATTTCTAATAAAGTACCAACTGAAAGTTTCTTATCTGCACCCATGCAAATTATAATGAGAGGGAACAGAGAGAGTGACTGGATGCTGTGTGTTCTCTTGTTGCTACATAACTAAATAATCTGCATGAGAAAACTAATTCATACTAGAGTGAAAGGAAGCAAATGTTTCACTTGGTGAAAAAGCAAACTGAAAGGATGGTTTTATTGCTTGTGCCTGCTTAATTCTGCTGTGCTGCAAACAGCATCAGGACCATCATATTATTAGAATAAGAGAGTTAAGAGTTGTTGTTAGCTATCATTATATCACTGTTCAAAAAGGGGTTGAAACATCTTTCTTGACTCACAGTAGCTGTAATAACTCCTTTAACATTAATGAAAATTAAGTGCCTCCAAGGAGAGGGCCAAATTCTTCTGTTTTTTCCAAGTGTAAATCAGGAGTAATTCTGTTAAAGTCAATATTAGTTTCCCAGATAAAACCAGTCTGTCCATTCACATTGCCATTTTCCACTACATATGCTTTCATTGTACCATGCTGCTTTCCTTATTTATTTTGGATGGATGGAGCTGACAAAATGATAAAACCTAAGGGCATCCAGTGAAAATAAATTGAGTTAACTGGATTTAAGTTGGTTTAACTGAGAGTAGGATTTGACCCAGTTAAGGGGGGGGGGGTTGATAGATAGAGCTTTGTGCAAAAATATAGTTTAAATCATTTAACAGTTAATAGGAACTACTTTTAGCTCCTAGTAGTGTGAAGTTCAAATTCTGATTGCTATTTTCTTTTGATTGACTATCTCATATCTATCTAATAGCTCAAAGCAAGAGAGGTCATTCTGAATGAAAATCTTTTCTCTCAAATTAAAAAGCCTTGTGTAGTCATTTTCATCAGTGCCTTGTAAGCATGGTGCTCTTCCTTGCCATATCATTATACTCATTACATTTGTCAATTAGTGTTGAATATGGGACTGTAGTTGTGTATTGGGTGATGTTTATTCTTTTTGCATTAAAAAGATGCTGAACTTAGCTCCAACCAAGTGAAGTAAAACATTTGCACATAAAAGTTTCACTTTACATATCTTAAGCTGATCACCCTTAGAGGATTCAGTGAGTACTGATGTTCAGGAAAGGCAAGAATGAAGGCTAATGAAGTCTTCCAAAGAAACCTGTTATGTTTGAGCTTGTGAAGAGAAAAGAAGGGAAGTTCATTCATCCTCCATTGCTCATCAAATGCAATGGTTGAAAAATAAACCATAAATCAGTTTTTTATTTCAGGGATTATCGTTCCAGCAAGGCAAGAAACTATTTTAGACAAAGTGATATTGTGCTTTTTTTTCATATTTCCATGTAACAGGTCTCTGCTTTTTGTGGATGAAAAAAGATTTTAGCTCTTCATGGACCTATTCCAACATAACTTAAAACTTCACTTTAAAATCCTGGGTACATCAGTGTCTTGAAAGTAAATCAATCAAAAAAGTTATCCTCTCTTCCTTTGTTAACATTTTCTTATGGCAATGGATATTAGTTAGTGAAGAAATTTGTCTTGGGGTTTATCTTCTATCAATAAGACTTCAGTCCAGAATATATCTAAATTAATTCTTCAATAACTCCTTTTCACTAATATCCCAAGGGTCTATCAAAACTAGACCAAAGAAATAGGTTTTTAATGCCCTCGGAAGCATGCCAAACCCAGGTTGCATTGACCTACTAGAGGAAGCAGGTTCCAGAAACCTGCATCTTGTCCTGAGAGCACCCTGCTATTGAGGGTTTGGCCACAGAAAATGGCAGTCAGGTATCTAAAGGATTAGAAATATTATGGTGGAACACAGGGAGAGTGACAATTCTTCAACTGGCAGTGCAAACAATTGGCAATATGGCCAATTCTCACAGTTGTATTGCAAGTCTCATGATATTTGGTGTTTTAGTTTGTTTGGGTTTTTTTAAAGTCCCAGAAACTTGGGCTGTATGACTACTGTATGTGAAAATTTCAGCTTTCATTTTTAAAATGTTTTTCAACACTGATTGTTGTGGTGAAAATCTGTAAACACGAATCTTACAGACTCAGAAATCAAAGGCCAATAAAAAGAACCCAAAATTAATTAACCACTGGTTTTAAGAAAATAATCTCAGGATCTTTGGAGCCTGATTCATGACATTTAAATGCTTGGGGGTGGGGTAGTGGAACTACATGCAAAATCATTTGGATCCTGTGATGGAATGTATAGCCCACACAGACCCTGAATGGGTTAATATGGGCCTAAGAGGCTAAGTATCCTACCTGGAAGGAGAGCCAGGCTTAACTGATCATGAAGCCCAGCTGGTAGGAGCAGGCTGGTTAGCACACAGAGTGGAAATTAGTAGCAGAAAGATGTGTTAGGGAGGGAGTACTGATTACCATCCTTTGGGTTATCTTTGGGAAGAGAGAACAAACTGACACTGAAATGCCTTTCCACCAGGAAATCAAAAAATGTCATGGAAGGTGGTATTATTCCTAGTACTGGTCACTATTTATATGGCCATAGCACAAGGCGTCCTAGTCATGGACCAGGACCCAGCACATGCTAACACAGAGCAAAAAGACTCTTATTTTTTCCTGTCCCCCAAAGAATTTACAATGTATTATTGAAGCTTTATTGCTGAAATGATAGATTTTTTTTTGAGAATACAAATCAAAATTAAAAAGAAATAAAATTCCTTTGCTGTAGGAGCTTATGCTATCTCAAGAATCAGCATTAGAATTTTCACTTAAACCTGGTTTCAGTCCTTAAAATTGTCACCATACTATTGATCTGTTAAGCATAAAAAATACCTTCGTTGAGATGGTCAGAAAATTTTGAGTTTTGAAACTTCTATGAGAAAGGGAAAACATTGACATGGAAAATTTTTAATTGTGAAAAACGGACATCGCTATACAGACTAAAACAGGTAAAGGAACCTAATGAGCAAATATACAATTTAGTCAAGAGGTTGTAAAAATATCCAGATATACCTAATCTATCCAGGTTAGACTGGAAAAATAAAACCCTCCAAGCCCAACAACTCAGTTTTACCGAGGCGTACTCTTCAGTGAAAATTGAAATTTCTTTGATTCTCCAGGGACAAATAGGGAATTTTCAGTCAGCATCACTGGCCAAAAGATGATGATTATTGTAGGTCCTTGCCCTCCAGAGCTGTGTTGCCAACAATGATTCTGCAATTAGAACATGGCTAACTATTCTATGGATGATGCCCTGAATCAGAGAAAATTCCACTGCACTCCCCTATAGCTGCATTAGCTCTGCAATGATAACCGAAGTCAAAATTAGTGAAATAATATTTTTGTCTGTAACATAAGAGAAGATATGAGTCAGAATACATGGATGGAGGAAAACTGTTGAGTGAGAAGGTGGCTTTCTGACCACAACCACATTTTAAATGACATAAGTATCTCTATGATTTCAAGTACAATTTTTTTACCTCTAGTCAAAGACTGCTTCTGTTTAGCAACTAATTTTTTGTGGGTCCCTTGAGCAGTAATTTAAGAGAAGTTTCTGCATCCTGTATTTACAAACAGGAATCATATTACCCAATGCTGAAACTCAAACATCTCTAGGGTGGAAAGCAACATGCAGTGCACAGCACACACCATCACAGTGAGAATGGGAATTTTGGCCAACGAAACAGGGGTAAACCCCTTCCAATTATGAAAAATGCTATGGAATGTTGAACGTCCACATAGAGCAAACAGGATTTTGGTTTTAAGGGTGTTGGGTCAGACTCACCCAAACTAGTGCAAGGTGATATGGGTAAATATCACCTCCCTATACTAGCTAATCCCCTGCACCCCAAGAAGACTCCACCTTGAGGAAAAGAACGTGAAGCCACTATTCTCACTTAATTTCTACTGGATTGGGACAGAACAGTTTTCGTCTGTGCTCCTTTGCAGCCTCCACTAGGAGTAGGTGGCCAATTAACAATTGTGAAAAATCAGGATGGGGTGGAGTGTAATAGGTGCTTATATAAGAAAAAACCCCAAATATCAGGACTGTCCCATTAAAGTTGGGATGTCTGGTCACCCTAAGAAGGAGACATGCAGAATCGGAAAATTGCCAGTTGCTCTGGACAGTCCTCTCCATGGACAATCCCATACATCTTTCAAGGTCAGGAAGGTGGATTGTGGCTGCTTTGCCCCACCATAATCTTACCGCTAGTTTGTACTTTATGCTGCTCAAGGGTTTATACTAACAGAACTTGGGATAGAGCCTGGTATGAATTTAGCCTGTTGTCTGAAACACTCACATCGTAATCTTATTCTCTGCACTTATTCAGTGCTTGGCATGCATAGATTTAAATCACTTTCCAGAGCTGGCAGAACATTATTACAGAAATCTTCACTAAAAATCCTACTTTCCATTCTGAAGAGGAATGCTATTGAAGGACACTGACTCTCTGTGAGTAACACATACCACTTCCTACCTAAAGAGGAACTTCAGGGGACAGAACTGTATTTTTGTACGCTGCAATAAACTCAGTTGGCTAGATTCTCATCCCTGTTACACTGATGTCAATTAGGTGATTCTGAATTGACACTAGTGCACATGATATCAAGTGAGATCAAGGCCCAGTGACTTTGCATTGTTGCCCTTTAAAAGTCGTCCTTTTAAAAAAAAAAATATTAAGATGGGCGTGATATTCATACAGGCATTTTAATCAGAGAATGGTTGTATTTCATTGAAAAGTGTGGAAGTTAAATGTTAAAAGTAGAGAACTGGGTCAAAGAAACCTAAGACTTTTTTTTAAATGCAAAATACACATACAGTATGTGAAATGTTCTACCCTAGTCTGTAAGAGGGAAGGGGTTTAACTAGCATTTCCTCTTCTGTAAATTTTCAGACTGGAATGCAATAGTACATCTGTATGGAATTAACATGGCATCTTTCCCTGATACATACAGATCCATGTGACTGCACAGCTAGAGTCAGTGATCTTGAGTCCTGATTTGGTTTACCTAGTAAAAATATCAGGATTGATTGTACCTACAGGTCCAATAATTAAAAAGGATAATACAGTCTTTCTAAAAAAAAAATAAAAACAAGAATCAGCTATCCTTATAGTAGTTTCATCACTTATATATCCTGTGTTTGTCCTTCAGAGACACGCTTCAGCAGGCTAAACGTCAAACCAAACACTTATATTTTCAGTTACTGCTAATAGATTCTAGACAATCAAGAAAATAGTGTTATGCTTTATCTAAATAATACCTTGGAGCATTTCTTCTGATTCCCAGCATCCCAGTGAGTATTCTTCTGGTGTAAGCAATTTGCTTTAAAAGTACAGTTTTTATACGTTACATAAAAAGACTTTTCCCCCCACAGACCTTTGGGTGTGATTTCATCACTGCATTACTCCAGTTTGATACTGCTCTAGCGCTGCTGAAATCAGTGGAGTTACACCAGCATAAAACCAGATTTATGCAATGGCAAATCAGTCCTGGTATATGTTGCACTATTACAAGTTAATGGTGCATTCCATAGAGATTGAAGAACACATTAATAGATATTTTCCATGTGTGTATTTATGCAGCCTTTTAAAAAAGTCTCATTAACTACCAATTGGCTTTCTACATGTTGAGCACTTACAGATTTGAACCCAAGTAAATTTAGTACCTGACAATGCTTAAATTTGCAAGTGGGCCAGAAGTTACGGATTTTATCTTTCATGGGGAGGTGTTTATCTGTGAACCCAGGGACTGTCGCCGTAACACTTTTGTGTACTTTAACTCTTCAGTTTGTCCTCTAAGATATTAAACAATTTAATTCTACCCTGAATTATAATCCATACAAACCTACTGAAGTCAATGGGGCTGCAGTCTGTATAAGTCAGGGCAGAATTTGGCCCTAAAATACCCTGGTTGTGGTTTTCACTTTGTATTGCACTAGAAAAGGAGAAAATTTAAAACAATTGTTTTGTTCAGAATCATTTTAATTATTATGTTACTGCCTACCCTTGGGCTTACAGAGGGTTCTTTGGACTGCCTCCAAAATCTCTAGAATCTAAAACAGACAGAATAGAGTCTTTAGGTAGTGACACAGCCACTGGGACAATGAAGTCAACTGTGACATTCAGTACAATAATGGAGGAGTAGAGAGTTCACAGACTATTACTGAGCATCAGTGTTATCCAGATTCACCTAAAATCAGATATTATTTCCTTGATTCTTATAATTGAAACTTTTATTGACGTATTTTTATCTTCATATGGCATAGAGAAGCCATGAAGTGTAGAGCAGAGGAAATTCTCAGGTTTTTCAGATGCCCAGTGCAGTCAATACATTGGCACTTGTGCTTTGTAGCAATAATTCCTAGAATTTTTCTGCTGATCTAATTTACCCAACATCAAAGAATTATCTTGAAACTACAAGACGTGACCTGAATGTACAAGGTGATTACTGAACTGACTTTAAAAATGTTGTAGAGTAAATAGCAGGTATAACTCTCTGTGGATAAACAACTAAGAATATAGGTTTGAACCCCATGGGCTCATCTATAAGAGATTTAGAGAATTTACATCCTTTCTGTTTTAAGAGTATAATGAGGAGTTGAGTCAGTAAGCAGTAATTACAAAAAGCCCACAAAACCACTATTACTGAAATTCATTTAGCCATAAAACAATTAATGAACTACAAGATAATTATTTGATTAAAACTTGAATAAGGCAGAATCACTGCCCCACTCCACTCTTGTTGCAAGACTCAGGGACTAAAAGCTCCCATAGCATCCATGATGGAGAGTCTCACACTGTTAAGGAATCTCCAGAGGGGGGAAAAGAGTCCTTGAAGCCAGACGTACATCTCTCATTTCTCCCCCCCCCCTTTTTTTTTTGCTTGCAGTCTGGTAAATGATTGATTATGGGCTTTATCCATAGACAAAGACACTACATCTGAGCAACTCTTTTGTGTTTTATATTTTTTTGTAGAACTTGACTCCTTTCAAAATAGACTGCACTGTAAAGTATTGGATAAATTTTTAATGAGATGTTGCCTGTTCCACTTGAGTCAGAGTGTGTGCGCACACTAACCCTATTGCAACTCCCATTTCTGACCACATAAAAATCAGTCAACTCGTTTTAATGGAAGGATGTGCTGCATTTCTCTCAGAAGCACATATGAAGGGCAACTATTTCTATCAACCGCTGGACTTCTAAATTAAGAACCTTTCACATTTGTTCTTTCTCACTTGCACAGCTGGTACTTTATATACCCTGCATACAAGGACACACTGACACGTATCCGGTTTTTATTTTTTCATCTCTAAAAGAAGAAATGGTGTGAAGTATTCATGTACAAAGTAATCAGATCAGTCTGTGCAGGAAAGAGTCAGTACGCTGTAGGATATATTAGGCACCTAACGTACATTAAGTTTTCACTCCTGTTTACTGGAAACAGGATATGCATTAAAGATACGCTTTAACATGGTTGACAATATCACGCATCACAAAACTGGATTATCTTTTTTAGTAACTGGCAGGACTGTAGAACAGTTCTTCAGTATACTATACACTATCATTATTTGTTATGTATTGACTTATTTTTATTCTCCATTGTAGAAAAGTGCCAATAGGACAGGGCCCTGTTTTGCTAGCACTATATAAACAATTAGTAAGGCATTATCTTTTCCCTGGAGACTTACATGCTAAGATGACAATAAACATACGCAAGATAGAGAAGACGAAGTGCAAAAATATATAAAAATAGTGTATACAGTAGACACAAATGTATAATGCATTATGTTAAATTTAATGCAATGCATGCACATCAAGTGCAACTGGCTACTCTAAGAATATACATTTTTAAAAAAGACTTAATTTAGGACCACATCCAGTCTGCCACTTCTGGAACTGGAGAGAGTTCCAGAACAGGTAGTGGAAATGGTGTGGTTCTGTTGCAACAGGCCAGGAGGTGAGGGGGGGGCAAAGGTGGGGGAAGAAGCAAGGGGCAGGAATCTAAGGGGCTATGTGGGGGCTGGCACAGAGTTCAGCTCTGTATGGGGTTATCAAATCATCTCGGTGCCTTTTTCTTCCACAAAACACAATGGTTTCCAAAAGATTTTAACCATAGTGTGTCTTCTGGTCATACAGGGCAGCTGTTGTCAGTGAACATTCTGGAGTTTCTGTATGTGTACCTGGTCCCTTTTGGTTATGCAGCTAGATACTGGCCTTTGTTGATTGGTCATAGTGTCTTTTCAGCACATGCTAATAATTTTGAATCTCTGTTTTATCTGGAGGCAGGCAGCATGTATAACTGAAAGGAGCCATTTTTCAGTGCATTCAGTTTCCAGATTACATTTGTGCCAGTGTTAGCTGCCATATTATAAAATGCAGAGGTTTAGGTTATGGCCTTCCATTTTAGTTCTACTAACATTTCATTGTAACACCTTCTCTGCCAAGTTACTGATTTATGAATAGTGTAGTGATACATTTTATTCCCAGTCCTGTGTAAATTTGGGAGAGTGTTCACTGCTGAACTGTGAAGTGTGCAGTTTAATTTAATCTGAAAAGTCCATGTCTGGTGAATATAGAAACTGTAACGATTACAGATTTGTATCCTCTAGTTTGATGTTGGAAGTACTTGGAACAGCTGAGTTGTCAACTATCCACAACTCTATTCCACTGCAGTAAACCCACTACTTGATGCTTCTGTGCTACTCCTAAGATTTTCTTGTGGGAGACCCAGTGGTATTAGCAGATCTCACACTTCACTACCCTTTTTTTATTTCTTTTTCTCACGCCAAGCCAGGCTATCACTTCCTTTTGCCATATTTTACATTTTTGTTTCTAGGACTCTTGCCTGTATTCACTGTATTATTTCTTGTTTAATTTTCTGAGGTATAATCTGTTCTTTCCATTGATCATGAATCCATCCATTTCAGTTTGTCTCAATGGTTTCGTTATGGCCGTGTTCGAGTTACACTGTACTGAGGCCATGCTTATTACTATAGTATCCTTACTCTTACTGTATCTTCCTTCATGGTATCTTTTTTGCTTTGTTTGTAGGTAGATTCTCATTGCTTAGATGCACTTATGCTTCTATTTTATATATGCATAGGAAAGCATATCCACACTACTTTTTTTTTCCTGGCTTATAGTTGTTTTCAGTTTACACAGTTGCTGTTTAACTGACAGCCTCAGCATTGTTGGTATTGTACAATATAGCAGCTTACTATTATCACTGCTAAAGTCTCATTTTGTATAAATCTAGCATGTACTTCTGCAAGTACTTTGGATGTATATATGTGTTCCCTATTTCCCTTTGCTTCAACACTACCTTTATCCTGATTGCAGTGTATCTACAGGCAAATTAACCAGATGCATGGAACATAATGGCATTGAGGTCCAGTAGATGATAGGACTCGAAAGAGCTGGAGGTCTCCATTGCTGACCTTGAGCAAATCATTTAATCTTTGTACCTTGATTTCCCTATTTGTAAAATGGAGATTATGATCCTTTTTAATATGCTTTGAAGTCTACAGAAGAAACTTACTGTACAAGATTATAATTTTACTGTATGCTTACTATAAAATATATAGCTTAGAACTGCTTCTCCCACACCCCAGTCATGATTCTTTGAGTAAGTCTCACTTTTCTTCTGAGGAAAAACAAAAACATTTTGTGTTTGAAAGGATTAGTTACTTCCTGTTTGTAAATATCCTTGTGTTACAACCAATCTGTTATAGTAGGAGCTAGAAATCCAGTGTTTTGTGTTCCAAATTTATTTGTAAACTAGATTCTGTATAGAATATCTCCCTTCACCACAGATAGGTGACATTATGGACAGAAAATCAGATTCTCTGCTTATGTAATCAATGTAGCTTCACTGAAGTCAATGGAGCTATGTCAATTCATTCTGTGTCAGATCCTAAATTGGTGTGATGTAGCATCATTATACATGAGTAGGCAGTTAAGATGTTTGATGTGGCTATGTCATCTCTCCTTAGAACTCCCAATGCCTGTGATTTAGGCAGGGGCATGACACTGACCATGCATATGTAACATCTGATTTATTTTATTTTAACATATAATATTTTGAAACTTAGAGATTGCAGGTATGATGTGAGTTGAAATACCAGATGGGTGGGATATGCTCCCAGTATACTTTAATAAATATTGGAAGATTAAAGTGCTACAGACCTGCTGCAGCATTAGTAAAGTGGGAGCAAGGCCAGGCCATTGGTAGATCTTTGAAACCACAAGTGTGTTTTTGTTTTGTTTTGTTTTGAATTATACGGTGAGGAGCAACCAGATCTCACTCATTCGGGGAACATTTTAAAGCAAGTTTTAAAGATCTCCATATGGCAATGAAGAATTTGCAAAGCACTAATACAGTGGTGACAGAAAGCAGGTTTTCCTAGCCACTTTCATGTATCACCCTCTAACATAACAGTGGAATGGGCAAGATCACTTGACAGCAAAGGTATTCTAGAGGATAGTCTAAGGAAATAGCCCTGCAGAAATGTTTAGATATTAAAATACCACATTTTTTATTTCACTGTTTTGTAATTCTTACAAATGCAAAGTTACATATCATATGCAAGTGAAGAACTCTAAGCAGTAAGATATAACAAGGTGTGGCTTTCTCAAGTATCATCACCACATCTATACTGCCACTAATACCTCCACACCAGTTTCAGTTTTACCAATGTCAGTGCTCCAAGACTGTTAACAAGAATAGAGATTGGTTGGAAGAAACAAAGACAACATCACCACTGATGGGTACAGGGGAGAGAGAAGGGATAAAATGAACTTAAGGAAAATATTAAAATATATCTGCAAAATCAAAGCTAGGCTTATAAAGAGACTAGTTGATATCAGTTGATTGGTAGAGGACATACCTCACCTCAGTTTACAAGAGCTATATGTATTGCATGTTTATTATCAATATAGATGTAATCAAACATTTTTGTATATTGTAACTTTATTATTAAACATAAAGATCCCAGTTCTGCCACTCTTACTCACATTAATTACTTTGCTCTGCAAGTAGCCACATTGCAATCAATAGAAGGTGGCAGATTCTAGTTCTGATCTTTGCATAAAATTGTATTTTGTTAATCTACTATGTTCCCCTTGCTTTTGTTCTTTCTCATTTCCCTTCCTTCATGGGTTCTTTCTTTCTGCTATATACACCAATCTTGGTATATATCTTTTCAGTGTTTCTTCTCATGTTTCTATTGTTTTATAATATCAAATTCATCTAGTCTTTCTTCCTTCCTTTCTTCTTGTTCTGTTAATGGCTTCCTCCTTCAGTGTCTCTTGTGATCTCTTACTAGATATCAAGGTAGAGTGGCAGTAAATCATAAAAGGCCTGAAAGACTAGAAGCTTGTGTCAGGTGTTGAGGTAAAGGGGAAGTCAGTGGAGCATATGTCAACATGGCAATTAAAAACCCATGGTTGGCCTGGGCCAGATGACTTGGGCTCACAGGCTCAGATGAAGGAGCTGTTTAATTGCAGTGTCGATGGTTTGGGCTCAGGATGCAACTCAAGCTCTGGGACTCTCCCACCTCACAGGGTCTTGCGGCCCAGGCTTCAGCTGGCATGGGGATTTTTAATTGCCATGTAGACAGAGGGAGCTGATGTCATCAGGAGTGTGAGCCAGGGAAATACTCTGGGCAGCAGCATTTTGAATAGACTTGAGTCAAGCAAGGCTGCAGTACACCAAGCCATTAAGGAGGAAGTTGCAGCAGTTAAAATGGAAATTGTGTGGTGAATGGGTTCCAGCTATGTGGACAGAGAAGAAAAGGCCCGAATGCATGGATCCAGATAGAGGACAAAGATGACATCCAAGTTACAGGCCTGAGTAACAGAGGATGGTAGTGGTGTCCATAGTTTTGGAGAAAGAAGGGGGAGAGGATGGGCAGGAAGCGTTCAAGAGCCCAATTTTGGCCATGTTGATTTTTAACATGACAACTGGAGATTGCCAAAGCGATATCAGAAAGACAAATTGAGATGTTGGATGGGATGGAGGGAGAGCGAGCTCATTTGAAAAACAAACTAGATTTCTGAGTCATTGGTACACTGATGGTAGTCAAAGCCATGCTTCCACAAGAGGTGGAATTTGCAAGAGCCCCTAAATTGATGTCTACACCACAATAAAACACCTACAGCTGGCTCAGACTGTGGGTCTATAAAACTGCATTGTAGACATTTGGACTTGAGCTAGAGCCTAGGCTTTCAAACTTGAGAGTCCCAGAACCTGGGCTCCAGCCTGAGCTGAAACATGTATGCTGCAATTTTATAGCCTCGTTGAGTCAGCTGACATTGGCCAGCCATGGGTGTTTTATTGCAGTGTAGATGTGCCCTGTATGACTTTGGAACCTAATTTCAATTTAGGCACTTAGAGCCTTAGTCCCATTGAGAATCAACAGATAATTCATAATTTGCTCTATTGAAAGTAGGAACAACCCAGCAAAAAACAACCAACATCAATTTCACACCACAAACAGATCTTTTTTGGGTTTGAAATATAAATTTCAAATATAATTTTCATCGGTTTGAATATAATTTCCCAATTTACCTCTTTTTTTTCAGTATTTTTCTCTTGCTCAATACCTTGCATTCCATTTTTAAAAATACTTATACTAAGGGAAGCCTAAGATGGTGGTTCTCTTTTGTTGGTGGTGGGTTTTTCAGGGAAGAGGAGGGATGATTGCTGTGTCAAAATTTGGGAATCCTTGCTCTACATAAACATCAGAAAAATAGTGAGGATAATTATTTGCATTAGTGCCAAAACAAGGTATTGAAATAGCACTAAAAACATAAATGAGATTACGTAATAGGTGTCTTGGAAGAACAGGTACTTCAGGTTGTGGAACATTTTCCATAAATGAGTGGTTACAGAGAGCTTTAAAAGAATCTGGAAAGCAAAATAGAAGAGAAGAGAAAGCACACTATTGATGGACGAGAGGTTTTATCTCTAAAAATTGTTGGCTCCTTTCTGTTCAACCACTTGTGAAATGTAAATATATAGGATAACGCTTAAAAGCACATGATTTTCATAAAGTTCTTTTGTTGTAGTTTGTTTATAACTGACTAGCAAATTGCAATCTGTGCAGTATTTTGCTTACCTCACAGCTGGAAACTTTGTCAGCCAGTTATATTTTTGTTATCAGAGTAGCCATTTTACCATTTTAAATGACTAAGTGTATGAAATGTGGTATCAAATGTACACACAAATTGAAAAGAAATTATGGATCTAATCCTGCAGTCCTTATTCAGGAGAGTAACTTTAAATGCAGTGGAAGACTTTTCTAAAGCACACAGTTCTTCCACTATAGATTCAATGCTCTGAATTTTATAAAATAAAAGCCAAGTAATATTAAAGCAAGTTGAGTAAGAATAAGCATAGGAGAACATCCTTTTTAAGACTAAAGGAAGATCATATGGGCGGACAACAGCTCAAATGGACATGGATTCTATTTTAGTAAATTAATAGTATGACAAATCACACTTTTCTTAGAGTGCAGTACTAATAAACTGGGACCATATATACTTAGTAAAAAGTCAAGTTATTAAAAGGAAAAAAAAGTACATCCCAAAATAGCCCATTTTCAATGGAAGGTTTCAACCAGGCATGTTCAATATATCTAAGTTTACCCTTGACTGTTTCCTGCACAGAGAGGAAATAAGATTTCAGGAACTCTTTACATCACTATTGGTAAGATGTGGCATAGAGCTTCAGCTATATGGGGAAAGTCCCAAGGGTGAAGCAGTAGCCATAATAATGTGAGATGGCATCGTCAGTAGCATTGTGATCACTCAAGAGTGTCAGCTTAAAAGGATGAAAAGTGAAGGCCCTACATTTACTATCAGATCAATGACAAATGTGTGTGAAAAGAAAAAACCCACAAACCACCCCTGCTTTAGTTGGGTAGACACACACATGTTTAAGGGGAACTTAGGGCTGGTTTTGAGCTTGTGTTGTTTAATTTTCAACAAATCTGGGTACATTTATGGTTTTGGGTGGTAACCAAGCAAACAGAGGCAAGAAATCAGGGTGCCCCACCTGATTCTGGCTTTGGTGTTTGAGGTTTATTTGAAACAGAAAGCAAAGCAACCTCCCAAGGATGTGAATCCAAGCACAGTAAAGAAAGTTTTGCAAATCTTAACTGCAATGTCCCCTTGGTTGTTATTATGTAGGCCTTCCAGGAAAGTCATCGAACTCCCATGTAAGGACACATGGTTAAAAAGACAAAAGATGGGAATGTGATTCGGCTGCAGGGCGCTCCATTCCTGCTGTCCTCATTTAACTGCTGCGGTTTCACTCCGCCACTGCCCGGACGCCTCCTGGAAGAATAAACATTCATTGTGTGGGCGCCCCAACGCATCGCAACCCCTCCTCCCCTCGCCTGGAATTACAACAGTCAGGCGAAAGGCCAGGGCGGGAAAGCGAGCGATTACATGCCCCTTTCGCTACGGGTTACGCGCCCCTTTCCTCCACAGCCCTCGGCTGCGGGACCAGGCTCCCAGGGATGGAGGGGCTGCGCTGCGGTTCTCGCCTTGGTGGCCGGAGCCCTAACCCCCCATCCGCCCTCTGTGCCAGTGAGCAGGGCTGGGGGCTTCTTGCAGGGGAGGCTGCTGAGGGGTCGGGCCGTGGGTCCCAGTCCCAGACAGAGCCGAGGCGGGATGCGCTGACTCCGTCTGCAGAGGCAGCTCGAGCTCCGCGCCCCCTGCCCGCGGGGGGGGCTGCACGCCGCCAGAGGTGGCTGAGGGAAGAGAAACGGAGGGACCTCCTCCCCGCCCGCCCCCCCCACCTCCTCCCCGCCCGCGCGAACCGCCTCGTCCCGCTGCTGCCCCGCCCGTCTCGCGTGACGCCCCCGCCCTCCGGCTGGGGCTGCCTGCGGCGCTCCCACGTGCTAGGAGCTGCGCTCCGCTGCTCACTGACAGGCAGACGCGGGGTCCTGCCTCAGAGCCCTCCGCGCCCTCAGCCTCACTCCTCCCCGGGGAAACTTCTCCGTCCCCCCGCGGCGGCGTCCGTCAAACCGGCCCGGCCGCGGGGCAGCCTGCCTCTGCCCGCGCGACTCCTCCTCCGCGGGCCGGGGCCGCTCTCCGCCCGCCCGCCTTTTGTCCCTGCCCCGCGGCGGGAGCCATGCAGCCTGCGGCCGGCGGCCCCGAGCGCGCTCTGCCCGCGGCGCCCCGCTGCTGAAGCGCTCCGGAGGAGGCTGGTTGCGGCGGAGTCCCCGCGGCCCCCCGGCTGTTGCGGGGCAGTGTTCGGCACTTCGCCCTCCCGCTCCCGCCTGCCCGGGCTCCGGCTCTGCGGGCGCAGCATGGCGAGACGGCGGGGGCTTTGCCCGCAGCCTTATTTCTTGTGGCTGGGCTGCGTCGCGCTGTGGGCGCAGGGAGCCGCCGGGCAGCAGCAGCGGCAGCAGCAGGTCCGAGCCGCGGGGGGAGCCGCCGCCATCTACCCCGCCCCGGAGTATCGGGAGGACGGGGCCGGAGCCGCCGCCAGCCGGGTCCGCAGGAGAGGCCAGCAGGATGTGCTCAGGGGGTAGGGCCGCGCTCCGCCGCAAACGCACTTCGTGCAGCCGCCTCCCCGCACAGCCACCCACCGCTCCCGGTGCACGGGCAGCCCTTTCCCGGCCGCCCCCGTGCCACAAGCCGCTCTGCGTAACGCGCCCTTTACGAGCGCCCGCGTCCAGTCCACCGCTGATTCCATGCCCGCGCCGCCCTCCCGCCGCAATCCAGCCAGGGTCCGCGGCCCCAGCCGGGCAAGCCCAGTGCACCAGCCCCTCCGTGGAATCCACTGCCAAGCCGTGTAACCTCCCAGCCACCTTCCCGCAATTCACAGCTGTCTGCGTGTAGCCTCCCCTCACTTCACAACCGCGACCCGTGGCTTGCGTGTGTCTTCTTCACACCTGACCTTTCCCTGCAAACCCACTGATTAGTCTCGTTCAATGTGGTAGTCTTAATTCTAAGTTTTGGCCACGATTTAAAAAAAAAAGCTTCTTAGATAATGTGATTATGTTTGAAAATAGTCATTTGCTTGCAAAGGTAAATGTGAAAAAGGGGTGCTAAAAACAAGTAACGTGTCAAATATTGCTTCAGTTTTGTGATCATGGGTATTACAGTCTTAAAAGACTTTTGATGTAGACTTTGTTCTGCATGTTAAAGGATGTGCTTAGTTAATACCTGCTGGAGAAATGTACTATGCAAAAGCTTGTATTGGTTATGGTTTCAGGTGTTTTGGGTAGTTAAACTTTTCTAATTAGAGACTTAATGGCCAATCATTTCTATCTGTAAACTGTCTCTTGGTGACATATGGCAGCATAAAATGAGTTTTGAGGAGAGTGTGGTTTTTTGCAATAATATTTTAAAGGACTATTTGTATACACATGAGACCAAATTCATGCTTGGAGTAACTGCTAAATCCTCTGATTTCAGTGGATGAAATCACCAGGGATGAATTTGGCCTGCTGTTACACTTCCTCTTCTCCATTCACCTTTGGAAAAATTGCAGCAATATTGAATGAAATGGTTTGATTCCACTTCTTGCAAAAGAGGAGGGTTTTGTTTGGTTTGAGGAGGGATTTTGGCTGCTGGTGGTGGTGTTTTCTGTCTTTCTCTTATTTTTTGGGGGGGGGGGGAAAGGAGTTGTTTGCTTTGGTTTGTCAGGGCAACATACAGTTTTTGTTCTGTTATATGTGGCCTGTAGATTTCTTCCCTTCTGTATATGTAAAACTGTGGCTGTCCCTTTACATTGACCAACACTTTTGTGTGCACATTTATTTGTATGTATGTGACAGGCCAAACGTGTGTGGCTCTAGATTCCACTCCTACTGTTGCCCAGGATGGAAAACACTCCCTGGAGGAAATCAGTGTATTGTTCGTAAGTGTCTAACTTTAGGTTTTTACAATCTTTTGCAATCCTAGAACTATATAGCCTTCTCTGAATATTTCTGCTTCATCCAGTATACAATAGTGGAATATATCTTGTAATTCATTTTGGCAAGTTCAGTCTTCTAGTTTACACTTCAAAAAAGAAATGATAGATTTAATGACTCACAGTTAACATAACTGAAGCTTGGCAAATCACGGTATTTTGTTTCGGGTATTCCTAAGAGGCATGGATCCATTTAGTTTAAAAAAATCATAAATCAAGTGATCAACACTAAAAAAGAAAAATATCCAAACGTAAAGCAAATGGTATCTGAAGTTTTCTAAAACGTCTCTGGTAAATTTGGAATTACATTATAATGTTATAATATTACAATATAATGATATGATAGGAAGCTTTTTACTATCTATGGGTTTTCATTTATTTTCCAGCTTGTCATTTTTAGTTGTGTTTTAATAGTTTAGGTATAATAGTGGAGGCTCAGTGATTACTGCACTGGTCATGCTAAATTTTGTGCTGACAGATCTGGCTATTGTTGACATGGCTTGGCAAAAAAAGGAAAGTCTGCTGAATAGTCTACTTAAGAATTGTCTACCTAGAAAGGAAATATAAAATTAAGGAGTTTTGCCTGTTAAATTACAGTCTATTTCAGAAGTGTGCTTTTTCCTCTTTGAACTTAGCTTTAATGAAAGCTGCACCTACTCATCCTACTTTTTAACTAACCTCTGTTACTTTATCAGTTTTCCTAATAAATACATCAGATTTGCAATTCAAGAACACATTGCTCTCGGGTTCTGCTATGATGTGTGTTGTAGTGCCTCAGCTGACAAATAAGGCATTCAGTGGGGAATGGGAAGAAAATCTATTGGCTTCTAAGAGTCAGAGATGGAAAGACCTACCTTATCATTGAGGTCATTTATCTTGGCAGCACATGACTACTGGCCTTTTCACTTTCATTTATTTTACATAGTTAAGTCAATCTTGTTAACATTATCTCCAACTATGCCTGATATCATTGATCTTAATTAGGTTGACGGTAATATTTTACAGGCAAAGGTAATTATGCAATTCAGAAGACAGCAATCCAAGTTAGCGATGGAATATAGGAGCATCTGAGTGTGCTTAATTCTATTTATTGTCTTTTGTGGGTTAAAGTTGACCCTTACGGTTACTTTAATGTAAAGTATGAACAATCTATAGGGGCACATTTTTAAAGGTATTTAGGTTCCTAAAGATGTATATGGGGTGCCCCATGAGATTTTTCAAAACACCTAATTCTCATGACAATCTTTAAAAATCTGGCCAGTAATGCGTACTAAGGGCCTGATCCTGGAATCTCTTCACATTTGACTTATATGTGATTTATTCGCACAAAGGGCCCTATCTTGCTCCCATTGAACTCGGTGATAAAAGTCCTGTTGATCTTAGCAATGCAGAATTGGTCCAAAATGACTGAGATTGGGTATATTGTTAGCACATTACACTGTTTTTAATAGATCTTTTTTATTATGAAATAGTTTAGCAACAGAATTCTACATTCATAGTATGCTTTTGTTGTGACCATAGTCTCCTTTAGAACACTTTGTAGTTACAGCCATTTCATTTGGCCAAAAGGCTATATCCAATGGAAGCATCCCACTGGAGATGCAGCTTAATACCAGCAAAGAATTCTTTTGCTTGTATAGCTCATAACATTTCCCCAAATGAAATAAGCATTCTTTTTGTGCCAGTATAAAAGTACCTATACTAGGTCTTTTTGTCAGTGTAAAAAAATATAAAGAATCACACCCTTACCAACATCACACTGGCAAAAATTTCTAGTGTAGACCTGGCCTTAGTCAGGAAATTGAGTTGTCCCATTTATTTTGTGGGATGATCAATGACTGAAATCAACTTTGGGTCCTGGTTGTTGGCCATGTATTGTAATTCAGATGTCTGCCTCTTGCTTTTCAGTTACCCAGTGAAAAAGAAAAGGATTCTGTTTTTGCATCAGTCGTGATGATACCACTAATTTTAACAAAACAATGAATTCATGTGAATTCTCTTCCTCTCCCCTCCCCAGAAAATGGGAATTCCTTCAATGATTACCCCCCCACACACATCTGCTCCCTTAGATAGTGATGTTTGTTCAGCTTCTCCACCCAGTTTCTATAAAAAGAGTTGGTATCTGTATATTCTGATTTTTGAATATCCAATTCAAAATGGTATCTTTGAGTCTGCTGGAATGAAACAGATGAATAAATTTTCTATGAAGAAAATCTGTTCAAGGTTTTTGTAGTGGTAACTGTCTAAGGACAGTAAAGGGGTTGTGTTTATGGCACAAATGGTGCCTAAGGATTCCTTTGCAAACTAGATTTTAATTCTGGTTTTATTTTAAATTTGTTTTTGTTGTTCTATTACTGTGATGTCAGCTTAGGAGGTGATCTCTGTCTGCTTAGATATCTTGGAAAAAACACTTGAAATGGAATATTTAATTTGCCCATCCCAATTCCTGGGAAATGGTGAGAAACCTATCTACTGACAACATCAGGTAGAATTTCACATGGAAGTTATAATATACCTGAGTCTTAGCTAAATTTTTGTACGGCTAGTATGATGTTCTCCTTTGCAATCTGGACTGGTTAACTGCTGTGTCACCCCAATCCCTCACTCTTGGAGCCTGTCTTTGCTGTGAGAATCCCCACTCCTGGCAGGTCACGCATAGCATATAGCATGTAAGTTGCTCTCAACTCAGTGAAGGAGTGCCTCTAGCCAGCCATTCATGGGATTGTGCAATGGTATGACCCCAGTCAATTTCCCCAGTCCCAGATGCAACCCTAGGAACTGCCTTTTTCAGTGCTGCACACTGCAAACTCGTACGTTGGTCAGTTTATCAAAGACATTGATATGCACCAATCTTGTCATTTGAAATGGAGTCTCTAACACCTCTTAAACCAAATGCATTGCTTTAGATAAAACAAATTTATTAAGTACAGAAAGATTTTAAGTGATTATAGGTCAGAGGAAAGCAGGTCAGATTTGATCAGGAGAGAACTAAACTTAACACTTTCAGCAGCCTTACAAACTCTCATGATTCTCACCACAGGCTGGCTGGTCTGCCTCCAGTCAGGCCCTTCCCTTGTGATGATCACTTCAGTTGCTTGGTGGTGGTTGTAGATGGAGGTGGAAGAGAGAGAGAGAGAAATTGCAAAATGTTTCTCCTTTTTAAAATGTCCCTTCTCCCCTCTGGGTGACAAACAGTGTCTTTGTATGGGTTCATCCATGTCCTGAATTAGTGAACATTACCTTATCTTGGGTCCAAGCTGGCCAGCAAAAAGGGGGTGACTCACTTTAGAGTCCCTTTGATCCTTTGTTGTTCCTGGCGTGCTTCATAGCTGGGCTTATTCTATGCATGCCTTGGTGAAGTGTGAACTGCTCCAGGAAAGTTTTGCCTTTATCAGTTTTACACTATGAAGACACATCTTTGGGAATATTACATAGCGGGGCCTCAAAACCATATTCATGACATTGCAACAAACCTGTTGCTATAACAGTAGTGCTCAGTATGTCATGAGCATTCCAAAAACATCTTACATGACATACTTTGCATTAAACAATACACGGTCATGCCATAAGGATGTACATGAGGGTGCAGTGTGTCACAGCTAGATTAATAATTTGTCATGTATTCCTTGAAAATAGTTAATTTCAGCAAAGATTACACTGAGACATCACACTGCATTGCAATTTCTATCTAAAAATGTTCATCAGTTTAGAAACGATAATCCAGTTATTAAACTAGCAGGTCTCTGAGTACTTTCATCATTTTATTATGAATACATCCAATTAGATAGGAGATACTTTATGTAACATTTTTCTGAATCAAATTCTTTGAAGTTTAGGTCAACAGAAATTAAAGATGTGCAGGGACAACATTCATAGATGGAAGTGGGTGGTTTTTGTTGTCCCTCTGTGGTGCACCTGCTAACCAACTGAAAATTGATGTTTTATGGGCTGCAAATGTGAGCTAGAGATTGTGTGACTTTAATGGCATTGATAAGGAGCTTCTGTTTTGAGGGGAAAGGCGTTAAACAAGTTGCTAAATCTCCTAGAAAGAACACTTTAACTTGGTCAGTGGAGCAAGAAAACAACATACTATTTTGCTTTGCTAAGAAAGTTAGATTTCTTCTCCTTTCATTAATATTTTTTCTAAAGTCAGAATCCAGAATTCTGGGACAGATGCTGTCCCTATTTGTGCTTTCTCTGGTAGGGGCTTGGAAAACAATTTTTCACACTCAAAATTTCCTTTGCATTTTTCCACCAGGAAGAATAGGGTTTCTGTCCTTTTCCCACTTCCACAGAACTAGTGTAGATTGTAGGCCTCCAAAACATGTGGCTATCCTAAGAACCATGGGACCGAGGTCATCCACATATGAGTCTGCATTTGTACTGTCTTCCACAAGAACCTGTTCAACGGTGTTCCTGTGGGGTGCTGGCTCCACTAATGTTCTGAGGCTTGTATTCCATCCCTTGTACAACCCCCCCACAACACTTATTTGGACTTAATCAGGACAGAGATCAGGATTTGGACCTCGGGATTTTCATGCTTCTACAGATTTTCTGTGAGTGGACCATCCATTAGAGTCGGTGGGAAAGGCGCATGCATAAAGATAGTAGTAGACAATTAATATGAGCACAGCCCATTACATAACATGTATGTACTGCCCAGAGAATTTTATAAACTATCATCCTAATGACAATATGGAAGTGTTGGTTTGCTTGTATTGTTTTGGAGGCTGTTGTTTCTAATTAGATTTTTTTTCAGTGTTAAGGCTATCATTTGGAGAGTTATATTTTGATACTAGCTATCTTGAGAGTGTTGCTTTGAATTTGATCACAGAAATGATTTACCAGAAATCCACTCTGTACTATTTTTGAGTTTTATTTTGGCATATATCTAACTTGTTAACTGCATCTCTGAAATTGAGCAATTTTTTGTCTTAGTTCAAAGCATGCGTGTTTTCCGACATCTCTTTCAAACAATAAGTTATGAGTTCAGTTCATTAACAGGCATTTCTTTTGTATCTTCAGACTGAAAACATTGTTATTCACTGTCTTCTTAAATGCATTCTTCCCCAGCAATTTGTAGAAATAGTTGTGGTGATGGATTTTGTTCCCGTCCTAATATGTGTACTTGCTCCAGTGGACAAATATCACCTACCTGTGGATCAAAATCTAGTAAGGACTTATAATATTTGTCTTGCTTTTACAGATGTCTCTTAAATTGATCTCCAATAAATGTCCATTTTTCAAAAATATTTTAACCTGTGGAACAAATAGTTTATAAAATACATAGTCATCATACAAATAAGGGAATTTATAGTTATAGCTTTAATTCTGTCAATATGCATTGCTCTCTGTGTGATATGACAAAAAAGTGGGCATATTTAAACACACACATACATCTTGTAAAACCATTTTCTGATTCTGAAGTTTTGCATAAAAAGTTGGTTGCAAAATCCTTCTGGATATTTAGGAGCTGCAAGTTGTGTCTTATATCCTTGGAAAGTTATTTTCTCTATATTTTTGTTTTAAATATCTTGATAACTTGTCACACAAATATAGGGATATGTACACATTCCTCAAATGGGTGTCTCCATTAAAGTATGTACTACGTGTATATGTGTTGTTGAATGACTTTGCCTTTAGCCACATTTTGAAGCCTGTTATAATATTAAAATTTAATGTGTGTGTTCCATTGTAGTACAACAGTGCAATATCAGATGCATGAATGGTGGTACTTGTGCAGATGACCAGTGCCAGTGCCAGAAGGGGTACATTGGAACTTACTGTGGACAACGTAAGTAACTTTTCTGTTCTGTGCTTAAATTTGACAAGCAGGGATCAGTCCCACAGACCTTGCTCGTCTGAGTAGTTTGCAGTGTGTAGAACAAAAGAATCCAGTTCTATACATGAGGTTTCTTATGCAAAGATGTTATGTCTGAAGAGGTAATATCAAAGTCCCTTACTATGTGGACCAGATGGGACTGCACCTACGCTATTTTGTAGTTATGTCTGTTGTCTTGAGTCCCTTGTGCCTCTCACAGAAAGATGTAAAAATACCTGAATTTGGAGAACAATAAAATGATTAAAGGCAAAAGAGACTGATTTATGAGGATAGATTTAAAGAACCGAATGTGTTGTGTGGCCAACTGATTACTAATTAGCAAAGACTATGATAACAGACTACAAGTATCTGAGTGGTGTGACTGTCAATAAAAGAGAATTGTTTAAGGTGGTCTGCAAGTATGCAAGTAGGAGTAAACAAATGAAGTAAAGAGAAAAATGAGAGTGAATAGCAGGAAAAAGTCTGTGATGGAGGTATGAGTGGAAGAGCATCCTAAAGAAATAGTGACAGCCCCATTGTTTGATTTATGTAAGCCTGGGCAAAGCACTGGAGGACATTCAGTGTACAATAGTGCATGTGCCATATGACAAACTAGATGAACTTCACATTTTTTATTACGCTTTGAGGGTACTTTTTTCCATAAGAATTAAATTGTTTTAAAGGATCCTGGGGGGCAAAAAGTGCTGCTGCTGCTGCTGCTGCTGCTGCTGCTGCTGCTTGGGCTGGTTCTAAAAATAGTGGAACTGTCTTGTAGTTGCAATCTGTTCTCTTAGAGCCCATGGAATTTCTGTACAAAGCTATATAGCCTTGGAAATAGTGAGCCCTGAATTACAGAATTGATTTTAAGCCACTCAATTTAATAATCTTTTCACTATGACAGGTGAACACTGTCTCTCTCACAGTCATATTCTATCTATAAATGCTTGCTTTCTTAGAGGCCCAGTGAATATTCTTGAGGGCTTAGAAAAGGAAAGGTTGCTCTGAGGGAATTGCTGTATGCCAGCAATATCACATATTTTGCTAGGAAGTTCATGCTCCGTTTGTTTCAAGAATATATATGACATTGTTTGGATTCAAATAGATTTACAGGACATTCATTGTTTGATTCACCCCAATGTATACATGGTCTGTCTCTGTATCTGTGCGCAAATTATGAACCACCAGTGGATTTACTACTGGGGAAGGCACATGAAGTTTCTACTGCAGTCCATTCTAGAGAGTTACACTAAAAGAAGACAGCTTTAATTTCTGACTGGGGCACCCTAGGAGACTCACTGGTGGAGCTATCTGGAGATGTGATGAATCATTGCATCTCCCAGGTGTGCTAGCTGCGCCCCTTTCTGGCCAGCACTGTCTACTTTTGAGGGTTGCACTGTCTTTCTGCATACTTGCTGGTGAAATTGGAGTTTCTGATGACTGTGCCAGTATAAGCAGCCCTTCCTACAGACTTGCTGAAGTTGGGACCTCACAGTTCTGGGATAACTGACATATCCTAGGATGGAATATAATTACTGTAGTTTTAGTATTTGGGAAACTGGTTTAGTTTTTTCAGAATTTTTTTTTAAATATATGAAGACCATATGAATATATAGAGGTCATGTAACTATTTTATTTGGGAAGGATTCCCTTTCTAACTTTATCTTGGTATTTAACAAAAATACACCATGATTCCATAAAACTGCTTTGGTTGATCCAGTCTCCCCTTGTGTAAACAGATTCTGTAGTGCTGTAGAACTGCAGTAGGAGCTTCTTCTCTACCTCCATGCCCCTGCTCAGTTGTCTGAACAGGAAAGTGGCTAGGGAAATGGGGAAGGGTCAGAAAGACACTTATGCTCTAGCAATCCCCAACTTCCAGAAGGTCACCTGGTAACCATTGGCAACCAGTGGCATTTACAACAGCCTTCAGGTTGCTTTAAGTCTTGCTTGTGGATAACTATAATGTTTATCAGCCTCAGAAGCAGGGAAACCCAAAGTTGACTTTAAGCCACCTTTGCCCACATTTGCTCTTCCCAGGCCACCCAGGATTTGAGCCATAGACAGAGTTTCAAGCATTAAAGTGTGGTTCTACTCTGAAAACAGAATATGTAAAAGTGGTATCTTTTCATTGAACAACTGATTCTTCTGTGTATTCAAGTTGTGTCTGCTAATGTTAGTGGCAGAAATAAGTTCTTACTACTATTTGTGGCTGCTAGCACTGTGCAGTCAGGGCCATTATTCAGCAAGGCACTTGAGCCTGTGCTCAGTTTTAATCAGCTACTTAATTCCATCTCCATTCAGCAGAGTTCTTTAGCATGTGCTTAAAATTAAGCACATTTAAACTGGTGCAAATGAGGGTGGAATTTGGCTTGCACAATCTTTATTACTATTGATGATGTGTAAGAAGAAAAGGACACAAGTTGGTTTTCAGGTCTAGATTGAGTTTGTAGGGCAGTTAGAAAAACATTTCTACTTGTAAATTGAGGACTGTGGATATGGAAATCATTGGAAGAACATTAACTTTAGAGCTTATCAGAAAACAAGAAAAAGATCACAAAATACTTTTGTTTTCATTGAAATTTGGTTTTAGTCAAAGATTTCCAACCATATCTAATAAACATGGAACTCCTATGATGCTAATTTTACAAAGGCACTTTTCAGAGTTGATAAATATTTTAAGGAATTTTACCTTTTAAAAAAATTGGGAAACTAATCCTATGCATACGTTCTTATTTGGGACTAATGGGTAAAACCAATTTGGTCTTTGTACAGCCAACAGTTTTTGAGTTATGAATGAATAAAACATCTCCCTTAGCTTGATAGAAAGTATGAAAAGTTTCAGACTGAAAAGTTTTTGAGCAGATACGACTGAAAACTGTGCTTTAGCCTTGACTATCTGTTTCTCTGTAGTAATGCCGATGAGGTATATTTATTTTAAGCAGATTACAAAGATATATTATTATTACATCAGATTTCAACCTTTTTTTTTTTTTCAAACACAGCTGTCTGTGAAAATGGTTGCCAGAATGGAGGACGTTGTATTGGACCCAACCGCTGTGCATGTGTTTATGGATTTACTGGCCCTCAGTGCGAAAGAGGTAAGATAAATAAGCAGGGAGAGAAAAGAATAAACAAATGTGTAAGCAAGTTTCCAGTTAGTCTTTTGTTGTTCACAACATTTTTCTTTCCTTTGTGACTGCAGCATTTCTAATTGGCAAGTGGAAAACTATAATGCTTTTGTTGTGGTTGAGAAAAAGCTAAGTTCCGTAGATTTCTCATGGTCTTTTATGTAAATTTAACAATGGGTCAAATCCTGCTGTCAGTTATGCTGGATGCACTGGGGCAGATCTATTGATTGATTGAATTGGAACTGTATAATTGTAATTGAGAGCAGAATTTGGCTCAATTTTCCATGGGTTAATTGTTTAAGGGAAATGTAAAGAGCTATTTATGCTGATGTGAGACTGCCTTAAAGAAATCTTTAAAAAAAGAAAAACATGAATAAATTGTAGTAACTGTCTAAGGCCCTGGTTCTTTCATCTTTAAGTGCTTTCCTGAATTGGGACCTACATTAGTAATTTTATCATTTTTCTGCTATTATTGAAGAAGCCATCCGCTTATTTATTACAAGGATAGAAATGTCAGTCCTAGCCACGTCACTCACAACAGTACTGAAAGTATTTAGTGCTAAACATAAGCAAAATGTTTTAATGGAATTTGAGCTATAATATTAATGTTAATCTTGTAAGACATTAGTTCCATGTATAAAAAATTTAGAATAATCAGGATCAGTAGATCAATAAACAGGTTTTACTCAAAATTTGTTATACTTCAGTTTCTGTTGCAGATAACTGGGAGTACTCTTTTCATTTCTAAACTATGAGGGCTTCAAATGAACAATAATGTAGACATGAACAATGTCAGATATCACTGCCAAGTACTTTTAATGTCTCAGGCAAACACAACACTAATATTAAACTGAGCTAGTAGTGAAATCTCTCTCAACATACCATCTAATAATTAGACGAAGGTTTCTAACCATTAGGGGAGTGAAGTTCTGGAATAGCCTTCCGAGGGAAGTAGTGGGGGCAAATGACTTATCTGGCTTTAAGACTAAGCTTGATAAGTATATGGAGGGGATGTTATGATGGGATAGTTTAATTTGAGCAATTGATTTTGGATTATCGGCAGATAAGTCTGCTCAATGGTCTGTGGGAATGCTGGATGGGATGGGAACTGAGTTACTGCAGAGAAATCTTTTTTGGGTGCTGGCTGGTGAGTCTTGCCCACATGCTCAGGGTTTAGCTGATCGCCATATTTGGGGTCGGGAAGGAATTTTCCTCCGGGGCGGATTGGCAGGGGCCACGGAGGTTTTTCGCCTTCCTCTGCAGCATGGGGCATGGGTCGCTTGCTGGTGGATTCCCTGCAGCTTGAGGTCTTCAAATCTCACTTTTGAGGATTTCAATAACTCAGTCATGGGTTCGGGGTTGTTATAAATGTGTATGGGTAGGGTTTTGTGGCCTTCCTTGTGCGGGAGGTCAGACTAGATGATCATATTGGTCCCTTCTGACCTATGAGTCTATGAGTAATACAAAATGTTCTTGAAGATGACTTTTTCAAAATAATCACTAGAATTGTACATTTTTTTAACATTAACCTCCTCAGCATTAATCAAAGTTGATGCTGGTTTGCCTGGCAAAAATAGCATTCTTTCTTTTTCTGGTCCAGTTTATTTTCAGTGTGTTTGCAAATAAGTTTTCATATAAAAAAAGAATAATGAAGAAGAGAGCAAAGAGGTGTGAAAAGCTAATGACCAGAATGCGTTGTTGTTATACCGTCTCATTAAAATACTCAGTAGGTTTGCCCTTTATACAGTAGTGGAATTGTGCCTCAAGGATCATGGGTCATCTGATATTTTAAACCCTCACATTTAGGAGTTTGTTCTCCCATAGAGACTGGAGGTTAGTTTCCATTAGCACTAGGGAGAGGTACATGCATTGATGGGGAAAATAGAGTTCTTAAGTTAAAGGTTGATGCTGGTTTAAATTTAGATCTGGTGTAAAGAGGAACAATTTCCAGAGGATTCTTTGTTTCAGCTTCAATATAGACAGTGTTCAGATGTGGTTAGAAAACCAATATAAGTGGTATAATAGTGTATCTTGCATGTATTTGGCATTCATTGGATGTGCAAGTTGGGGTACCTTGCATGCTAAATGGGTAGAAGTGTAGCAGGAAAAGAAACTGACACCAGGAAGTAATATAGAACAAACCCTGATTCTTGCCATTCCTTGTTTTGTATACCCATTGAAAACCAAATTATTTGAGGTTACAATATTTTGCCACAGGAAGCAGAGTGACATAAGTGATGAATTTGGCTCTGTGTCTAATTGCCTGTTGCTGTCATTTTGAATATCAAATTTGAAGAGTTACCCCTTTTATAATATAATACCAAACACTAATCTATTACTCATCCAATAAATCCCATGGGGACTGTGAACTCCAGACCTAATTCTGATATACTTTGTTTTAGACTAGTTAATGTGGAAAATAACATGAAGCAGCAGTCTGTTGGGAATTATATTGATATTTACACAAGTATGTGAAAACCTTATTCATTGGTAAAATGTATGTACTTCAGTTACATTGGATTTTCAAAGGAGTCTAAGGGAGGGAGCACCTTACTCCCTGAGGCTGCTTTTAGCATTTCAGCTTTAGTTCAGAGTGGAGGAAGCTCTTATACAAATATAATGGTTCAGGTTATACCCAATGAAACCTGAAACTGTTATCTGAATAATAAGACATTGTTTTTGTTGCATTTGGGGATGTGTGTGTAATGTGTGAATATTGTAGTTTGGTTTCTTTTAAAAGTAATAGGCTTGATTCTGATCTCATTTATGCTGGTTTCAGGAGAACGCTAATGCCTTCAAAGGAATTGTTCCTGATTCTGATCAGTGTGAGATCAGACTCAGACCCTCTGTGGGCCAGACTCCGCTGTCTTTTATCTGAAAATAGTCCCATTGACTTGAGTGGGACCCTTCATGGAGTAAATGGACCAGAATCTGGCAGTGAGGATAGCTTTGGATTTTTTAGTAAATTGTTCTATGAGAGAGAGATGCTGATTTCTTGGAAAGATTCCAAGAGCTGCAGGTTATGTATTTACAGATTTGCTGAGTTTCAGATATCAGTCTGAGAACCTTCTTTCTGACTATGCATTTAGGAACTTTAGACTTAGATTTTCCAAGCCACCTGAGGGATTTGGATGGACAAAATTCAGGCATCCAAATCTTTTAGGTGTCTTTCTGTACACTCAGGCCAGGACTTTGAAACAGAGTGGCATGCCAAACAGGGATGACATCGTCACCTGTGGTTTAGCCAACAGTATATAATAACTGACCAGAAAGGAAATTAGCTTAATTCAAAATTTCAACCATAGTAATTCTGGCCAAATTCTGTTTTCTATTACATTGGTGAAAGTACAGAGTAAGTTCATTTAAATCAAAGAAAGGCACTGTGAGCAGAATTTTGCCTAGTGTTATATATTCTGGAAGTCATGGGACTTTCTTCCAGCCTGATGCTGAAAACAGAACTAGTACTACCATTGCACATCTTTCTTTGCTCATTTAATATGAGAGGAGTTCTGACTGGGTGATCCTGATCTGACATTAATTGCTCACTCTAAATGCATGCTTCTGAAGTAATATAATATCATTACACTAATTGGCAATATACATTATAGCTGTAGTAGCATGTTTTTGATATGTGGTTTAAAGCAGTCCTGCTAGAAGTTTCTGAAATAATTAAAATGGAAAAAAACGATTGTGGATTCGGTCTCAAAGTTTATTTTAAACAATGTAGGTCTATGGATTAATATACTTTATATTAGTAAAATTAAACTGGGGGGAACACTCCTTGAGGAAAGGTGCAGGCAGATTGAGAGAGAGAGAACAATGTCTGTTTGTAGTTTTCAGGCATAATTTTAAAAATATTTGGAAGATAGTTAGATTTTGTAAGTCTTCTCATTATGGGTGAAATTTGTGTGTCCCTGCACAGAGCCTGGATGAATTAGGGGTTGTTGCAAGTGGACAGAATTGAATCCCCAACTCAATGGGCAAGTTGCAGAGCAGAAGAGCAATTGCTATATGGCCACTATTCTAGCCTATGGGCTGGGGATAGCAGTTCATTTTCCTAGTGTCCCCTATATGGATATTCCTAACCACATGATCCACTCATACACAGATGCTGTGGGCACATGCTCAGCTCATCCTCCATGCTCACTTTCAAGTTGATAAATCTGGCATTGGCAATGAGCCCAGCTTTGCAGCATGCAAGAGGCATTCAGCTCTCCATTTTGGTCTGCTTCATCCAAGTCACCATTATTTAGGGGGTATTGGGGAAAGTAAGTGGTGTAGAATACCTGCGAGGACCTTCTGGAAAAGGTGAATTTCACCCTGGTGTTAACAGTAGATGTGCTTGCTGTCTCTCAAGAAGGTTTTCCATGTATGAAACATGAATATTGATTCATCTATTCCTATTTTTAAAATGACGACGAAGTCATGAGTTACAGTATTGCTCATTAAAAATAATATCCCCATGGTATATTTTGGTCATTTTAAAATTATGGGAAACATTAATTTCATGTGGTTTATGAAAGCTAGCATACACAGAAATGTGTAAAATATAACATGTCTGTTTTGTTCAATGGCAATTTTCATTTTTTCCTTTAGTAATAAAATAAGATTATGCTTTACAACATGATGAAAAAGGCCTGATTCTTATGTACAGTGATGGTAGTAGATGCCTTAATAATAGTCTATAGTTAAAAAAAAAACAACAACAACTGTAGTTTGCTCCTGAAACAAGCTTTTTAGCAACAGTCTTAATTTTTAAACTAAAATTTTATAGTTGAAGTTTACATGAACTTCCCTTGTAAATCACATTAAAGTTTTAAAAGACTTCGTCTTGTTTACATTTTACATTGCTATGTTTTTAAATGCATAGTTTTTATTGTTCTGTAAATTAAGGTCTTTTAAATTAGGTATTTTCCCTCTAATATATAACACATGTAGCTTTCCTTTAGATTGGCCTCCCAGGCTCAGTTATATGATAAAACGTGACTGCTTATTCAGCTATCTGGGCTCCTAGCAGACTAATTTCCGGGCTGGAGACAGGAGGCTGAGCAGTAACTAATGACTGGCATGATTACAGTATTTAACTTGAGACTAGCTGCTGGGATAACAAGAAAGCAGAACCTGTTTTGGAGCGCCTGCCTTTATTTTTTTCTGATCTATACAATGACCTTTTGTGCTTATTATCAAAAGCTGTTCTTGTGGTCATCTTCTCCTCTTTGGTTTGTAGACACACTAGGTTCAGTCTATTGGAAAGTTAAGGCATTTGATTTTGTCCATTGCTTAAAACTAAATGAATTATGAAAAGGTTATATACTGAAATAAATATTCTGTCGGGGGGGCGGGGGGGGGGGGGGGGGGAGTGTGTGAGAGTGAGAGAGCCTCAATCCTTGCTTCAGAAGAGACTGCTTGTGTGAGTAAAGGTTTATACAGCCAGGCCAAACAACTTCATTCATAGTTCATTCAAAGGAAGTTTGCATCCTTGCATTTCTGCATGCAGTACTATGTTTTAAAATTTATTTAGCTGAAGAGGCCCAAATCAAAAGACATTGGGAGTCTGAGGGAAAGAAGAGACGTGGGTTCCACTGTTTATCATGAACTACAGGGAGAGTAGGGATGCACTGGCCCCCAGTCAGAGCAGTGCAGAAAGAGAATCCTCAAGTGATGGTGCTGTTACGGAGCTTCACTGTATGTGAGTGTGGTGGTGGTGCAAGGGATTGGGGGGGTAGGTGGGATGGAAAAGGGTAGCAGTAAATGACTTGGAGCCTTATGTGGCAGGTTGGACTAAAGTCCTCTATGAAACCTGCTTCTTGTCACAAAAGGTGCATCAAAGAGAGGGTCAGATCACACGCAGATATTTATGATGTGTATTGATGGTAGCAACAGCATGGGCAAGAGAAGCAATTCAACAGGCTCAGTGCATGTAGTGAAAAGTTATTTTCAAGATGTCTCTATCTGCCAGCCAGAAATGCTGAGGTACTGCAGTCGCTTGCTTATCTCAGCTGTTGACCACTGATCTCTCTCACACATGGTGTCTGCAGAGCAACATTCTATAGATGCAGTTGTTGGTCCATAAGCCATATCAAGGCCTCCTCTGTGGTGCTGTGGATATCATCCATTTCACCTTTGAATATCCATACCTGGGGCACTGCGTTATGATGTGTTCAATGGTTTGGGTTTGTCATCACAGTTACATTCTTCCAGACTCTGTTGTATGTCACTGCTAGATCAATGAAAGTGCCATCAGTCATAAGTTTTCAGTGGAATCTGATCTAGATGTTTGTAGTGAGGGCCAGGACCTGGTTACAGCAACTTCTGTGTGTTAGGAAACCAGCTTGCTCCTGGAGTAGGCAGACCTCCACAGTAGGATTGATTTTGGGTCAGAATCATAAACTTCATCACCTTATAGGTGGTGCTCAGTAGGAGATCAGCCTTATAGCTGGAAAGATCATCTGCTGGCTTTAGCAGTGCAGTGAGCTTGGCTTCTCTCTGCGCATGGGGGATTTCACCAGTTTTCAGGATGCTGGTGAAAAGCTGCATCATACAGTTCCATGCCAGTGGATTCAGGTTATATAGGAACTTGGGATAGATGCTGTCCTTTCTCACTGCATTTCCCAGTTTTGTGACTGCAATGGCTGCATTGATCGTTTTACTTGTGAATGGTCCAGACCATGGCAATGATGGAGTGCATGTGGATGTCACCTGCTGGAGCTGATGCCGAACTTGCCTGTGGTGATTATCCATTGGTTATTTTGATGTCCATAGAAGTTTAGCAATGATGGCATTGGGCTTTCACATGTGACCTAGTGGCTTATGTGGGATTTGTAACCAGCAGGTGTCTTAGCAAGTTCCAGGTGCATCTGCTTGAGTGTGTGAGGTTTAGACCAAGCCACTGTTTTTGACTTGCTGCATGAACCAGTGATGCCAGGAGGGCTTGTTCAATTTCTAGGTCTCTACACTCATCATATTTGTGAAGGAGCTCTTAGCTCTCTGCAGTCCAGCAAGGAGCATACAATGACCTATGTCGCTAGAGGATGTTCTTCTCTGTGATGGAGATTAGCACCTCAGTAAAACAGTCAAAAGTCTTTGGCATTCGGGGAATGCGGGAGATTGTATTCTCTACAGTTGTGGTGAAAGTGGCCAGTGCAGTGCCAGTTTTGAGTAGAGGACTGGGATTTGGATGCCAGTATGGTTCAATACTGGTCTGTGCTGGCTGTTTGGGAAGTTGTCAAGGGCTTTCTGCGATGCAGGTATCGATATGCCTGTATCATCTTTAGAGATGAACATCAGGTCAGGGCAGGATCCCACCATCCATTATGAAGTATGCAGGTGTTTACCACAACAGGTGCTGTAAATACCAATAAGCTAATTTTCCTTGTCACAGGAAACATAGTAGGTACATTTTATTATTGTTTGCATTACTGTAGCACCTACCAGCCTCAGTTGAGATAGGGTCTCATTGCGCAGGTGCTGTATGTATACATAGTAAGAGTTGGTCTCTGCCCCCAGAGAGCTTATCTAAATAGACCAGACAGGCAAAGGAAGTATTATTTTTTTCCATTTTACAGCTGGGGAACTGAGACACAGAAATTAGAACTTGGCTAAGGTCACACAGGGTATCTGTGGTAGAACTGGGAATCAAACCCAAATTCACTTAGTCCCAACCCAGTGCATTAAACACAAGGCCCATTCTTCCTTTCTTCTTAGAATGAATAAGTATCTGCTGCCACATGTATGCTGTATGAGTGACTGTGTGGCCAGTAGTTAAGAGACAGTTTGAGAAGAGAGGGAGGAGAGGATAATGTGGAAGGCTTTTGTGAACATTTTCTCAACGATATTATGTGCACCGTGCTGCCCACTAGCCAGCAGTTCTCTTCCGACAGCTGCATACTAACTACCCTTTGGTGTTCCACTGACTCTTTTTTTTTTTTTTTAAAGACATTAATTTGTGAGAGAGGGGAGGGAGTGGTGGTGAATTCAGTGCATTATAAGCAGAATGTTTACCAGCTGTAGTACAGTGACAGTTAACATGCCAGATTTGTCTCTTTCAAGTTCGTTTTTGTTGTCATTTAGCTGACAAAATTTGTATTCAACTGCTAAGTAGCTAAAGTGGCTGAGGCAGGAAGGGAAGCTCTCATCGCACCAGATGAGTGGGGGAGCAGGTGGTCTCTGCTTTTACCAGAAGAAGGGGACCTGTGCTCTTCACTCTATTTTATTTCCTGCAACTGCTCCAATCTTTTGAAAGGCTGGGAGGTTTCAAGACCAGGCTGGGAGGTCTGTGTAACTGCTGCTGGCAAAGCTTATTAATTTCTTACACTATAATTTGCTCCTTTGTAGTCCTGTGTTCTCATGCTTTATTTAACAGTGTTTTGTGGCACACATTTTCTAGGTTGGAGGACCATGTTTAGAGAGGTATTTGTAAAGCTGCTACTGCTGGGACAGTTTGTTTATTTTTTCTTGAACTATGATGAATTAATTTTGGAATATCATGACTGTTGATCTCTGGAAAAGTGGAACCTCTTTCCTATTCTTTTTTGTGAACATGCGCTGGACAACAACTTAATTCTTTTGTCAATACGGGGCCTATAGGAGATGCCAGATTAACACTCCAGGAGACTGAAGTCTTTTGTCTATCTATGGAATTGATACAGTGTGGGAAATGACAGAGCAAGGTTTTCTACTCTTTTCAGTCAATGTGCCTCAATTCTGACTTTGAGGGAATACCTTTAAGGGAAATTGAGCCTTCATCCCTGTTTAGTTGTTGGCCTCCGTGCTGAGAATGCCAAAAAATGTGCTGACTGGGATGATAATTTTCATTATAACATCATCTGTTCAGCAGAAATTGTACAGAGAACACCAATTAATATAGTTCACAGAAGATCCACCACACGATAGCCTCAATGAACTGACCTAGAATGATTTTTTAAAGACATTTTTTTATGTGCCTGATGCCATCAGTGGGAGTTAGGTTCCTAAATACCTATAAAATATCATCCCTTGATGTGAAAACTTACCTTATCTCCTTGGCAATTCCCTGAAAAAATATTGTTCCAGTGTTTCTGAATTTATTTAGTAGGTGCCCTATAGAAACATACCTTCTTCTGGCACTCTGAGAGATTTTTTTATGAAAAACAGAATAACAAAAGAGAGAATATGAGTGTCAAATATGTAAACATACATTGTGGTTTCTCTTCTATTCATTTGAGGCTATTTCTTTCAACTAGTCAACATTAAAGGCAGCATTTTGTATTCTTCTTATAGCCAAATTCAAACCTAGCTTTGAGTTAGTACAGGAAAAATTCTAACCCTTCCCTTCCCCCAAATAATAAAATCCCTCTAATATTTCCTCTACTCCATGCATTTTTCTTGAAATTCCTGTATTGGCACAAATTATATCAAAGTTCTGAAAGAGAGAGGAGAATAGAGGAAAGAAAACAAAGGAATGTAATGAAGACAAGGAGACTGGAGATAAAAATGAGGAAAGAAAGCAATAGAGAGAAAAAGCAGAAGAAAAGGCTAGAAAAACAGAATGGTAGGGAAAATAAGAACGACCAAGAAAATGTTTCCCATTGTCCTTGAGCAAAAGGATGAGATTTCCACACCAGCTGTAACTCCACTGATGACCCTTGAGAGATTATTCATAAAATTATTGCATTGTTTTCCTGGTCTTTAGGCAATTAGAAATCTGTAAGAAAAGGGACATAGGTATTTCAAAGTTACAGGGAAAAGCCTCAGGTGGTGTAAAATGTCATAGCTTTTTTGACTTCAATGCAGCTATGACAATTTACACCAGATGAAGATCTCCCCCACAGCAGGCAGCAGTATGACGTTTTGTTTTCTTACTTTTTTTTGAGTGCTTCTGCTTCTGTCAGCAGCAAGAGCAGGTGGAAGATCACAAATGTCGAAGTAATATCAAACCAGCAGGAATAGAAATTTAACGTTATTAGCATGTCAAGTTGAAAAGAAATTGAAGAGCTGTCATGATATAATGTATCTAATTAAAAGTTTTGTACAACAAAAAAATAGCCGTCAGTGATAGAATATGCTTTCTGCCCATTTCCTTCATCATTTCATCATGTCAAAGTATCATGTCACTGGCATCTATTTATTGGTAACTTCAAGGTGTCTCATAACTTATAAAGACTATAAAGCTTCATGTAACTTTAAAATTTGCTTTACGTTTTCCCTCTACCAGAACAGAATGAGAACAAAAAAATTACTCTGTATTTTACTATAGCTGGATTATTTAATACTATACAGACTGCCAACATACACCTAATGAACCACCTACAATCCCAGGCACATGGGGAAAACATTTACAAGGGGAAAGCATTACCATAGAATACGGCTTGTTATTCCAGTTGTGACCACACAGTGTTACACATGGGATCAAGGATCTGAATTCTTCCACAGTAAACGATGGCCAGAACAACATGAGTACAAATTAGGAGTTTAAAACTACCATTTTGATTTAGTAGTGGTTTACACCTACTGTATACGAAGTTTGTACAGGTGTAGATGATTACATAAGGCGCAAGTTAGTGGAGAATCAGGTCTATTTTTCCCTGATAACCCAGATTTGTCTACCAATATTCAAGTCATCCCTAGAGTAATGCGATCTAGATGATTTGATAAGACGCTCACTATAATACTCACTTATTAAATAGTTAACCTCTGTGACAACCGAATTATTTATGGAAAAAATTATGGCATATTTTTCTATTGCTATACGAATTGATGGATAACTTACTAAAAGTCCTCATTGTCTTTTTGGTACCTCTGAATGATGAAATATGCTATGTCAAAATCAGATCAGACATAAAGTATCCATTTGCCTTTTTTGGTATGTCAATTCTAGTGTCTCATTTATTTTGACATAGGATATATAGGCAAGGTGTTAAGCAGAGCTGTTGAGTAATAAAAAGAGATCCAATAATATTTTTGAGAATAAAAGCACAACATTGTGTGGTCATTATTTATTAATTGTGAATATTCTGTTTAATCCTGGGCATTTATGAAAATGTCTGACTATCAAAAGTTTCATGAATCTTAGCATAGATTATGCATCTGAAAATGTGTTATTCCTCATTTGTTACTCTTGTTTAAAAAAAGAAAATTGAAGTCATCCACTCCATGGAACATAAACAATACAAAGTGACCAATCATATGACCAAAAATACTATATATTCAACAAGCAATTGGTAAAAACTAGTAAGCTAAAAATTATTGGAAATTATTTAGTGAATGAATAATTATTACATTTACAGAAATCGGGATTGTTTCAAAAACTATTCTCTAATAAAAAAGGGGCTAAATTTATTCCAAAGTGCATGTTATTTATACTGTCTCTTGGAGATGAGGAGGAAACTAAAACATGATCAAAATAAACCAAAACTGTCAGATTGCCAGGAACCTGTATGTAGCCAGGAAATCCATCTCCTGTGTAAGCCTGTATAAAAGAATGTTTGAGATGGAGCAGATTGGCGAGAGTCCTTTTGGGAAGAGGTATTGGAAGAGCCATGTGTATTGGTCTTTTTGCTCTCTGGAGAGAACTATATATTTAGGCTGGCTCTTTTTGTGACTCACCTGGAATTTAGAGGAGTCAATGCAGGGCCAGATTACTTAAATTCCTGACATTGCTGAATTCTAAATGAATCCTTGGTTATTTGCTTCAGATTCTTATTCAGTAAGTTTAGCATAAGTTTAGCAACTGTAAATGACAGGAATATCATTGAAAACATGAAAGTTTAGTGCAATCGGAAATGTAAAAAGACAGAAATGTGAGTCTCCAAGAAAACACTAAGCATGCTATTAATATGATTCCTGCTGCAGTTGCTGTAGTTCTTGTTAGTCTATGCAAGAAACTGGGAATATTGCAGACCAAGAAACATAGTAAGAAAAGTGGTTATTTAAAATTCTTAACTTTTCTCAGGTGAGTGTATAATGGATTTTTGAAACCTCTGATGGCTTCATCAGGATTAGCTGGACAATTTAAATTTAGTCAGGAATTTAATAATATCAAAACAGCTCTAAGGATGAAAAGCTAAAAAGATCAGGAAACAAAAGTTTAGTGGATGCAATACATGCAAGGCGATGAGAGATGAAATGCTCATCATACAGCAATGAGCTGTTAAACAGTAAGAAAATGAGGTCTAGAATCAGACTGAATACAATGAAAACAGTGAGGATAAAGAATAAGGAGCTGGATGAAGTAGCAACCAACAGAGAGAGGGGTCCTGGCAAGTCCTGTGGAAAATGAAGGCTTCAGTGTTTACAGCCAGTTCATGATCAACTTTCAAAACATTAAGGGTTGAGATAAAATGTTAGCTGTAAGTGGAGTAACAGTAACCATCAGCACTGAGATTTAGTGATTGGCCGAAGGTGGGGAGAAGAAAAAAGGTCTGGCATAACTTGGGAATTGACCCTGCTCTCCTGAGTCCCAGTCAAGTGCTTTAAATACCAGCCACCATTCTTCATACAAAATGCCTGTCTGACTCTCTTACATAAGTTCAGCAATAGGATATTTGCTGGACAATATATTGTTAAAATGATGCTTTGATGCTTAATATAATATAATATATAAAAGTGGTGTTAGGCACAGATTTCCTGTGCATACAGGTTAATGCTGTATCATGGTTGTGTTTGAACATCTTTCTTGAGTCAAAGAATCACAGAAATGTATGGCTAGACCAGACCTCAAGGGGTCATCTAGTCCATCACCCTCTCTGAGGCAGAGCCAAGTATACCTAGACCATCCCGATAGGCATTTGTCTAATCTGTTCTCAAAACGCTCCACATCCATGGATTTCACAAACTCCCAGTCTGTAGGTAACCTGTTCCAGTGCTTAACTATCCTTATAGTAAGGAAATTTTTCTTGATATCTAACTTAAATCTCTGTTGTTGCAAACTAAGTTGATTACTACTTGTCCTACCCTCAGTGACTGTGGAGAATAATTGAGCACCATCCTTTTTATAGTGACCTTTTACATATTAGAAGACTTATCATGTCCCCTCTCTGCCTTCTCTTCTCTAGACTAAATATGCTCAGTTCTTTCAACCTTTCCTCAAAGGTTATATTTCCTAAATGCCTATTTTTGTTGCTCTCTTCTGAACTCCCTCTAGTTTATTCACTTTGCTTAAAATGTGATGGCCAAAACTGGACATAGTACTCCAGCTGAGGCTTCACTGATATTGAGTATAGTGGAACAATTACCTCCTGCATCTTACATACCACACTCCTATTAATAAATCCTATAATGACATACATTGGGAGACATACATTAGGTGACTTCTGAAGTGTATTCAGACAATGGATTATACAGCAGTTCTACCTTTGATAAGAGGAATTTGCTTTCTGTGAAAGCAAATATATGTACAGAATGTTATGGGACAAACCCATTATACCAGTACTGTGGATACTTCATCTTCTGTGGCTTTAAAAAAACATTTCCCCGTGATCACACTTTAACTTCACAGTTTAATGCATGCAAATTTTCCCCATATGTTTACAGCTTTATGCTTATGCAAATCTTAATTTAATTTTTAAGAGGGTATGGTACATATTACACGTCCTATACAAGCGGATGATGACAAAAGCATTTATCACCCCAATCATGGATGAATAAACATATCCACTATACTTATCCAGAGTCGAGGCAGGATAGAAGATTCGATCATCTTTAATTTAGTATGGCATTGCAATGAACAGGTGATCATCTTTTTCTCTTCTTAGGAAACAGGTGGTTAATGTCTATTAGTACTAATAGCATATTTGAACAGATAACAGTATCTACATAAAAATAATTTTCCATTTCTTGCATGCTGTACTGATCCTTAACTTGTCAGAATTAACTAGGATTAAGTGACTTGGTGTTCAAAGGTGCTGCACACCTGCACTTCCCATTGACTTCAATGGGAGCTGATCAGCATCTTTGAAAATCATGCCATAATGTAACTACCATGCTATTCTTAGGCCTTTCATTTCCCTAGGGAAGGCCTTAAGAGTCTCTTCCAGTCACTGGACTTTCAAAGAATTTGTGAGTTTAACTCAAAAGGGAAAAAGCCACACACTGCTGGTCTCCAAGCTTTCCCTTGCATCAGGAAAATCTCTGAAGCCTGGTCTACACTGACATTGGAGTTTGACGTAATGTGGCATACGTCAACCACCTAAAGTATGCGTCTCCACTGGAAGGTCATTCCGCTGCCCTAAATCTCAGAAAAATTCGACTTAATAAAACCGCCTCCACAAGTGGCGTAGCACTGAAGTCTAATTCTATGGGTTGAATGAGAGTCAGTGTAGGGAGAGTGCAACATAAATTGATGTCATTGGCCTCTGGGAGAGATTCCATAATGCTGTGTTGTGACCACTGTGGACATTTGTACTCTGCTGCACCATGGCCATGTAAACAGGAAATAGCTTCTACTGGGAAATTTTGAATTCCCATTTCCTGTTTGGTCAGAGTGGAGAGAGCTTTGTAGCTGAACTGCTCATGGCGACTGCACATCCCAAACACGCTCCAGCCTGGAGTCGACCTGAGGTCTTGGATCTCATCAGCCTGTGGGGCAAAGAGTCTGTTATGGCTCAGCTCCAAGCCAGCAAATGAAATTTGGATATCTACGAGAAGATACTGCGTATGGTGGAGAAGGGATACAACAGGGATGCGCAGCATGCCATGTTAAAATCAAAGAGCTGAGGCAGGCATATCAGAAAACTAGGGAGGCAAACAGTTATTTTGGCTCATCATCGGAGAAGTGCCACTTTTATGAAGAGCTGCATGTGAGTCTCGGCGGTGACGCCACCACTCTGTCACCATGCAGCATTGATACCTCTGAAGAATCCCAGTCCAGAATGAATGAGGAATCCTCTGGATGAGGAGGAGAACAGGGGGCAGGAGAGCGAGTATCCATTCTCCCAGAGAGCCAGGACCTGTTTGTTACCCCAGAGCAGCACAGCTGGGAACAGGACAGCGTTACAGATCAAGATGCCAGGGAAAGCACATCTGGTTAGTGTGTATAGCAAATGGGGTCATGTCCCCAATCCAGCTTCTTATTTTTGGGGAAAAAAGAAGTTTGTTTTTGTGAGGATGGGTTCCTTGGGGTTGGTAAATTTCACCAGAGGGTTACCCCTTGAACAGACTAAGTGTACACAGTGTGACAGGGTCAGGCCTGACGGCTACGCCAGAGTGCTGGAGGGCCTGTATATCAGCCCCAGGCTCCACAAAGCCCTGTTCCCTGGGTAACTCAGATGGGGCTGATTAGGCAGTTAGGCCACCTGGGGCTGTTTAACCAATCAGGCCAGCTGGGGCCAATCAAGGGGCCCTGCCCCAAACACTTAAAAGCCTGCAGGGCAGGCAGGCAGTTGTGGGTTTATGGAGCTTGGAGAGAGGAGGAGTGGAGGACGGAGGTGGGAGTTATAGGTATAGTTACAGGGTACAGTTGCAGTTCACAGCTTTTGGAGTTGGCAGCTTGGAGCAGGCAGGCTGCAGCCTGCGGGCTGCAGCCTACAGAGGCTTGCAGCTTCCCCTGTTGTTACCGGTGCCCTGGAGGGCAGGGCACCTGGCTGGAGAAGCAGGGAGTGGATCATGGATCCAGAGGGAAGGTAGCAGTAGTCAGGGGCAGAGCGGGCCCCGGCCCCACCCTCGACCCTCCCCCAGCTGCACCACCGGCCGGGCCGGGAGAGCGCAGGACCCACGGGGTGGAGTACTTCTCCCTCCCCTGCCCCGACCTTGCCACAACAGGGATGCTCTGAGAATCCTCTATGAATATCTCCAGGAAACTTTCATGTAGGTACTCTGCAATCCTTTGCAGAAGGTTTCTGGAGAGGGCAACCTTATTTCTTCCACCACGATAGGACACTTTTCTCCGCCTCTCTGCTATTAAATGAGCAGACATCATTACAGAACACAGCATAGCAGCATAAGAGCCAGGCCTGCACCCCAATGCTTGCAGGCAATCTTTCCCTTCTGCTTGTGTTACCCTCAGGAGACTGATATCACGCATGATCACCTAGGGAAGATGGCACAAGTTTACAGTACCCAACCAGTATAGTCACTGTGTGTTATTTCTCTGCTGTGGATGGTGTTCCTGGGCCCCGACACAGACAATTCCTAGCCATGATATTGTTGGCATGGGCATTACGGGTCTGGGAACTGGTGCCCCCTTTTTTTCCTGCAGCAGCACTTCACCCTCCTCCAATACTTTTTGACCATCTCCTCCCAAACTGGTCTTTGGGATAGTAAAGGGGAGCCCAATGATCCTTCTCCTTGGTTATGTGTGGATTGGGGAATTTAGTGCTATATGGATTTCCTTGTAATGGATGCAAGGGCCCATTACTTACCATGTCTGGAATGGCACTCCAACCCATGTGATAGGTACAGATTGGTATTTGGGTCTGGCTTTGCCTTGTGAATATGAAATGGAGTTCTTTTTATATGGAAACATTTCTTTTATTCCATGTGGTCAGCTAACAATGTCAACTTTGTGATTTGCTTGCCTTACTGTGGGCACCTCGGCCTTCACCCCATTTTCTACTCTCTGAGCACCTTTCCCAGATTAGGAAGTAGGAAAAAAAACTTGGGATGACATGTTCAAGAAACTAATGAATGTCTTTGTGGCTGATGGCTCAGAGCCTGGAGGATGTCCTTGTCAGAAAAACTAAACATGAGCATGGAACACAGAAAATCAGCACAGGATCAGGAGTGTGCAACACAATAGGAGTTGTTGTGTATTATGATGGATCAGTCTTACATGCTGAGGGGTCTGGTAGAGCTCCAGGAAGAGCAGCAGCAGAAGAGACTCCCCCTGCAGCCCCTGTAAAATATTCAGCCAACAAGCTGTTTCCCAGGCCCATCCCGAAGTGCTCTAGGAGGAGGTTGATCAAGGTGCAGTACGTGCTGCAGTCCACGCTGGTGACAGTGAGCAGAAAAAGATGATGGCTTCTTTAAGAACTAGGAATGTGCGTGATTTGCTGTTTGCACAGTCTCACTTTGTACTGGCTGCCCAAGCAGCCTTATGAGACTGTTAAATTATCTTTCTTTCCACCCATTGTAATTGAGCACCAATAAAACTTTACTGCTTTAAAAAACATTTCTCTTTATTCATGGAGAGCTTGGGGACTCTTGTTGGGGAAAGAAGGGAAGGGGGCCGATGGTGCGAGAGATGGGAATGGAAGGCACAGCACTGACAGAGATGTACATTACCTCTGTTCATTCCAAAAATGGGTTTTCAATGCTTCCTTGAGGCGCAGCGCTCCGCAGTTGGCTCTTAGCATAGTACTGGAATCTGGTTGCTCAAAACTTTTGGTCAGGGAAGAAAGTGCCTGCTTGTATCTTTTTGAACAGACCTGAGTTCCTAAAGATGGGCACATCATGCAACTTTCCAGACCACCCCACATTGATGTCAGTGAAATATCCCCTGTGATCCACAAAGGCCTGCAACACCACTGAGAAGTATCCTTTCCGGTTTATGTTCTCTGTGGCAAGGTGGTCCATTGCTAAGATAAGGATATGTGTGCCATCTATCACCCCCACCCCTCACAGTTTGGGAACCCCATTGCAGCAAACATGCCCACTATGACCTGCACGTTTCCCAAAGTCACTACCCTTCTTAGCAGAAGTCTATTAATGGCCCGGCATGCTTGCATTACAGCAGTTCCCATGGTGGATTTACTGACTCCAAATTGATTCCCAACTGACAGGTAGCAGTCTAGGGTTGCTAGCTTCCACAGAGTGATGGCCACTCTCTTCTCCACTGTGAGAGCAATTCTCAAGCGAGTATTTATGTGCTTCAGCGCTGGGGACAGCTCTCAGCAAAGTTAAGTGAAAGCGGCCTTTCGCTTATGAAAGTTCTGTAGCCACTGATCATCATCCCACACCTTCATAATAATGCAGTCCCACCAGTCAGTGCTTGTTTCCCAGGCCCAGAAGTGATGTTCCACTGACTGCAGATGCTGTGTGACAGCCTGCAGCAAAGGGGAACTGTTTTGCTTTATGGTTTGTAGCAGGGTAGCCTCAGTAACATCGCAGTTTTTTGTGCTGCGGCTCCTTGACCTTGAAAGTACTGCAGGAGAAGTCATGAGGTGTTTGTGACACTCACAATGATAGTGCAGAGTTGAACAGGCTCCATGCCTCTCTGGCAATGGCATGCACGCGGCAGAGAGTAAAGGATTTGAAAAAATGATGTGAAAAGGCTGTTTGTTTGGGCTGGGACAAGAAGGGAGGGGGGAAGGAGTACGTTGCATCATGGGAGGACAACGACCTTCTCAAAAGCTTCTGCGTCTAGTTGAACTGTGGTATAGCTACCCATGAGGCACTGCTTTGATTGTTGACCCAAGGGCGGCTAATGGGGGCGCAATACCCCGACACAATGATCACTCTCCTGCAACTTCTAAAATTCGATGGGTGAAAGTCCATTTAAAATAAATTGACTTCATTCCACAGTGTAGACGTACCCTGAGTCAGTAAACCGGGAAGTCTACAAATTTCTCTTCACAGAAATCTTGTTTCTCTTTTTTTCTCTTTTTGGGCAGGCTACAGTTCTCAGGCCCCTGGGAACCAATCCCTTTCAGGCCTACAAGAATCATCCTCTGTTTGTTACAATGGGTAGCTTCCTCTTTTCTGTTCGTCTATTCTCTTCATGATTAATCCTTCATGTTGAGTTTTGGCAGGCTTGTCTTTGCTTCCTTTTCCATACTGTGTTTGCAGCATCTACTCCAGTTTAGGGACGAGCATTCCATTCCATGGTTCACTTTGAATTACTCTGAATCCTGTTCCAAAGGTTGATCGCTGCTTGCCAGAATTTGGCCTTATAATAATAATTTTGGGGATCTTATTTCATGTACATTTTTGATCTAAAATGCTGCTTTCAATAGCCAAGATACTAAACTGCTTCTATTCTTTCCATAATGTTCTAAATCTAAGTTGCATTGCCATATATGAGAGGACATTGGTAGAGTATTTAATTTGTTTCATCTTTTCATATCTTGCAACATAAAATTCAGAAGAAAATAAAAATGAGAGAAAAACCTTTTTGTTAGGTTGAACTTAGGTCATAAAATTATCTGTAAGGTAAGTGGACGATCATACTTCAATACATATTTTAAAGCATTATTCCAACTGACACATCATATATCTATGTCTCACATAGCAGTGCATTGCCCAAAAATGTCAGTGCTTCTAAATATTTGTACAATTCCATTTTAATCTGGAATATCTACAATAAATGGAAGGTTAAGAAAGGCCTTCCAATTTAACTAAAAACATCTGAGGATAATAAAAAGTAACAATGCAAGAGACATTTTCCAATATAAAAATTATATCATTTGAAACTTGAAAATGTTTTCTTTTCTGAGAAACAACTTTTTTCTGACCTTTGGCAGAATGAAAGATTAGTAACCCAAATAGAAATAATGCTGTTAAATCTTATACTGTACCATTTTAGGAACCAATTCTACATTCCATACACAGGTAAAGATCCCAATGATTTTTGACTTCTATATGAAAAAAATATTGCGTTTTAAAGCCCTTTATTAAAAGAAAAAGTTCAAACTCCACTTCAGAACTATAATACCGTATACAAATTTCTCAGTTGATAGAAATTTATCTATTTACTTTTTCTTTAAATCTTTAAGTTTCTTGAAGTTTTGTACAGCGGTAATTTGTGTTCATACATTTTTTTCTAACTGCCCACATATTAATCAGCGTCTTTTTATATCCTTTTTGTAAGGACCTATCTTGCTGTGCAACTTTGTAGCATTCTGGTGGGGTAAAGCTCCATAATGCCACCATAGCCCTGCCGTTGGAAGCTTGTCCCACTGAAAGTATCCTGTTGTGGCTTAGAGCTGCTTTAGTTGCTCCAGTGCTACTCCACATCCCACCTCCTGAGCAAGGGTTGTGTCTGGGATGGAGGAAGTGGCATGGCCATGACATCCCTAACAGTGCTGAATTCTGAAATTACTGTTACATATTCTACATTTCTGAAAAATACACCCCCGTTTGCTATTTTTGTTTAACATAACACCCAGCCTGAGTGTCCTACAAGTTTGCTGATATTTTGTAACTTTTTGGTCATTATAAAGGCATTCTTTTTTTTTTTTTTATTCTAACATACCAATGTGACTGCAAACATTTTATAATTAGGCCAATTAACTTTAAAGCGTTATCTTTCTGGCCTTTTTCATTGCAAAATCATGAATTAGCCCCCCAAAGTCAATGTCTCTTGCAAGTTCACACTCAGTAGACAAGGTAGCTAGGTGGCTTAACCGTTCTTGCCCCACTGTAGAACGCCTGCAGTTTTTGATGAGTGCTAGCTTGCTGAAACTTCTTTCAGCTTCTTCTGTGTGAGAGAGAGAGAGAGAATTAGACACTTACTCACATATATTTTGGGCCTGCAAATCCTACCGCTGTCTTATGGTGCTTTGCTTTGCCCCTCCTACCAGCTGTCCCTCTTGCCTATGCACAAGGAACTCTGGGACTGGTAGTTCTTGATCTCGGTGTGATAGACCATGTCACAGAGAGGAGCAAAAATCTCTCTGTCTCAAACTATAAGTCCTAATTTAACAGTACAAGCGCACACACTCTGTTCTAGAGAAGGGCCTGGGCTGGGCCAGGAGGCCCAGCAACTCACTGTTCAGAATGTTGAGACTGCTCTAACACTACTTCTGATTGGCTTCAGCAAATTTCACAAGATCTGGACAATAGATACGGGGAAATAAGTTTCTATAAATATCCTCAGGCATGATCTACAATTTTAGCCTCAGTTTTTTCCTCCTGGTAATGGGGGTTGCAGCCTGGGCTGGGACACCCAAGGTCTCTGAGCCCCGGTAAATTGTACCCTCCCCCCCATGTGGGGCCCTGGTTGGCAATCCCCAACTGCTGGGGATCCTTATGACAAGTGACTTTCACTCCCCATTGGCCTGATCCCAGCTAACCCTAGGATCAGGGGTGATGTAAAGCCACCTTTCTCTCTCTCGTCAAGGTGTGTCAGTGCAGCTCAGACATAGCCCAGGATTGGGCCCATTCTGTTACATGTGTTTACCTAAATGATAGTTCAGTCAACATCATTTGCAGAATTGATATGAACAGTGTAAGTTCACTGAAAAGTCTTACAATGTATAGTAAAATAAAGGCCATTGAAAACTAGAGATCTTCTCATTTAGTCACTTGATTGAGCAAATATACTTTAAATTTACTGGCCCCACAACCCTTTTTAATTTAATTATTTAAGCTTTGCAGTTTTTAAACTAAAAGGCCAGTTCTCTGTTTGTGTAACTATAGTTCAAGAGAGTTTAACCCATTAAAAGCAGCAGAGAATTTGGTCTACAAGAATTTATTCTTCAAAGTGAGCTTCTATTTATTCATGTATATTTTTACAAGTGTATTTCATATGCCCACCGCCAGCCAGCTATCTGGGGCAATTTTCTTATTGTTTAAGTATATTTACCTATAATTATAATAAACTGAATCATGATACCATGAGCACAATATCTTTAGTGCTACATACAGATTTGCATAAAGTATGTGTGAAAACTAGTAAGTACCTATGGTTATAAAACAGTCATATACTGCCATAGGTTTCCATGATGCTTTAAAAACACAGATAAGCCAGTTTTCCTGCCCCAAAGAGCTTACATTTTGAAAAAGAAGATACACAAGAAAAGACACAGATGAATAAATCAGGAGAGGAAGGATGTGAGGTTTACTGAGAGAGAGAATGAGAAGACTAAAAACAGAAATCTTGGACAAAATCTAACTTTATTTAAGTTCTATGGAAAGATTCCTATTTACTATAATGGAGCTATATTGAAATACTAATGGGAGAGAGAGGCAAGAGCCTTTGGATATGGGAGGTATAGTTTCACTTTTGTGTTGGTTTATAATAGAACTTTATACCCCCTTTAGAAATACAGATAGGTGCAGAGGGGTAGCCGTGTTTGTCTGTATACAGCAAAAACAACGAGAGTCCTGTAGCACTTTAAAGACTAACAAATTTAATTTCTGCAGGCATAAAGTGCTACAGGACTCTCGTTGTTTTTACTGATAGATACGCATCCTTAAACATGTTTAGGCTGCTGTTCTTCTAAGTTATTGTTCTAAATGAATGAGTCAATCCTTGACTGTCAGCAGTGCCTGATTCTATTACAAAGTTGTAAACTGGAATTGTCAAAAGTAGAGCTGAGAGAGAGCGTGTGCGCATCTTCTGACGTGTTTGAGTCTGAGTGAAGAATCACTTTAAGCTATATAGTCTTTACTTTGTCCACTAATACTGAAAATAATTGTAGAGGACTTTGGACCATCGTTGACAAATCAAGATAATTGTAAAGCTCAAATTGTCTTTTATCAGAAGGGGTGCGTCTGGGGAAAAGTGGCTCAAAGAATTCAAACATAGTACTGTATTAGTAGTGTGCTAATTGGAATTTCAAATAATACCCAAAGTTTAAACGTTAACCTTTGTTTAGGAATTCCAGTTCTGGGCTTCTTTAAACTGGTAGCAAATTTCCTTTAGTCTGCAATGTTTCATTGTCTGCCTAGCATTAAAAAAGATTTTGGAACAGATATGGTAGAATTAGAGTTAGAGCTGTTAGTGATCAGAAGAGATGAAGCAGGTTGTCTACTTCTTTAAAGAGAGTTTTGTTGCCAGAGCAGTTGAGCATTAGCTTGTTTGGTAGCATTAATTACGTGGTAGTCCTAGGAGTTTTCAGTGGCTGTAGTTCTTGTGTTGATGTAATTTGATTATTCTTTAATATTTGTTATACCAGCTATTACGAAAAAGCATGCCAAAGACATGCCACGAACATATGGTTGACAAATGTTGTTAACATCATTGGAGAATCTTCAGGCACTGCCATTGCTCGGAAGAAATTTACATTCTTTTCCTGAAGTGCCTGAGAAGAAAAATTAAAATGTAGGGCTTTGAAAGTTACTAGCCTCCTGTTTTCTTTTGAAATATTGGACAAGTGGCTGAACATTTGAGAGAGAGGCAAAAATGGAAAAATTGAAAACTATTTAACAATGTAAGTTGAGGAGGGCTTTAAAGGGAGAACATAATCTTGGAAATCTGAATCTGAAAACTGATAAATGAGATTTTCCTTGTTTTTCTTATGCCTCTTAAAGGGATACTGTCATTCAGGTTAGGGCCAAATTGCGCACACGTGTATATTAACAAACAAAAGCAGTTTTTACTAACTCAGTTTTAATAATAGTTTTGGCCCAGGTTGTTTCCTGTTCAGAAGAAACTGGGGGGGGACAAGAAACTAACTATGAAGTTCCACTGAATTTTTACACAGTATTTAGTCCCCAGAACCTGCAGATCCCTTAAGACAGCGATTCTTAACCAGGGGTACGTGTACCCCTTGGGATACACAGAGGTCTTCCGGGGGGTACATCAGCTCATCTAGATATTTGCCGAGTTTTACAACAGGCTACATAAAAAGCACTAACAAAGTCAGTACAAACTAAAATTTCATACTGTTCTATAAACTATATGCTGAAATGTAAGTACAATATTTTATTCCAATTGATTTATTTTATAATTGTATGCTAAAAATGAGCAATTTTTCAGTAGTCTGCTATGACACTTGTATTTTTATGTCTGATTTTTATAAGCAAGTAGTTTTTAAGTGAGGTGAAACCTGGGGTATGCAAGACAAATCAGACTCCTGAAAGGGACACAGTAGTCTGGAAAGGTCAAGAACCACTGCCCTAAGACCCTCTCAGTGAGTTTTGTCTCCTGGCCTTCTTCCATGCTCTCTTATTCACCTTGTGGAATCTACCCTGCTAGCAGCTGCCCTCTGGTACCCCTTAAAGGGGCTCTGGGAAATTAGTTGATAGGATCTTCGGCCATATTAACTTTTAAGTCTGCTCCCCACTAGTATCTGATGAGGATGAAGTATGTAGTGCATCTGCCCCCACTGTTTGCCATGACTTGATCCTTCTTGCTGTGTATAGCTTCCTAGCCCCATATGAGCATCTTCCATTGGGTCCATGGAGAGGGGGGATATAAAGTTGCTGCTCTTTTCTCCTCACAAGAGAAATGAGATCCCTCTCTGTGTGCAGATTCCCGAGGAATGATTGGAGCCCATTTAAAATAGGTTTTGGGGCCTGATCCCAAAGTCCAAAGTGAAGCTACTGGGAATTTTGCTTTAGTAGAAAATGTAGATTATGGGCCAGAAAGGGAAATGGACAAGTACAACCTAGGTAGATAAAAAGTGAAAAAGATTAGTTTGTTTTTGTTGCTGAATTTGGAAAAAAGTGTGAAATATGAGTACACATGACAAAAAATTATATTGGATTTTAAAATGTCTTTCAGATTTATTAATTTTCAGTGAGCAGTAATGTAGGGAATTAAATATTTGTCTCTTTAATTTATTATTTTAACTGTACCTGACTTTAAATTGAAGTTTAATCAGGAGATAAAAAGTTCTTTAAATTTGATCCATTTTAAATTCTGGAATGTAAGAATATCTCTTCCAAAACCATTAGGTGGGCTGTATTTACAAAGCTATCATTAATAGCTAGCATTTTGTAGAGAAGAACTGGCCAGATATCTGTCTTAGCATGTAGTGAGACTGAACACATCACCTGTGGGGCAAAAGCAGATCAGTGGCATATTGCTGTGAAGCTTGGAAAAGACTGGATTTTAGAAGGAAATCTGTTTTCCTCCACTTCAAAAGTAATAGGGTAATGCAAAGGTGACATGTTGGCTCTTCATAGACAGCAATGTTGAATTCAGCGAATTGTATATCCTTTTACCTTCTGTCCTTCTTCCTGGTTATTATCGGTAGTGGTCCGAGAGGGGAGAAGGTACACTTTACCGGTCTCCGGAGACCCTAAGGGGCCTGGCCCAGGCTGCAACCTCTATTACTATGCGGAAAAAACTTTCATGGCTCATGAGATTGTATATATGGGATTAGGGATTGTGATCTGTGTGTTGGAGGGAGTCCGTGTTATATGTTTATACTGGGCCTGAAAAAATTATGCTTGGGTCCTGGTTCCTAGAGTCCCACTGAAGACTTTTCATGAGCTTAATCCAGTAGTTCTCAACCTATTGACCAATGTGGGTTGCATATGCAACTTTGTGTGTGTTGTGTGGGCAGCATCCACACGATAAATATAGTACCTATCTGGCCCTGAGGATGTCATATGGGACAGAACTGCGTGCTGATTGGACTGCAAGCAGTCTCTGTGCTACAGGTTGAGAACCACTGGCCTAATCGATACACACACTGGTAGATTCTATTGGGTCTTGTAGCACTGAGGCCAATGATTGCCAAAGGAGGAAAACGTCCTTATTCCTGTTTGCAGAAAGGGTTTTGTGAATAAAAACAATGACTGCTGTTTCTAGTGAACTATCCACTGAAACCAACAGAACGTCAGGATAAACCAGGTATGGTGGGCATCTTGGGGAATGTTCCTCGTCCAGCTAGATGTGACGTTTTGGTAGCTGTGAGACAGTTATATTCCTCTTTTTTTTTTTTTTTCGGGGGGGGGGAGTTTTGGCAGTGCAGCTGCAGCTCTGTGTTTGTTTTAATAGGGTTTCTAATTTGTTTTTTAAACATTGTATGTTTTCTGTAGATTGAGCAGGGTTTACTATTGACATAAAATGTTTTTCTCTTTTTTAAAAGATGGGTGAATTTTGAAGGAATTCTCACATTGGTTAGAGCTAGGCAGAGTGGCAAGACACCTGCTAATTCACCTAAGTCCTAACCCACAATACCTGTGATATTTTGGTGTTATGCTTTACTTGAATAGAGGCTCCCACTGATGCCTAACAGTGCCAAACTGCAAGCTGACAGATACGGCCAAACAGGGACTCAGATGTAACCATGAAACTCAGTTTTCACTTAGCAAGGATTTGAATACAGGTCACCAGTGGTAAAAAGCATGAACATTTGGCCTGATTTTGCAAGGGCTTTGTTTTGCGAAGCAGTATCTTGTTTTCTTAGGGGGCAAATCTTGGCTTGTGAACCACACTTGAGTTCAGGTTTTTGTGGAAGGTAGGAAGAATCAGCAGAGGTTGGGGGGATGGAGGAATCCATTGTCGTGGAGTAGCAGCAGGGCAGCCTTGTAGTTGTGTCAGGGTTACAGTGGATTAAATTGCTGCTGTCTCCCACCCCTGCAATATGATTTCGTTGGTAGTTGGGTACACCCCTTCACAGGAGCTGATCTGGATTTATTCAGGTGTAGCACTGCAGAATCTGACCCAACTGGCTTTACAGACTTCTTGGCAGAAATTTATCTGAATACACTGGTGGAATGTTTCCTTTCCAATATGTAGAAAAGAAATGGTAACAAAGGATATAGCTTAGTTGGAAAAATATAGCTTGGGGCTATATTATCTCTCTTGATGAGACCTCCATAATAGGGATCCGCATAAAAGGAAGGTCTGGGACAGCTGTAGCCAGGGAGGTTCCTTGATGTTGTAGTTTTGCTTCCAGGGACAGCTGGGGACCATTGGGAGCCAGATCCAGTGCAGAAGTACAGAATCTGTGCAAATTATCTTGGCCTTCCTCTGATTCCTTGGTATCCTAGCATGCCACACAGACTATTTTACAGACAGGGAGCCCTCACCTCCGAAATAGAATGTTGTTTTCATTATATGTGTATTGAATAGTGCCTAGGATTCCCATTGTGGGCCAGAACTCCAGTGTGCTAGCACTGTACAAATACAGAACAAAAAAACAGTCCCTGCCCCAGGGAGTTTACAGCCTAAGTTTAAGACAAGAGATAATAGCTGGACACACACAGACAGATGGGGGAGCACAAGGAAACCCATAGCATTGGGTTGATGCTTGATAGGCACTGGTTTCCACCTGCCAGATCCCTAATCTTAGAATGATAGGTAGGAACTGCTGCATAGGGGAACTTTGCAAAGATTTTCTTGCCCTATTTCCTCCTCTGCTGTGGGGGAGAGGGTTGGTAATCAAACCCATAGCTTGTTTTACAACTTTTGATACACATTTTCTTGTATGTTAGCTTGTCAGTTCAATGCTCACTCAGTTTATCTTAACTATAATGTAAGACCTAATTCAAACATATACATTTTATAGGAGCAATTATAAAATGATAGCAGGAGAAGGATGAAGCATGTAAATAAAAAATATATTTAAATTCTTGCTGGAGCCAAGATTTAGAGAACATTCTTTCCCAAGGATAGAGACTTTTATTGCAAGAATGAAGCACTCTACTCCTTATTTTATGATACTGCAATTCCATATGGCAAAAGTTTTTTTCAAAGCAATATTTTCTCTTTATTTCATCATTTGTGATTTTTAGTTGGTCTCAGAAGCAAATGTTTTTTCATTTCTCTGCCTTGTGTTTAGAAAATGTTATATATCTTTATACTTCATATATTTTAAATTAGTTTTATATGAAAAAATTTAGACGGGTGTATTTTGTTCCAGTACTGAACCAAGCTCAAAATAATAAATGCAACAAAATTTAATTTTTTTGACACTGTGCCAAAGTTTTCCTTGTGCCCAAGTATTTAGGAATTAATTATTTTTAATTAAAAAAAATGAGCTTCTGATTTGCAGATGATATTTTGAAACTTGTAATATCCTTTGTCTACTTAAAGCTGACATAATATCAATTATATTAAAATGGGTGTGCAAACCCTGGAATGTTGTTTTTTGGAAAAGTTACCTTCTTCGTTCCACCCAAAAGAAAATGAGTATGTGGTTAGAATGAGCATGACAGCAATGCGGAGTTCTGTTAAAGTCTATAAAGCCCACATGTACTGCTGCATTAAACGTGTTTTTTCTTTAATTTAAAGTTTTCTCCCCTGTGTTTTAATTGCAGTGTGTATGTTAAATTACCTAATCAATCACATCCATCCATTAGTATGATGGAAAGTATTGCATCACAGAATAGAGTCATAAACTGTCATGTGGGATTGTTAGACTGGTAGTAGACCGAAGATGGAAAATGAGTTGTCAGCTGTATGGAGAAGTTTATGCTTCTGAAATAGATTTGTTATATACTTAAAAACTTTTCAGTTGGTTTAGCCTTTTTGGATATTGCATATCAAAATAAAAGATTGCGGACCTTTGTTTCAAATAATACTTTACAGAACTCAAGTGATTTTTCTGGCTGTACCTGAGTTTTTCAATGTTCAAAACGTTTTAAAATACTTTGTATTAATAAGTATGTCTTTTATCTGATCACAACCTTAACTCAGTGAATGTTTAATTAAGAGTTTAGCACGTGGAATTACTGAAAATCAGCAAGCCCTAAAAAGGCAGACGTAATATTCAAGCTTTGGTTTATATGAAGTTCTTAGTCTAAATAGCTGTACTGCACAGAGACTATTTTTTTCAAGAGAAATTAATGGCCCTGTCAATTCCCTCTCTTTTTCCGAGAGACTAGCTCTTATTTTCAGCCAACAATCTTTTCTCCCCAATTTGTTGGCTGTCACCTATTTTTTTTTTTTTTATTAAATAGTGCTCTTTATTTATATGAGGCCAAAATCAGTACAATCCATCTACCTTCTTGTTCTAAACCTTTGAAACCTCCCTCATGACAGTTGCTCAATGTTCACAGCAGCTCAGTCTTACTGCAAAATTTCCCCCCATGTTAGAATAATTAAAATATTTAGGGAAAAACAATTTTAGATAGTCTTTAGTAAAGCAAACATTGTTCCTTTGTAATGTTTAAATTACGTTTTTGCATACTGAAGTTTGTGATCTGCAGCTGGTGAAGCAAGGCTGTACATGAAGGAGAATATTTGCACAGGCGTACATTTCAGATTCGTGGCCTAAAGTGAGCTACAAATGTATATCATCAACCCGTTCTCTCATGCTCAGATAAAAAAAATTAAGCAAAGTGAGGCCCAGTTTCCCCCATTTTTATCATGAACATAAAGTGTCTAGTAAAGTTGTCAACCATCTCCAAATCCTTCAGACAGGCCCAATTTCTGTTGGTATGTTCCTTGGCCTTCTCATCTTTCTTGCAGCGTGGTTGAGTTCTGAATTTTTTTCACGTGTTGTGATGTTATGACATTGCAGGATGATGGAACACAATGTTGTTGTGCAATACATATCACAGTGGGGTTAAATTCACCCACTGGCGAAGAGGCCGGACAAATCCCTATCTATTGCAAAATCCCTTTTGTATCCCTGAGCCGGTGTTTGCATGTGTAGGCAGGTAACTATGTACAGAGACTTTTGCCCCCTTGGCTTCCATGGAGCTAGGTTAGACACTGGCTCCATACGTTAAGACGGGGAGGAATGTTTGGACAGGCTGTGGAATGGGGGCAACTGCATACCATGTAGCATTTACTGTAGGGCAGGAACAGCTACTTCAGCATATAACAACAGCCAGGTGAGGTCTGCATCCCACAGCATCCTCAAAGTATTTTCTGTGCCCAAGGATGGATTTCATCCTTCCATTCTGCCAGTATGGATTTAATACCCAACTCCCAACACAGTGCCCTTACACAAAGCCTTGTACTGGACTCTGTGAGGGCAGTGAATTTCACCCGATATGATTACTTGTCCGGTGAAATAAAATAGGTGTGAGCCCTAATGGTGGGCCTGGGGTTCCAGTGTAGTGCTTTGCCATTCTTCAGTCCTGTCTAAATTCTGGATGCTCCAGGCATCTATTGGTTATCTAATGGCATGGATTTGTGGGAGTGGGCTCTTGGGAGGTCCTGGGAGCCTTAGCTATAATTCTGCCTCCAAAATGAAGGAAGGATTGAAATTATTTCCTTGCTCATTCCCTCCCTGTTACCCCTAAATTATGCCTGTCAGATAGGACTTATCTCTTATTAAAGCCCTTCTGAAGGGCACATTTGGGTTAGATTTGAAATGGAACAGTTTGTAACAAATGACAGGATTTTTTTAAATCGGGGGGGGGGGGGCAGAGGAGAGATATCCCAGAGTCCCTGTACAAGTCCTTAATTCCATCTTCATATTGCACAAGATGAACTTTATGCTTAATAACCTTAGTGTATTTTTAGAAATAAAAGTGTAAACATTCCCAGCAAAGCACAGTTAAGGTTTGTCAAGCCAGGCTACCTCCCTCTTTAGTTATTGTTATGAGAAAGTGATTTTGTTTAAACAAGAAACAAAGATAGAGAATCTGCAGTCCCTCAGTACCCATCCATATAGCACAGATAAACCCTATTTACCAGGGTTTCACAAGCTTAGATCCCAAATCTGCAATCTACTTCACGTGGGTGGATCTTTGTGCACCATGGGGCCCCATTATCATCAGTGATCTGTGTAGATGCTAGGATCTGCTAAAGAAGGGTCAGTTGCAGGATCAGCACTGATATGGGAACAGCCTGTGTTAAAATATTGCCAGCACATCCCTCCCTAGAGAGAGAACTCCTTGCTTAGGTGTCCATTATTAATTTCTAATGAAGACCATGTAAATCCCTGGGGTGTCATTTGTTTACTCTTTCACCTTCTCTTCTCTCCCTCCATCTTCCTGAGGCAGGCATACATTTTTTTGTTACTGTTGGAGAAGAGCTGACTAGAATTACTGGACAACAGCAATTACCCTGGGGAACTCATTGTCATAAGAGCAATGAGCTTAATAAAATTCATGAAGGGATTGGATAGCAACATATCCAGAGTTGTTGTTGTTAATTAGAACACATTTTTGAAGGGATATTTAAACCTACTGCTTCAGGGCTTAAGTCAATCTCTTCCTATTAGAGACCAGGATGAGACCTAATGAGGGGGACAGATTATCCCACATCTGCCTACCACAGAGTTCTTACACCTTCCTCTGCTACATGTGGTACTGGCCACTGTCAGAGACAGGATACTGGACTAGATGGACCTTAGTTCTGATCCAGTACAGTGATTCCTATGTTCCTAACCATTAGGACAGACTTTAGCATCAAGCAGCTTTATTTAAACAGCATATAGCACAGAACTCATTATTTTAAAAATCAAATAAAAAAATTCCAAGCAAAATATCCATAGCCTGTGTATATAGCTTTGTTGGGTATGTCTGTAGAGCAAAGAAAAACCTGCAGCTGGCCCATGCCAGCTGACTCAGGCTTGCGGGGCTCAGGCTCTGGGACTGTTTCATTGCCCCACCCTGTACAGTCCTAGAGCCGAGGCGCCAGCCTGAGCCTTGAAGTCTACACAGCAATGAAATAGCCCTGCAGCTTGAGCCCCATGAGCCCAAATTGGCTAGCGTGGACCAGCTGTCACTGTTTAGCTGCTATGTAGGCATACTCATTGAGTTAATGCAGAATGCATATGAAAAACAGGAATGCTGTTGGTAACTTCAAAACATATTTATAAGTACTGTATGCTATTTCCATTTTTTCCATTCTGGTGCTTTTTATGCCAAGAAGAAAGTGGCTCTTCTTGTTTTTAAATTTACATTTTATTAATAATTTTAATCATTACAGAAGTTTTGTCAGTCTTCAAATCACAATACATACTGAACTCAGTTTTCTGAGACACAGAAAATCATGAATAATATACATGCCAGAAGTAAATCACCTTCTCTCACCAGGGCATTTAGACATTCTAAGCAGCAAATAATTTATAGCATATGTTCCATCAGCTTTCTGGCAGAACTGTTCCAGTAGCAATACTTAAAAAGGAACAAATGAAGAAACACCTTATATTAAGACATGGAAACCCACATGGAAAATCTGATTAATGGTTTTATAAACTTTTAGGGCCAAAAGGGACCATTATGATGATCTAGTCTGACCTCAGGCATAACACTGGCCCATAGAACCTCACCCAGTAATTTCTGTATCAAGCCCATAACTTTTGTTGAGCTATAGCACATAAAAAGACATGCAGCCCTGATTTAAAAACCTCAAGTTATGGATAATCCACCGTCTCCCTCAGTAAATTATGTGGATGTCCTATTACCCTCATTTACACATTTGTTCTTTTGTTCTAATTTGACTTTTTATCTACGTTCAGGTTTCTACTGTTGAATCTCATTTATGCCTTTTTCTGCTGAATTAAACAGCCATCTATCGGAAATCTCTTCCTTATATAGACTCGTTATAGTCCATGATTAAGTCATCTTTTGTCCTCCTTCAGCCTATGTTAAGTAGATTGAGCTTTTATAGTCTCACACTAGAAGTCATTTTTTCTAGACTTCATATCCTTCCTGTAGCTCTTCTCTGAACATTTTCCAATATTTCAATATTCTTTTTGAAGTGTGGGCACTGGAATTGAACACAATATCCCAATAATGGTCTCATTAAGGCAGTATTCAAAGGCAATACTCCCTGCCTACTCCTAGCTGCTATTCCCCTGCTTATGTATCTCAGGATGGCATTCCCCCACTTAGCCACAGAATTGCAATGAGATCTCATGTTTAGCAGATTATTTACCATTATCTCCAAGTCCTTTTCGGTGTCACTGAATTTTAGAATGAATTTAATTTTTTTTTAATCTAATTAAAAATTTCCTCATTTGAAACTCTGCAGTTGACTTGAGTTAGGGTCATGTCAGATCTGCAGCTGCTGGGGGCCTTAGAGATGCTTGCATGATACCTAATGCTCATACCCTAATATCCAGTGATATGGGACAGAGCAGCTTCTTTATGATAGAGAACTTGAGCCCCACAGTGATTTGGGCTGTCTCCTCCCATTTTACAGCATTAGCTGGGTAACATGCAGGTTCCCCACCCTCATGCTATCTCTTTAACAGGAAATCTCAATATACTGCTCCCCCAATATTATCCTTCCTCCTCTCACCTACTACATGCATGCACACAGTCTCTGAGTGTTCTGGTCATATTCCTTATCTCCTTTCCCAAACCCCTCCATGGGAACAAACCCTTCCTAGTGGTAATGGTTAAGTAGTTTGGGGTAGGTGAGATGATTTACATACTGAACCTTTAAGTCTTTTAGGAGAAAAGGGGGCACCTAATTTACCTGAATAAACCCCAAGTTTATCATAATTAAATAAATCTATGCTTGTGTTTTTTGGGGGGGGGGGACACTCCTAAAGGGAGCACAAAGCTTTACATAGAAAAGCTTGTAATTGTACTTCTGTTCATATTATAGTTGGTCCACATTTTCCAACTGTAACAGAGTGGGGGGGGGAACAGATGTACTCCGCCCTCGTGGGTCTTGCGCTCTTCCGGCCCGGCCGGTGGGGCAGCTGGGGGAAGGTTCAGGGAGGGGATGGGGCCCGCTCTGCCCCTGAGTACTGCTACCTTCCCTTGGGGTAGTCTGTGGACCACTTCCTGCTACCCCAGCTGGTGGCCTGCCTCCAGTGCTGTGGCAGGAACTGTGGCAGCTCCCAAGCTTCTGCAGACTGCAGGCTGCCAGGCTGCAGTCTCCTAGCTCCAGGCTGCCAGCACCAAGCTGCAGGCTTTTAAACTCCAAACTCTCAACTCCAAAACTGTAACCTGTAAACTCCTAACTCTCAACTCCACAACCCACACTGCCTACCTGCCCCTGCAGGCTTTTAAGTGTTTGGGGCAGGGCTCCTTAATTGGCACCAGGTGTCCTAATTGCCTAAACTGCCCCAGGTGGTCTAATTAGTTAAGCAGCCCCAGGTGACCTAATTGCCTAATCAGCCCCAGCTGAACTACCCAGGGAATAGGGCTTTTTTGAGCCTGGGGCTAATATACATGCCTTCTAGTACTTTTTCATAGCCGTCCGGCCTGACCCCGTCACACAACATGTCCTCTTTATGTTGCTTTAGTGCCTCAAAGTAAACTTTTTAAATACAGCAGACGGCACACAGCCCCACCATGCTGCTTTGTATAGGAGTGCTGCAACAAGTTAGTAAGTTTTAGCAGACCTGATGAATACTAGCTTTCAATTTTTTTTGTGACATCTAGTAAATTGTTGCTTCAGTGCATTGGGGTGGCGTTCACTCCTAATGCAGAGGGCCAGGACATGACCATCCACACCACTTACACTTTGCAGAGGAAGTCTGCACATTGAGTAGCCACACAGGGATGCTTGCATGCGCCACTGCCAGTCACGAAAATGGTTTCAGCCCTGTATAGGCTGGTGCAGAAGGCTACTTCCTAGGTGATCCAGAGATGGGATGGGATGAGCTGCATATCCATGTTTCTGTAGATCCAGAGGCCCCAATACCTTTCACAGCTGGTGCTGAAGGGATGTAGCCAGTGTTTCAACTTATAAAGTAATTAGCAGCTGTGGGGATTTACACAGCAGCACCACATCAGGGTCCTTAGTGCCCCAAACTGAAGCCCCAGATACTCAGGCTTTAGTTAAGTGGAATGAATTTTACCCTATATTTGATGTTATGAACTGCGTTCATTGTGCGAGGGTTACCCACTGGTCAGCGTGTTACATGTTTCCCTTCAAGTGACTTGGCCGCAGAAGCATGCATCTACTACAGCTAGAAGAATTACTCATTTATCTTGAGTGATAGAAGTTCATGCTGTTAATGTTGGAGTTCCCAGAGTATGTCTTTGGTAATGAGCCAGGATGTCTATTGTTACACAAGAATTAATCTCTTAGCAGCAATGACCCTTAAAATACTCCAGTACTTCTGATATGGTGTCAGAGCAAAGGCAGGGACCTCTGGACATTCAGAGAATTTTTTGCAATTTTGACTAGACTTTCTGTGCTGATGGCTGTTTATTCCAACCTCTCCTATCTTCTTCACAGTCACTTCACCACAGCTTTACTCCACATCTGGCCCTCTTACCTTCTAGACTGCCCAGTTCCCTCTCAACCCTTCTTTTCCCTTTTCTTTCCATTTAGCTTATCCCTTCCTAGGTTAGACCACACAAAAATCCCAACCCAGAACAAAACATCAAGGCACTACCATGATGTTTGCTGCTGGGACAGAGTTCACACTCCTTTCCCCACCCTGCATGTGTCTTGTCTCTTAGATTGTAAGCTCTTCAGAGCAGGGACCATTTATCACTTTGTGTTTGTATAGTGCCTAATACAATGAGGCCTTGCTCCTGTAGCCCTTAGGCACTATCATCGTAAATGTGATTAAGAATAATAATTTCGTCTCATTTGAAAAAAATAATGAGTGCAGTTCTGTTCATCATTTACACATTTAATATTAGCAGTGTTTACAATTGGATGTTAGAATGGAAGTCTGCTCACTGAAGTAATAGTATTAAAACATCTTGCTGTGCATATGAAGAACATTACCTTCTTCACATGCCATGGGGAATATATTTTTTTTGTATTGGATACTCAGTAAATAATTTATTGCAGTACCAGTCTTTGCTAAAGAGCCTGATGATATTTTCCAGTGGTGAAATTTTGGGCTCATTGAAGTTAATGGCAAAACTGCCATTGACTTTAATGGGGCCTGAATTTCACCCCAAGTCTTTAAATTCTTATCTTCTGAACAGTTGTTCTGTTTTTCTTTTGTTAGCATTTATATTTTCTCAAAGTAACATGACCATTGACAGTAATTTGAAAACTAAAAGCAATATACCATATGATATTCCCCTCAAGCTGCATGACACCTGCACAAACTTTCATGAAGGGAGTGCACAATAGTAACATATGATAGAACTCTTTCCTAATCCTTAGGCTTTAATTAAAATTCAGGCAATATTCACAATGAGTTCATAGTACTTAAATCCCTGATGGGATTTGTGGAATTTGTTCATGTTTCAAATATTAGTCATTCCTGTATGAGTCTATAGTGTGACAAGATCACTGTCTTATCAATCATCAGTGAGATATATAATTTCTGTACGTTTTAAGAAAATGCAACAGTCCTCGGTTTGATAGGGAGGGACTTGAATGTCAGTGAAACTGAAACCGTTGTGGAGCTGATACTTTGTTTTGGAGAAGACAGATTGGGTTCTTTTTAATGTGTAGCACTTTCTTTAGATCATGTAGGCATTGTAGCAAGAAGTGCTACTCTGTATATTTAAATATTGAAGAGAAGGTGGGGGAAGCACAAAAGTCTTAATGTTTCAGAATAGAGCATACCCTAGAGAATATTGGGTGGAAATCCTCTCACCTCAGAGACTGTCTTTTTTCTTTTAACCCATTTCTATCAAAATACTTTAGCCCCTGATTCTACATGCTTAACTTTATGCACTGTGAATACACTCAGTGAAGTGCATGAGGCTAATCACAATGTGTAAAGTCAACCATGTGCAAAGTCTTTGGAAGATTGATGCCCAATGAGTTCTAATAAGGATGGAGAAAGGAATCTGTCTCTGTCTCTGTCTCTGAGTGTGAGTGTGAAATTTTTGCTTTATGGGCCTGATCCTTGGTGTAAAGAAAACATAGTCATCTTAAGTGGGCAGCTGAGAATTCCTCTGATGTGAGGGAATCCTGGAAGGGTATAGACAGCTAGCACTTCCTTGCAGCAGCGTAGCCAAAAGGATGTGCCACTGGAGGAATGTGTATGACAAAATTACTGTTGATCTGCAGTGGCTCCTAGAGGGTTGTCACAAACCAGCGTAAATTCCAACAGTCCTGAAGCAGCTCTGATTTACACCAAGTGCTACAAGGATTAAGAGAAGAATACAAGAGTGGCTTTGAGCCACATTTCCTCCACTTCTCAGTCCTGCACTGAGGATAGCTCAGCCATACCTGAGGATCTGTGCCTGTGGTTTTGCTTGTTAAATGTAAGGTACAATGAAGATCAGTAGTAATATAAAATAATCTCAAAATTACAAGTCTTTTGAATGTGTCATGGCTTATTTTCTAGAAAATAATCCAAACTAATACAGGGTAGATATTATGGGGAAATATTCCTATTGGCTATTGACGTATGAAAAAGGGAACGTTGTATCATAAAGAGGATGCTAATTGCTAAATTATATATCTGGCTCTGATATATCATATACATATCAAATTCTTATCCACAAATCTCAAATGTTGTGAAGCCAGGGTTATACATTGCAAACAAGAGGAATTTAAAAGGAGGGGGTTACACTTTCTTTACTAAATGTTGTATTTCACCAGTTTGATATCACATCTGCAATTGCATATTTGCAAATGCTTGTTTTTTCCAGTAGTTTATCAGCATAGCTTGTACAGGTTCCATTTTCCCTGTCACTTCTCTTTAAAAATAAATAATAAACTAGTTTGTATTCTGTGAGAAGCATGCAATTAAGTCACTGGCTTGTACTAAGCATTACAATTGAGATGCTAGTTGTGTGACTGTTTCTTGCATGGCTTCATTTGATAGGAAATGAACCCATTGGTGCCATTGGCCTGGATTTTTCTCTAGTCAATTGTAATGAATTTGCTCTGCAGCAGAAAATCCTAGCTGTCCCAGGAGTTAATAAAATTATTTTATGTATTTTTATTTGTAACCTTTCATATATTACAGTTTTAATTTTACATGTAAATTAATTTACATTCATTTGGTCACCTAGAAGCTCAGTTTTGGGGCATTAGCTCCTTTCGTCTTCCAGCATCTTCCTCAATAATAACTACATAGCTAAAATCTTGTACTGCTTTATTTATTTATCTTTACAAAAATTAGTGCTTCCTGTGGAAGGTTTCCTACTACTGCATGCAAGATCATTATTTATATTTCATATTTTCTTTACATTGAGATCTATTGAGGAAAAATGGATTCCGACTGCATTATGTGGGGGAGTTGCTGGAAGCAATGTTATATTTGCATCAGGCATTCCATTTTTCCATTCTCTTTTCCAGATTATAGAACAGGCCCTTGTTTCACTCAGGTCAACAACCAGATGTGTCAGGGCCAGCTGACGGGCATTGTTTGTACGAAAACACTTTGTTGTGCAACCATTGGACGTGCATGGGGCCATCCTTGTGAGATGTGTCCTGCGCAGCCTCAGCCATGTCGTCGTGGCTTCATTCCTAACATCCGCAATGGAGCATGTCAAGGTAAGCCTTCTGTTTTGGCTGTGTATGGTTACTGCATTGTGAATGTTGTCTAGAAAAGCTCATATCCACCTAAAATCAAATTACTGTGAAACATGTAGAAAAATATAATATATTACTGTTATTTGCAAAATTCTAATATTCCAATAATGGTATGGAAAAAAATTAATACAAACAAAAAAACCCCATAATGGGGTAGGGCTGTCTCTCACATCTACCAGCTATGGTATAATGCTAGTTACTCAACCCGAGTCTCTCGCTCTGGCTCTTCACTAAAGTAAAAAATGCCCAGGTACTTTGAGTTCTGTGTAGAAAAAGAAATGATGGCCTCTCTGTTACATTTAAGCAGTTCGCTTTGTAAAATGGAGGTATGGGTCCTAGTTCCTTTCCTTTGCTATTTATTAATTGTTTAATTACCTATTTGCACAACCTTGGGGGCAAATAGATCTTGTAGTTGGGGCCACTGGTGGTGTGTCAATCAGTTTGGATGCAAAGGCTGAAGACTGCATCGGCAGATGTGGTACCAGGAACATTGCTTTGTGAACTGGCAGCAGCCCTCTGTGTCTTTGACTAGTAAAGAATGGTCTAAGAACTGAGAGACCTGTTAAACTGCTTGTCTGATGCACCATCACTTTCTGCCTTTTCTCTAGCAATCCGTGACTGATCATTCCACTCTAATATGACCTCATATATATGATGGATAAAGGCAGACATATCAAAAAGGTTTTTCTGTCTTGCCCTGCTCTCTGTCTTCCCGTTCATTCTACATGCAGTTTAAGAATTCCATCAAATGGTTAAGGATAGTAGTAATTCCAAATGAATTAGGAGGTTACTTCCTTTCTGTTGCATAGATTGTGTTAGTCGCAGATTGAGCTATGTGATGAATTGTAGACTCTGTTGTCTCAGTACCTTTCCAGGGATCCCTAACAGCCAAATCAGCAGACATACTCTCCAGAGAACATAACTTCTCTCCCTTTTCCCTGGTTTGGCTACAAGACACAAATAATACAGAATCCTGTTTGCTGTCAGTGTTCTAGGACCTCAAGGAAGTCTCTTTTTCTGACTGTCTGGGCAAGTATCCATAGCTAGAATAAGTCTGGCTCATTATCAGATTTACAATCAACTGTTACAAAATGTGCATGGTTACAATCTGACAAGCCATTGTAAATGTTTATTGCATTGGATATAAATTGTTTCACAACTCTTGCTTGCGGCATGTGATGATAGCATTCTGCCATGTTTAGAAAATGGTGGTTATTCCTGTGGTTGAGATTGGGACTTCAGATTTTGTGGCACAGAAATATGTTCGTCTCCAATGAAGTCCTCAAGCCCTACAGTCAATGTGCAGCACCTTGAAGATGAAAATACATATTATTATAAAAATACATATTATTATAACCATTATATACACTTCTGCTTTTTGTAATAATACCATAAATGAGCATAACCTATTAAAGACATTGGGGAACTTGGTTACTGAGGGGGATCTCAAATTTCGTGCTCTGATCTGCCTGTGGGTGTCAACATCTTTTAAGTTTTAGGATTTTCCAAAGCCATTTCAGAGAACATTGTCTGGTTACAGTGTTCTCTGTACAGACAGATCCCCCAATGTAACTGAGAGAACACTTAACACAGAACAAGAGGGAATGATAACTAAGAGAACTCCTTTCTCTAAAAAATGCAATGTAAATACTTCAGTCAGTGCATCATTAGGACTTCCCTAAAGCACTGGGGAATTCTGTCTCCAAATGCTGAAATTAAAAATTCACCAAGACTCTGCTATAATCCAAGGGAAAGTATATAAATGATGTAATGAAAACATCCCTACAGTACTGAGGAATGTTTTGTCTAAATGCTGCATTCATTGGGCTTTGGAAAAGCCACATCTGGTGATACTTGGTGGATTTTATAGCTAATATTTTGTACTCCGCTAAGCTGGAGGGTTCTTATTTTATTTATCTCGGTGGCGGAAAGAGGCAGACTGACAATGAGAGGTGCTCAAATAAAGTGTTTTTATTATAATGATGGCTTAAAAGAAGCTGTGCTAAAAATGCCAACCAGTAGGCAGACTTGGTGAACAAGGAGGACAGTTATTGACACAATCAGGATTATGAGCAATGTCATGGTTTTAAAAGCAATAGCAATAGCAGCCACACACTACTGCAATCCCAAAGCATAGGAAGAAAGCACCTACCAAAAACAGAAGAGTGGGGATACCCATCGTCCACTTTATCAGAGAGTTGCAACCAGGGAACCGACCTGCCCAGGGCATCCGGTAAGGCCTTGTCGGATCCACGGAGAGTCTCACTGGATGGCTCCCGGGGGTGCCTATTATACCCCTTTTTCCCTAAGCCTTACAATGATTTCTACTTAGTAATGCAATACATAATTCTCAATCTCGTTTAGAGTTTGGGCCTTAAACTTGTTTTTCATTAGTCTATTGGCTGATAATTACAGGTAGCTAGGTTAGCAACCGAAATGGGAAGCTGCCCTTTCCAGTTTCGGGAAGCTACCCTTTCCATGGTCTAAACTGGGCCTGCGGTTAGGCACCTGTTGCTTATCTCAGAAATTTTCTGCATAGCTGCCTATTAAAGCCATGGGAAGTTTTGTACTGACGGGGATCTCAAAATCAAATTCCTTTGGATAATGAAAACATTGGGCCAAATACTGTAAACTCTTTAAGTCTTTGTGTCAAACTCATCTTTGGTACAACTCCCAATGGCTTTAGTTAAGTTACTCTAGGGATGAATTAGGCTCTTTACATTCAGTGTCCTCAGGAGTTTTTCTATTATTTCCAAATTTTGGTTGTCAGTTCAGTGTGTAACAAATATTTGTAAGTTATATGTGAACAATTTAATTCATCATATAGTATATTACAACAATGTAATTCAGTTGTCCTGTGAATTAACGGTAACTGCTTAAAAGAAGTATCATTTTGATTACAGTTGCTGTGTATGAATATTTGATTCCATCAACAGGAGTTACTAGATGATATATTGAGGCGTTTGTATGCACAAGATGTTTTTGGGATAAAAACAGATAAGTTAAACTTTGGTTTTTTAGTTTTGTTCCAAGAAATGATTACTTCTAGCTTTGACAATAACGATCAAATCCTGGAAAGTGCCGAGCACTTGCAACTCCCATTGAGCCAGATCCTGAGGTCTTTATGGGTTGATTGTGCCTTAAAGACTTAGCTATGAATGGGGGGTGGTGAAGAGCCTTACCACTCTAGGGGGAGCTATGTGTGAGGACTGAGTAAAAACTGAAGCCTAGATTTTTCTGGCCCTTACATGAGTGCTTAGCAGGGAGGAAGGATAGGTTTCTTCTTCCCACTTGCACGCTAAAGCTGGTCAAAAATTTTTTGTTAATAGTTTTATCCCAAAAATGAGGGGGATTCTGAAAAACATTCATTTTGACATTTTCAAAATGAAATGTTTTGACTTTGTTTTTAAATGACCTTTTCTTTAGAAGATGTAATTAAAATAACCCATAAAAGTAAAAAAACACCTGAAAGCTAAATGAAATATTTCATTTAGGATCAAACAAAATGTTTTATTCTACCTGAAACAAACTTTTTTTAGTTTTTTGTTTTAGTGACAAAAATTGCGAAATTGTTGTTTAGGGTTTACCTGAAATGAAAATGTGTTTGGATTATTTGATTCAGCTACTAAATCAAAAAAATCAGTTATTCTTTTAGCTTTGTTGCACAATCTGTGTGTAAGGCAGAATTGCTCTTTCCCTGCTCCCTTAAGGATCCACAATCCTTCGTGGGGTGGGAAATTGTAGAAGCAGCATGTCTACTGCTTCATACTTTTGTGGTGTGCATCTTACTATCCACAGAAAATGAAGTTATAGATCCATGGCCCCACCTACTTACTGTTGTTCCTTTTTCACAGAACAGATACTGAAATTATTAAAAGCTCAATCAGCAACAACGGGTTGAGTTACTAAATTAATACAAAATTCAGGGACCACCAGGGTCTCTTAGGGTATGTCTACATTGTAATTAAAAACCCAAGGCTGGCCTATTCCAGGTGATTTGGGCTCATGGGGCTCAAACAAAGGGACTCATTGGTTAGTCAATTTATCAAAGAAATTGATACGCACCAGCTCTGTCACTCCAAATGAGGTGTGTACGTACACACACACACACACACACACACACACACAGCTTTAGATAAAACAAACAAACATTTATTAAGTAAGTGATTATAAGCTACAATAGTATAAGTCAGATTTGAGCAGGAAGAAATAAAAAGGCAAATCACATTCTAAGCTAAACGTAACACTTCAGTAGTCTTACGGTGTTTCATGTTATCTTACCATAGGCTGGTTTACTCCTTCAGCCAGGCTTCCCTCCTGTGTTCAATCTCTCAGTTGCTTGATGTTGTTTGTAGATGGATTACAAAGGCGCTTCCAAGACCAAATGCCTCTCATTTTAACAGATTCCCCTGCCATTACCTGGGGTCAGGTGATCGGCAGTGTCTGGCATGGCTTCCTCCGCCTGAGTCAAACATGCATCACTTTATCAGATGCTCAGGCCAGTCCACTGTTCCTTTATGCATGCCTCAGCGAGGCATGAACTCTCACTTTGCTTTGTGTTTGCCTGGATTTATTCAAACCATGCGAGGCACACATTTGGGAATATTACATAGCTGAGCTTCCTAATCGTGCATGTGCCTTTGCAAGAAGCATATGATCAGAACAATAATCTTCAGTATGTCATGAGCATTCCACAAACACCTTATGTGACATACTTTGCCTTAAACAATACACAGTTAGTTACACTGCAAGGGTGAACATGAATGATATACAAATCACACCATAAGGGTGTACAGAGGGTACAGCAAGCCACATTGTCCCTCACCAGCCCAGTCTGTGATTAGCGGCTGGAACCCAGCCCCATGGTAAGAGCCCCCAGCTGGGGCGCCCCTAGCCCCATCTCCACTACAATAGCCATGTTTCAAAGGAGAAATCAGATTTCATGGTCCATGACATTTTTCACAGCCATCAATTTGGTAGGGCCCTACCTATGACACAGTGGCTGTAAGAAACATGAGCTTTCCTGAGAAATCATTGATTTCACTTAAATCCAGTCTAAATAAAGCATCATCTGCAATAAAGAAGTTTTACATGTGTTGCTAACCCCCAAAACCAGACTTGAGGGTGTAAAGCCAAGAGGGCATGAAAGGTGTTACGAGGTTAGTGATTTCTGTATTGGCATTGCTACTGTTTGTTTAGATGCTATCTCAGGAAGCCTCTTCCTGTCACACACACAGGCCAGAAGAGGATAGCACTAATCCATTTCTTGTTTTCTTTAAGGGTTGTTAAGATAGACAAATTAAATGCTCCACTTAAGTAGATAATTCAGTGACCAGTGCCATCAGCAAAATTAATGGAACAACCTGACACCAACCATTAGGAACTGATACAGTACAAAACTTATAGAGGCTCTTCGATGTGATGAGTAAGAACACAGATTAGGCAAATATGGATGAGATAGACAGACAAACAGCCCAGGCTGCATGGTGAGAAAGTTACATGAAAAACAAAGACAGTCAGAATTTACAAGGCCTAAAGATCTGGAGAACACATTTACCTTATGAGGATCCATGAGACAGCAAAGCGCAACATCAAAGTCCCTGGTCCAGACGGAAAGGGTATTGGGTTGAGTACTAACTGAAGAGCTATCTTCACTTGTTACTAAATTGTATCAACTACTGTATCACTAACTTCTGGTAGGCTTCTAGATTCAACTGTTAGTCTTTCAGAACTGCTGGCCAGCTTTATCCTATGTTACTGCTTTTCTATATGTGAAAATTAAACAAGAATAAGGTGGGGTGTGCACTTCCAAAGACTGGAGTTAATCAAGAATAGCTATTGTGACGGGGTCAGGCCAGACGGCTATGCAAGAGTACTAAAAGGCATGTATATTAGCCCCAGGTTCAGCAAAGCCCTATTCCCTGGGTGATTCAGCTGGGGCTGCTTAGCTAATTAGGCCACCTGGGGCTGTTTAGCTAATTAGGCCACCTGGGGCCAATCAAGGAGCCCCGCCCCAAACACTTAAAAGCCTTCAGTTCAGGCAGGCAGTGGTGGAGTAAGGAGGTCTGGAGTTTGGAGAGCAGAGGTTGAAGTTTATAGATTGGAGTTTGCAGTTTGAAAACCTGCAGATTGGAGTTGGCAGATTGGAGCTGGCAGTCTGCAGTCTGCAATCTGCAGAAGCTTGGAGTTTCCACAATTGCTGCCACAACACCGGAGGCAGAGGACCCAGCTGGAGAAGCAGGGAGCGGACCACAGACTGACCCAAGGGAAGGTAGTAGGACTCAGGGGCAGAGCAGGCCCGTCTCCTCCCTACCCCTCCGGCTCACCTTCCCCCAGCTGCACCACCGGCCGGGCCGGAAGAGCGCAGGACCCACGGGGGCGGAGTACATCTACCTTTCCCCCCCCCTTACCCTGTTACACTATCCAGAATAGCTCCCCATGTAGGTAAACCTTTACTTAAAGAACAAATAGAGTTATATCTATGTCTGTATCTATTCCAGTATATATAATGAGAGAAGTAAGTGCTTGATGCAGATTTTATGGTGTTAACTGATGTAATTTACAGAGTGAAAGAGCCAAAGGCTGGGGCTGGAGCAGGAAAATCAACAAGAGATCTAAGACAGTGTAAGATAAAGCAGCCCGTCTTGATTTTTTGGATAAACCTCAGGCCATTCATTTCACTTTTCTACGCCTGTAAATAGGGATAAAAGCTTAAGTAGCTGGCTAGAGAGACCAGGTAGGTGAGGTAATATCTTTTATTAGACCATCTTCTGTTGGTGAAAGAGAGAGGTTTTTGAGCTACACAGAGCTCTTTTTCAGGTCCAGGCGAGGTACTCAGCTGGTTGGCATTTTTTTGTGGATTAATCAGTTATGTTTGCAGAGCAAGTAGAATGCTATAGAATTATTTATTAATGATATCATGACAACCTAAAAAGGAATTTAAAAATAACCCAAATCTTTATATTTCCCTTTTGCTTCAAAAATGGGCTTTATAATTGATTTTAACTCGGGGGAACATAGAAATGACACTTGCCTTGTTCCCAAGAGATGAGACAGTACCTCATCCCAAAATATTCAGGCAAGAGACAGTCTTAGTTGAAAAACTTTTCTTGCCATTACTACATGGCTGTGCAGCAAGGTGGTGGCAGGAATCCCATGCTGGAAGATTTCTCAGTTCCTCCCTACATTCCTTAACAGTCCATTTCTCAGCTATTCTTTTTCCTCTTCAGACAGTTGATTCTTGGCACTGAAAAGAGGAAATAGGTGACTCCTACATCTTTGTCCCACTTCTAACCACCTGTGTGGCTAATCCAATCTCAAGTTTTTTCCCAAACATCTTCCCTCCTGTCACAATTGTTGTTATGAAAATAGGACAGAGTTGCAGGAGAAGAGTTGCTGAAAAACACTATAGTAAGAGCAACGAGAGTCCTGTAGCACCTTAAAGACTAACAAATTTCAGCAGGCATACGCTTTTGTGGACTGCAACCCACTTTGTCAGATATAGCTTATGCCACAGAAATTTGTTAGTCTTGAAGGTGCTACCGGACTGTCGTTGTTTTTGCTGTATACAGACTAACGCAGCTACCCCTCTGGAACTATAGTAAGACTACCTCTCATCAGAAATGGTAGAGTACATAAAAATGTCAATTTCATGTTGAAAAACAGATTAATTTCTTAATAGGCCAGTTCTCAGGAATGACTGTGTGAGAGTTAGAGCGACTATGTTAAAACAGATGTCCTTACCTGTGACTGCATCTGGCTCCCATTCAAGTCACTGTTATAACTCCCAGGATCAGACCCCTGGTTACTGTTGATACCTTCAATTTTTTTCCTGTTTTAATAATTAAATGTGCTTTTCAGCATTTCTGCTGCTTTTTTCCTTTTGGATTAAGTTACTCATTTAGGACACACAAAAAAGGCTAGTTTTTTCCACTGTATTCTAAGCCGTTTAATTCTTTGGTTCTCATGTACCGGGTTAATTAAAAAAACAAATAAACCTATTGTTATTTAAATTAAAATATAACATTCAGGAGAATGTTTCTGTTCAGTAAAATCTTTGTTAAAAAACAAACCAAGCTTCCTCCCCTAAATTTAGGATCTAAACTACTGGACAGAATTCCTTTAAGTATATTTTACAGAGCCTCCATTTCCCCAAGCTTTTTTTTTTTGATCTTTAGGGTTTGCTGCAAAACTGTCCACTCATCAGAGAGAGAGGCCAAAGTTGGCTAGATTTTCAAAGGTTCATGTGTAAAGTTAGCAATGCAAATCTTGCAGGCGGTTACCATTTACTCAGAAAACTGTCTGAAAAAGCAAAGAACCTTTTTTCACTTGCCAGATATGATTAGATCCATGAACACATGGAAACATTCTACCTAATCTTTAGCATATTGAATCTCTTGGTATATGCAACCGTGCCTAAAGAATAATTAATTTAATTTTGTGTTTATGGCACTAAGTATTCTTTTAAATACATTTGGCCCTCAGGAGCATGAACAGTTGGGGAATGAATAGTGTTAAAATTGAAGCATAGTTAAACCTGGCTGGCAAGGTAGAACAAAAACACTCAAAGCACCTCTTCCATGTCTGTTTGATCAGAAAATTGTAGTATATGCAGACAAATTATTCCCATGGCTTAAAATAGTATTCAGAAAGTAATTCACTGAATAAGCCATTTTAAGACTATATTTTATTAACTTTGCTACTACAGTGGGTTTATAATTACTTAATATAGTATACAAGTGTACTCTTGTGAGATTCAAACAGAGACTGTCTATGGGATATTGCTGTTTTCAAATTAATCTAATGGCAGCATAAATAAATTGTGATTTTTAAACAGAACTTTGTGGACATAGCTTAATTTAAATAAGCAGTAATAACTGACAGTTGTGTTTATGCTCAGTGTCTTAAGTCCATTTTGAGGCACAGGAGTCAAAGACCAAATACTACAGAAGCTATGTCCTGGAGGGGGCTTTTGGGTGGCTTTGGTGTGAGTGGAACTCCTCTTCTCTCTGGGTATTGCTAAATCATACCTGCCATGGATGACTTCCCTAGACTCATGAGCAGAAGGGATAATTTTGCATTTCAAATAGACTAGATTGTACCACGCAGAAGGTGTTTTTTAAAAAAAAAAAAAGTTCTTGTTCCCAGGAAGGCTACGCTGGAACTCCCTACCCTTACAAGGGGTTTAGCACACCCATAATCTAAATGATGCATTTGTGCAGTATGCTATGCGAAATAAACTCAGGACAGTTGCAGGAAAAAAGTATAAACAATTCCAGCAAATGTACTTAAAATAAGTTTGTTTTCCAAGCAATGTTCTCGTAACAAACTGCTTCTGCTTAAATGGTAAACTAGATGACTAGATCCCAAAGTCAGTTACCCCTCCTATCCACAACATGCAAACCTGGGGTCATGAGGCAAAGGGCATTTCTTTTGATGGGAGTGAGGAGGAAAGAGCCTTTGTTTAAAATATTGGCAATGTGTCACTGGAAAGAGTAGGGGTAGAGGACAATCAGAGCCAAATAAAATGGATGTGAATGTGGAAAAAAAAAAAGAATGAGGAAAACGTAGATGCTTTTGCAACCACATTCTGTGTTTTAAAATACTTTTATTTTCCTATTGCTTGATTTAAAAAAACACAAACCAAAAAAACAAAACTAAAAACCTTCTCCCCACACATTGAATAGGAAGCTGGCTGACTGTTTATGGGAAGCAGGCAAGTGACTGTGCATTAAATGCTGTCAAATGAGCAAATTAAACCAACTGAAAAAAATAATGAAAAATATTTTTCCTCAAATCCTTTGCTATAACAATCCAAAAGAGTTCTTTTAACAGTAGTAGATAAGGGAAGTTTTAGATACAAGGGTGACTTCTAAGTAGACAGTGTACTTTTTATATTGCTGGCTACTCTGGATTCTATATTGAAATAATTGAAGAAGTAAAGGAGTAATCTAAAATTCACCTCATAAAGCTTTCTGTTGTCTGGAGGCCTAGTGGCCCCCATTTTCATGGCTTTTATGGAAAATGATCCCTGATACTTTAAAAAAAATTGATAACTTGTAGAAGCAGCTTGGCTCTATCTCTTCTACAGACAAGGAGGCTGGTTGGAGTATGAATATTTCTTCTTTGAATGCTTGCTCATGTCCATTCCCAATTTAGGTGTGTGTGCCTGCCACATGTACTGGTGCTGGAAAACTTTTCCCCTAGTGGTACCCATACAAGCCGGCTCTAGCGCCCCATGCAGTGGCATGCACATGCACCAGCATATAGGTACCTCCAGTTACTCCTCCCTCTCTGTTCCTTCTTGCCGCCAGTGACAGTGCTGGAACATCTCTTGCCTTCGCAAGTTCTCTTTCTAAAACATAGTGGTTTATTCATTGTTCTAGTGTATTATATCAACAGGGAAGGGGGGGCCCTAATCCCCTCCCCTGTGTGAAGAGGCCATGCACTTCTGGGACTTTTGCATCGGTCACAATATTCACCCAATAGCAGTTCACCTCCCGGAGGTAACAACTTTTTGGCGAACCATCTCAGCAGGTCCTTCTGCTCTTGCCACGTGTGGTCTCCATCTGGAGGTTGTAGCTTGCATCTTCCAAAGGTAGGGTAATCCCAGAGTAGACCTCTTTGCCACCAGGGACAACAGGAAGTGCCATTGCTTCTGTTCCTGTCAGGTCCTCAGTGCGGGATCCATCATTGACTCCTTTTTCCTCTCCTGGTCGGGGATCCTCCTGTATGCCTTCCTGCCGATACCTTTTATCCACAAAATCCTTCTGAAAGTGAAGAGAGACAAGACTAGGTTTCTTAAGGGACTGGAAAGGCTTTTCCCACTGATAAGAGACCCTTCTCCTTAGTGGGATTTGAACTTGGTCCTACCCAGGATCACTGGACTACCTTTCGAACCCATGATCTCATGCTCCCTCATGTACCTGTCCTGGAAGGTCAGCTTCCTGGTCGCTATCACGTCCAACGGGCGAGTTTCAGAAATCAGAGTACTAACAGCAGAACCATCCAACACGGTGTTTTATAAGGGCAAGGTCCAACAATGCCTGCATCTATCCTTTTTGCCTAAGGTGATCTCCCATTTTCACCTGAATCAGGAGATTTTCCTACCTGTCTTTTACCCCAAACCACAAAGCTCCAGTGAGAAGAGATGTCTGCACTCTCTCTGTCAGAAGGGCGCTAACATTTTACATCAACAGAACTAAACCCTTCTGTCATTCTACACAGCTCTTTGTGGTGGTTGCGGACCGGATGAAGGGTCTGCAGTGTGTCACAAAGTGGATCACGGTCTGCATCCGAGCCTGTTATGAGCAGGCTGGAGCCTCCAGTGTTCTTAACAGCTCACTCACTGAGAGCTCAGGTGCCATCTGCAGCCTTTCAAGCGCATGTCCCCGTACTGGATATCTGCAGGGCAGCTACCTGGTCATCAGTACATACCTTCGTGTCCCACTATGCCTTAGTGATGCTGGCTTTGTTAGAGTGGTGCTTCAAGTGTATGTACATGAATTCCTGCCTGCCTCCGGAGATGCTGTTCGTGAGTCACCTAAATTGGGAATGGACACGAGCAAGCACTTGAAGAAGAAAGAATGGTTACTTACCTTGTAACTCTTGTTCTTTGAGATGTGTTGCTCATGTCCATTGCAAACCTGCACTTCTTCCCCTCAGTCGTATTTCTAGCAAGAAGGAACTGAGAGGGAGGGGGAGCCAGCAGTGCCTATATTTGTCCACATGTGCATGCCACTGCAGGGGGCGTTAGAGCTGGCTTGTACAGGTACCACTGGGGGGAAAGTTTTCCAGCACCGGTGCATGTGGCGCGCACACGCACCTAAATTGGGAATGGACATGAGCAACACATCTCGAAGAACAACAGTTACAAGGTAAGTAACCATTCTTTATGGTGACAGAAAGAATAATCTTGAATGCCTCCTCAAAATGCAAAAATCAGTCCTTTGCATAGTGGAATGATTAGAGTCAGAAGGACAGGACAAGGCAGAACCATCCAATAACGCTAAAGCCAGCTCTGTATCTGGCCTTAATCTACGACTGTAGACAAAGGAGTACACTTTTACTTCTGAACTTGATCCCACCAAAACAAGGTTGGTGCATAAAACATTGCTGAAGTAGAGTGCTGGTTTTTGAAAGAATAAAGGAATTTGTTTTTCAATTCCAACATCTTTTATAATCACTAAGTGCTCTGTTATCCTGTATGTGGGTTATTCCTACATATGGGCTAGGAAACAACATGGGGTTCTCAGTTTCCTTTTCATTGCCCTATCAGCAAAGAGCAGGGCAGCAGCACAGTTGCCCCAACCATGATCCAGCCTGCCTTCTCCAAATCCACAAATTTGGCGTCTTGCGCTCCCGTGGAGGAGCATCTGAGGTTGTTGGAGAAAAAGGTGTAGTGTTATGGAAGTGCCTCTACCCAGCTAGGATATGCAGGTTCTGACTCCCCTGTGTTCACAGAAGTAGAGCAGAGCATTTGGGTACTTAATCAAATTTTGTTTACTGTAAAGGACTTAGTAAACATACAACTCCAAAATTTCATAGCACTGTAGTTTACCTGAACTTTTTAAAGGATTGCTGTGAAACCTAATGAGAGGCTTAGCATTTGAAAGTATACATCATGCATTAGCCTGAAGCCTGCTGCCCTGCTCACCCCCATCTTTTGTACAAAGAGTTCCTCTGTGTGGCTCTAGCCTACACTGGTTATTTCAGAGAGATCTCTGTAAGATCCTCGGAATTTGTAACTGCTAGATCAGATGAGTAGTTAAAATAATACAGTCACTGGGGCTGTGCTGATAGTAAGCTACAGAAATACAGGATGTTTTCACTTATAAGGAGAATGCTTTATATGTGTAGGACTATTGCGCTTTAAAAGTATAACATTGTAATTGATGTTTTTGAAAAGTTATTGATTCATACCCTGTAGAATTTTTTTTTTAAACAAAGCAAGGGTTTTTGCCAGCGTGGCCTTCTTTTGCAGGGAATAAGCTTGTAATGAACTAAAAGTTATGGGTGTGATGTTGGTTCTACTTCACTGCCAAGGTATTTTTTTAATCCATTTTATAATGACGTTGCTAAGGAAACATAGTTTAAATGGGAAATAGTGCATGTTAAAACACAGCAGAAATCTGTGATGAACTGCAGAGAGAGAATGAAAATGGAATACATTAAATAAAAGTGTAATTTAACAACTGTGGAGGTCCACACTAAGAAGTCTGTGAAATCTGGGTCCTACTTTCTGCTTCACTGAAGTAGTCCCAGAATGTGGTGACATAAATAATAGAAAGCTCATTATAATCCATGTTGTCCATGATGCTAGCGAACGGGGGCAGCTAACGGGAGTTTTGTGAGGGAGTTCTCCAGGTGAAGGAGGAGTGATACGTGACCCTTGGGGTGAGTTAGTTGTCTTTAGTGTGTGCATTTACGTTTGGGGTGTGCTTGCTCCTTGACTGAAGTATGTCTGTGTGGTCCGTTTGTTGATCCTATTTTCGTGTGGTCTGTGTGCTGATCCTAGCAGCTTGTTAAGCAAGGCTAAGAGCTTCTTAATGAGGCTTTGATCCCCAAACCTTTAACCGGGGGCAGGGCTACTCAGGGAGAACCAGGGTTTAAAAAGCCCACTCCTAAGGGGATTTTTATGAGAGAATTTAGGGGGAGAGTGGGGAGAGGAGGTAGATATACTTCATTAACATTCTGTAAACTAAAGACAATAAACCCTCCCATCCTATAAAGAACAAACAATAATAAAAAAGAGCTGCCGGAGTAAGAAGAGAATGCAGGCAGAAGTCCAGCAATAGAGTGGGGCTATCCAATTTATTGCATTGAATGCAGCATATATATGATTATCTGCCCAATGGGCAGGTGGCATATGTGGGCATTTGGTGCAAGGAGCTTCTAGCTCTCAGAGACTGCATATGAGCTTTGGAGACCAGGATGGCTGAACTGGAGGAGCTAAGGGAGACAGAGAGGTGTATATTTGAGATTTTCTGGGACACAGTAGAATGGTCCCATCCCAGTCTGACAGCCTCTGTGCAGTTGAGGAGGATGAAAGTCTCAGGGAAGGACAGCATCAAACTGGAGCAGAAAGAAATGATCCCATAGTTGGGATCCTTCCTCCAGATAATGTCATGGTATCCTCTCATATTGAGGATGCCTCTCTGGGGGATGGAACTCCAGTTATTGGGAAAAGACAGATAATGGTAATGAGGGACTCAATCATTAGAAACATAGCTGGGCTTGTGATGACTGGGAGAACCACATGGTGACCTGCCTGCCGGGTGCAAAGATTGCAGATCTCTTGAGACATCTAGACAGACTTGTGTGTAGTACTGTAGAGTAGCCAGTGGTCATGGTACATATAGATGCTGGAGGCCAGATTTTGGCTGCTAGGTAAGAGACTGAAGTCCAAGACCTCCATGGTAGCATTCTCTGAAATGCTTCCCGTTCCACGTGCAAGGTCAGTTAGACAGGCAGAACTGCAGGGTCTCAATGCATGAGTGAGATGATGGTATAGGAAGGTTTAGATTTATTAGGAACTGGGGAATATTTTGGGAAAGGGGGAGCCTATACAGGAAGGATGGGCTCTACCTAAACCAAAATGGAACTAGATTGCTGGCATGTAAAATTAAAAAGGTCATGGAGCAGTTTTAAACTAAGGGCTGGGGAAAAGCTGACAGGTGTGGAGGAGCATGTGATTCAGACAGAGACATCCTTTGTGGAGGATCTATTAATGGAGATTCTCTGTAGGTGCAGAGGAGGGAAGAGGATAAAATATGGGTAGGAACTGATGAGAGAGAGTCAAATGAGAAAGAGTCCCATTCAATTATATCACATAATGGCAGACAGCTAAAAATTGACAATTTTTAAGTGCTTATCTACAAATGAACTTGAGTACCTCGTATTAAATGAGAATATTGATATAATAGGCATCACAGAAACTTGGTGGAATGAGGATAATCAATGGGACACAGTTATACCAGGGTACAAAATATATTGGAAGGACAGAATAGGTCATACTGGTGGGTAATGATACTGTATGTCAAAAAAGCAGAGAGTCAAATGAAAAATCTTAAATGAACCAAACTGTGCCATAGCATCTCTATGGATAGTAATTTCTTGCTTGAATAATAAGAATATAACAGCAAAGATATACTACTGACCACCTGCCCAGACTGGTGATAATGACTGTGAAATGCTCAGGAAAGAATAGAGAGGCCATACAAAACTCAATAATAATGGGGGATTTTAAATATCCCCATATTGACTGGGTACATGTCCCCTCAGGACAGGATGCATAAATAAAGTTTCTTGAACCCTTAAATGATTGCTTCTTGGAGCAGCTAGTCCTGGAAAACAGAAGAGGAGAGGCAATTCTTGATTTAGTCCTAAGTGGAGCACAGGATCTGGTCCAAGAGGTGAATATAGTTGAACTGCTAGGTAATAGTGACCATAATATAATAAAATTTAACATTCCTGTTGGGGCGGGCAACACCAGAGCAGTCCACCATAGTCCTATTTAATTTCAGAAAGTGGAATTACACAAAAATGAGCAGGTTAAACAGAAATTAAAAGGTACCGGGCCAAAAGTGAAATCCCTGCAAGCTTTAATGAAACTTTTTCAAGCCACTGTAATAGCAGTTCAATTTAAATGTATATCCCAAATTAAAAAGCATAGTAAGAGGACCAAAAAAGTGTCACTGTGGCTAAACAACAAAGTAGAAGAAGCAGTTGGAGACAAAAAGGCATTCTTTAAAAAGTGGAAGTTAAATCGTATGGAGGAAAATAGAAATGAGCATAAAGTCTGGCAAGGGAAGTGTTAAAAGATAATTAGGAAGGCCAAAAAAGAATTTGTAGAACAGCTAGCCAAAGAATTAAAATGTAACAGCAAACAATTTTTAAAGTACATTAGAAGTAGGAAGTCTGCTAAACAGCTAGTGGGGCCACTGGACGATCAAGATGCTAAAAGAGCACTCAAGGAAGACAAGGCTATTGTGGAGAAACTAAATAAATTTTTTGCATCAGTCTTCATGGTTGAAAATGTGAGGGAGATTCCCAAACCTGAGCCATTCTTTTTAGATGACAGATCTGAGGAACTGTCCTGAATGATGTGTCATTAGAGAAGGTTTTGGAACAAATTTATAAATTAAACAGTAATAGGTCACCTGGACCAGATGGTATCCATCCAAGAGTTCTGAAGAACTTAAATGTGAAATTGCAGAACTACTAACTGTGGTATAAAACTATTTAAATCAGCTTCTGGATGACGGAAGGACAGTTAATGTGACATCTATTTTTTAAAATGGTTCCAGAAGCAATCCCAGTAATTACAGGCCAATAAGCCTCACTTCAGTACCAGGCAAATTGGTTGAAACTATAGTAAAGATCAGAATTATCAAACATATAGATGAATACAATTTGTTGAGGAAGAGTCAAAGGGAAATCATGCTTCAGTAGTCTACTAGAATTCTTTGAGGGGGTCAACAAGCATTTGGAGAAGGGTGATCCAGTGGATATAGTGTACTTAGATTTTCAGAAAGCCTTTGACAAGATTCCTCTTCAAAGGCTCTTAAGCAAAGTAAGTGCTCAAAGTACACTCGCGTGAGAAATCTAGCAGGCTTTAAATGTTGCATGCTCGATTTATTATATCACAATTTATAATTTAGGTAAAAGGGGAATGGAGCATGGGTTAGGGTCAGTGTCAGACTGCTCTGCTGTTGCCAGAAATAATGGTCTCCAAATTTACGATGAGATGCAGAAATATGGAAATGCAAATAATTCTTCAGAATAATTTCAGAGATGGAGCTGTCTACCTGTTTATCACAACGGTAATTCAAGCAATGTCTGATTTTAAGCAAACTACTGTTTTTTCTTTGTAGATGTTGATGAATGCCAGGCTATACCAGGGGTCTGCTCAGGAGGAAACTGCATTAATACAGTTGGCTCTTACGAGTGCAAGTGTCCTGCTGGTCAGAGACAGAATGAGGCAACTCAGAAATGTGAAGGTAAGTGTGTAGTGTCAGAGAACATTCCTAAATGGTGATCATTGACTCAGAGTAAAGTGTCTCTTTGTGCTGTGGTTCTAGAGAGTTGTGCAGTGAGCCTCTTTTGGTAATGAAAGAAAAAGTTTGCAGAGTTTTGCCTTCGGTCAGGCAATACTCCCCTGGGAGCCAGTGGGAGTCTTTCTCAAAAGGCTGCAAGGACAGACCTAAATAAGGTATTTTTAAAATGAAAAGGATAGCAACTGAACAAAGATAACATTCATTGGTGACCATTATGATATAATTTTAGATCAATTAATCAGATCCTGATCCTGGCAATGTCAGTTGCACAGAGCCCTCAGCAGCTCTATATCATGCCCAGGCTCTATAGCTGTTGATGCTTCTGCAGATCCTGTGGGGAAGAATGTCACTTTGAGGTGGCCATGGAGTGTCTCTGCTGTCCCTCATTCACCAACTCATTTCCAGGAGTAATGTCACAGACTCCACACACCCATGTGGTAAACATGACAAGTAGGTCATTGGAAATAATAGAATGAGCAGAAAGTGCAGTGCCTCCGCAATATCTTTCTGGCTGTCTGACTGAATGGGCCAGGTGGTATTCCAACATGGCTTTTCAAAGGTGGAGCTGTCATCCAGGACCTCCTACAAAGTACACTGGACTGAAGAAACAGATCCCCGTCGTCTTCCCTGTGACCCTGACTGTCAGGACAGAGAAAGAATGCCTCTGTTTAATTCTCTCCTCTCCCCTCCCCCACCACCAGTCAAGGTGAGGACTTATGTTTTCTGAGAAGTCCCCATTTTTAAAGCTTTCTCCACTATGTGAGGGTCACAAAAAAAGTTAACAAATAGATTAAATGTAGCTAAAGCCAGATCTTAATGGCACCCATATTTTTTAATTTAAACTAAACAATGAATTGATGATGTATACATCCCCTTTACTATTAGTCAGAATATTATCTAATTACTCTTTGTACTAATACATTTAGGATTAGATTGAATTCCATTTTATGGCACCTTATCACTAGCAATTGAAGAGGCAGAAGAATTGCAAACACTCTCATTCTTGACAAACAGTAAAGAACTAGTTTCAAGAAAGAATATGTGCCAATGCTTGAGGTCACATTTTAAAGAAAATGTGTGTTTTGTAGCATGTTGTGTTCACTGTAACAGATGTGAAACACTGAAATCTATCAGAGTTTTGCATGAGGGAGGAGTACAGTTTTGGGCTTAACGTTGTGCTAAGTAATGGAAAACATTTGGGGTTTGCTTTAGATTCGCAACCCAAATAGTTAATGAAACCATATTGTAAACTTATGTGTAGAAGTCAAGATATTAAAGCAAGTTAATTAGCTCACAGAAAATAACCACTTGCAAATTGGGTGATAAGTGTTCACTAAAAATAGTTTGCTCTTTTTCTTTGATTCACCAGAACAGAGTAAAACAAAACCAAAATATTCTCATTATGTCAAACAGTAAAAGGAAAGCAGATTATGTATCATTTTAATGTTCAGGCTATTTTTGTTGTATTTTTTCAAATCTGTTCACTTGCTTGGGTTTTTTCCTGCTGTTTCAGAAGGATATGCTTTTTTAAAATGACCTGTTCAATGTGGCATGGTGTTGCGTTTTATTAGTGTCCTGGATGCCAGTGTATACAAATACTTACATGAGTTTATGTTGGCTGATTGTAGGTCAGAAATTTAAACATGTAATGTTTGTGCCTGGCATCAAATAAAGCATACTGATGCCAAGAGGAGTTCTTATTCAAAGATATTCCTGCTTCTAAAGAGGGTAATTAAAACATGCTTTGCATTTTGTTCCTTTAAATCATCCAATGCTCGTTTTAATAATTTTTTTAAAAAAGGCTATTCAATAATTTTCCTAGGTAATGTTCACAAGGAAGAAGGAATGAACTAGATACAACCAGTAAAGAATGTCGCCTTTAATGTATATGGTGTTTAACTAAGGAAGTGTAGGCAATTTAAACAATGTACCTGACAGAACTGAAATCAGATAACGCTATCTGTGGTTTGAAGCACTCATTGTCATTTCAAGTTGAATAATTAAAAAGATTTTATTCCCTAACTGGTTGTATCCTACTGTACTAAGGTGGAAGGAAGGAAGAGAGTGTATGTTACAGAAATTTGTGCTGATGTAATACACCATACATACATAGTTATGTATGCTTAAGGAAAAATTCAAAAAAAAAAATTACACCAACATAGACATATGTTGGTGTCTATGTTGTTGTAATTTTTTTTTGAATTTTCCTTAAAATTGTAACATTTACTCTTCTTTCAGTGATTGTTCACACAGATTCCACGGTTGTGCAAGCTTCCACGGGGTGCAAGCTCCCCCTGCATACAAGGTCAGATTATTTTGAATAGCAGTGCCTATTGGAGCTACCCCTTCACTGTACTTGCTTTTTCCCTTTTCGTAGCATAGGATAAAAAAGGTGGAGCAGCCACAACCTGTGCTCAGTTCCTTCTTACCTCCTGTGGCTGTGAGACAAAATTCACAATGTCAATGTTCTTTGCTTAGGAAGTTACTAGTTTTTCTAGTTCTTTTTCAAGTGCTTGCTCATGTCGATTCCAAATAGGTGTGTATGCACAGTCATCAGAAGGATTTTCCCCTAGCCATACCTGTCAGGTCGGTGCAGGCACCCCCTGGAGTGGCGTCTCCAAGGCACTGTATATAGGGCCCTGCCGACCTGCTGCCTGTGCAGTTCCTTCTTACCGCCTGTGACAGTCATAGGAGCTTGATTCATCTCGCTTCAGCAAATGTTCTCTTAATCTTCTATTGTGGTTCTTGTAATTAGTTAGAATAAATAGATGAGTTAGTCTTAGTTAATAGTTAGTCTGTAGATAAGTTCTAGTTAAGGGGTGTTTCCCCCCTTCTCTGGACTTACCCTGGTACCCAGGAGGGGATGCCTCAGGCCCAAGTTTTCAAGCCCTGTGGATCCTGCCACAGACCTATGCCGAAAGGGATCCCCATGACTATTTAAAGTGCATAGGGGAGTTGCACGAGACAGATCGCTGGACGATCTGCAGGGGATTTCACCCGAGAAGCAGGAAAGAGGAATGTCCACCTCAAACACATCCTCATGGAGGCAGCTCTGCGCCTGCAGGTCCCCCCACCTAGTGCCTTGGTGTGCAGTGCTCCAGCCTCAGTCAGAGAGTCCCGTGGCACCAAACAAGGGCTTGGTGCTGAGGACTCCTGGCACAGAAACTTGCTGGCACTGAAGCCAGCATGGCACCATTCTGATTCACAGGTGCCCCAGAAGAAAGAGAGGGAATCTGACAGAGGGTGCTCACCCATGTTGCGGACAGTGGGTAAGGACACTGGCTCAGTGAGCCACCAGATGCACCCAGCACCATCAGCTTAGGCCCCACAGATACTGCTGTCGACTCTGGTGCTGATGACTCCCTGGCTAGGGAGAGTCAGGTAGAGAACTCCACCCTGGACACATTTGAGGTAGAAAGGGACCTGATAGCCATGATGGCACAGCAGTCCCTCGCTAGAGTGGAGAAAGCACCAGACTTAAGACCCAGAGTGCGGTGACATTCAGATGCAAGCTTGCTATGATGTGACACTCATCGCCTTCTCCTCAGCGCTGGTCTCTGACACCATCACATTCAGCACCGCCATGGTATCCTCTCTTAGAGTCCCAATCATCAGACTTGGAGGCGGAGTCCTATACCTCCAAACGTAGTAGACACCAGTCGGAGCAGTGCCACTACAGGAAATCCTTCATGGGACCATGGCCTATTCCATGGCAGATGCCCCAGGAATGGCCCTTTTGGACCCTGTGAGCATACCATGAAGCCCAGGAGTCTCACTCCAGAGATCCCTGCTTGGTCACTTCAAGCTCATTTATGAGTCAGGCTGCATTTATGCTGGAGCAGAGAGTTACACCACATGGCACAGAGACTGGCACCACAAGAGAAACTGAGCTGCTGGCAGCTGCTGGCGTGAGGCGGGGCACCTAGGCTGTCCCTGGTACTGGGACGGATCTTGGCACCGGCCAAGAGATCCTGGACCAGGAGGATCCTCATGGCCTGGTCATCCAGGAGGGCAACATTGTGCCTAAGGCCTCATCCTCCTCCCTGGATGAAGCGGTAGCAGGAACATCAGCTACCCACATCCCTATGGTCAACAGAGCTCACCAAGAACTGAGGGTAGCTCAGAATTTAGAGCTACAGATGGAGGAAGTCCTAGAGTCAGTGGAGCTGATGGTGGACATTTTGATGCCAGAAGGCCCTGTGAGGGTAGCTTTACTGTTGATCAAGAACATTCAGACCACAACAAAAACGCTGTGGCACACGCTAGACTCTATCCCGCTCCACAGCCCAGGGGATAAAGAGAGAGAATTTCACACCATCTGAGGGTTAGGAGTACCTTTTCACTCACCCACAACCCAGTTCGCTAGTGGTAGCTGCAGCGACCGAAATGGAGAGGCAGAGTCAACAGGGTTCGATGCCTAAGTCAAAAGACCCAAAAAAGCTGAACTTCTTTGGGAGGAAAGTCTATTCCACTGGGGGGCTCCAGCTCCATATTGCCAACCAATAGGCGATACTCAGTAGGTACAACTTCAGCTCGTGGAATGTGATGCTGAAGTTCAAAGATCTAGTCCCAGCTGACTCCAGGGCAGAATTTGGAGCAATGGTGGAAGAGGGCAAGGCAGTAGCACGAACATCTTTGCAGGCCACATTGGACACAGCGGACTCGATGACAAGGATCATGTTGTTTGTGGTTGCTAGGAGAAGGCGTTCCTGACTGCAGGTGTTAGATCTCCCACTGGAGGTCCAGACTACCATTCAGGACTTGCCGTTTTTGAAGGTGTGGTCTCCAAATTCCACAGCCTCAAGGATTCTAGGGCAACTTTGAAATGCCTTCCACACAGAGAGAACACGTTAAGCTCTAGTGCAGTCAGATAGTCTACCTGTGTCAACCTAGCCAGGAAGAGGGGTAGAAACAGTAGGCATAGGACACTGCAATCATCCAATTCTGGCTAGGTCTCAAACAGACAGCCCTCCAGCCCTAAACAAACCTTAAGAGGGTGCACCTGAGGTTGGCACTCCGAGTCAGTTACTGGATCCTTCTTCTCACTTCCTAAACCATTTATTCCATTTCTACCGTGCCTGGTCTCAGATAACATCAGACTGATGGGTACTGCACACGAAAGAGGTGGAATACTTCCTCCAGTTTTGTTCTGCCCCATCTTCCCATCTGTCTTCCCCGTCCCTCTTCAAGGACTCCTTTCAAGAGCAATTTCTTATGCAAGAGGTGCTGGAACTGCTATGAGCAGGAGCATAGAAGAGCTCCCCCAGGATCTGAAGGGAAAGGGGTTTTATTCCAGGTATTTCCTAATCCCAAAGGCAAAGGGAGGTCTCAGACCCATTCTTGACTTGCAGAACCTCAACAGATTCATAAAGAAACTGAAATTCTGCATGGTCACCCTAGCCATGATCATCCCGTCCTGGATCTGGGTGGCTGGTATGCCGTCCTCAACCTAAAAGACGCCTATTTCCATGCATCAATAGTACTGTGCCACAGGAGAGTCCTCAGAATTGTGGTAGGATACACTCTGAGTTTATGGTTCCCCCCCCCCCCCTTTCGGCTTCTTGGCAGCCCTGAGAGTATTCACAAAATATATGGCAGTCATCTCTGCCTTCCTAAGGAAATGCCAGGTACAGGTGTATCCATATCTAGATGATTGGCTGGTCAAAGGCCACTCCAAGGAGCAGGTAGAAGCACAGGTCCGTCTCATATGGTTGACCTGGGTCTTCAGTTGAATGTACCCAAATAAACCCCTATAAAGCAGATAGAATTTATAGGAGCAATCTTGGACTCAGTCCAAGCCAGAACACTATTATCAGAAACATGCCTCTGGACCATTTGATCCCTGATAGAGAACTTCAGCCACTTTCCCCCCACGATTGTGCGGAACTGTATGAAGCTCCTAGGCCACATGGCCTCCTGCAGGTATGTGGTCCAACATGCGAGACTGTGATTCAGGCCTCTCCAGTCCTGACTAGCATGAACTTATTGGCCAAGCAGAGACAAACTGGACAAGGTGATCTCATTTCCCACTCAGGTCATAGAATGTCTTCAGTGGTGACTCAACTCATTTGCAGGACGTTCCATTTGCCAGACCACAGCTGTCAGTGTTGCTTGTTTTGGAGGCTTTGGTGCTGGGGTGGGGAACTCATCTCGGGTTGCTGAGAACTCAAGGCCTCTGGTCTCTGGCAGATCTATTGCTTCACATCAATGTCAGGGAGCTGAGAGCAGTCCGTTTAGCCTGCCAAGCATTCCAGTCTCACCTGGAAGGTAGAGGCGCATTGGTTATGACAGAGAACACTACTGCAATGCTTTATATAAACAGACAGGGGGGAGCATGCTCCTCTCTGTAGTGCCAGGAAGCCCTCAAATGGAACTTCTGCAACACCCATTCCATATGCCTGGAGGCATCTTACCTTTCTGGATCTCAGAACAAACTGGTGGACCATCTCAGCTGTTTCTTCAGCAGCCATGAATGGTCCATTTGCCTGTATACTGTGAACGAGTGGACTTGTTTGCAACATGAATCAACAGAATGTGTCACCAGTTATTTTCCTTCCTTAACCACAATGCGGGATCGATTGCAGGTGCATTCCTCCTCATGTGGATTCATTACTATGTGGATTCAATACTACGCGTTTCTGCCATTCCCACTCATCTACAAGCTCAAAAGAGACAGGGCATCCGTCATACTGATAGCCCCAGCTTGGCCCACACAACACTGGTATAAAACAGTGCTGCAGCTTCTTGTGGACACCCCGATCACCTTGCCCTTAGTGCTGGACCTGATCACGCAGGACCACAGATGTTTTCTTGGCAGCAGAAAGCCTTCCACCAGGCTGCCTATCTGGCTAAGTGGAAGAGGTTCTCCATGTGGTCAGCACAGAAGGGTACCCCTCAGATGTATGCTTTGCAGCCTCTTATTTTAGATTAACTGCTGCATTTGAAGCATCTGGTGTTAGTGGTGTCATCCATAAAGGGGAATTTAGCAGCAATCTTTGCTTTCCACCCAGGGGAGAGGGGTCGCTCAGTCTTTGCCAATCCCATGGTGACCCGCTTCCTTAAAGGCCTAGACAGGCTCTACCCTCAGGTCCGCTGCCCGATTTCGGCTTGGAACCTTAACCTGGTACTCAATTGACTATGGGGCTCCCATTTGAACCCTTGGCACCTGTTCGCTTGTATACCTCTCATGGAAGGTGGCTTTCCATGTTGCGAATACCTCATCCAGAATTGTTTCTGAGCTCCAGGCTTTGACCTCTCATCCCCATACACGGTATTTCACAAGGATAAACTGCAGCTACAACCCCACCTGGCTTTCCTTCCTTAAGGTGGTTTCTCATTTTCACACAAATCAGGAAATCTTTTTACCTGTGTTCTTCACAAAGCCACATGCTAATAAAAAGGAATGCAGCCTCCACTCTCTGGACGTCAGGCGTTCATTAGCGTTCTACATAGAATGTGTTAGACCCTTTCTTAAATCAAATTAGCTTTTTATTGCCATAGCCGAGAGGATGAAGGGTCTCCCAATATTGTCCCAGAGGATTTTGTCATGGATTATATCTTATATCAGGACTTGCTGTGGCCTAGCCAAAGTACTAGCTCCAGCTCTGACAATGCACTCCATGAGGGCGCAAGCTTCTTTGGCAGCTTTTTTAGGGCAGATCCCCATGCAGGAGATTTGCAGGGCTGAAACATGGTCTTCAGTCCACACATTTCTGTCACATTACGCCATCACTCAGCATGCCAGAGATGATACATCATTTGACAGTGGGGCTCCAGTCAGTGATTTTTGTGGGCTCAGACCCCTCCTTCTATGGTCAACTTGGGTGTCCCTACTTGGAATCGACATGAGGAAGCACTAGAAGGAAAAACAGTTACCTACCTTTTGTACAGTTCCTTTCCAAGACCAATCTGCCTTCCCCTCTGTTGGATTCAACTGAAGAGGCGGCTGGTCACCAGGGTCCTATATACAGCACCATGGAGGCGACACTCCAGGGAACACTGCACTAACCCGACGGATATCATTAGAGGAAAAACCTTCCAATGACTGTGCATGCAGTGCGCACACACCTATTTGGAATGGACGTGAGCAACACCTCTCGAAGAACAACAGTTACAAAAGTTAGGTAACCAGTTTTTTTTTCAAGTTTGAAGTTTCACTAGTTAAATTATTGTTAGGTTTTCTTTGATTTTTTTCATCTTTTGCTGCAGATAAGAGCAGTGTAAACAGGTCTTGGAGGGCCAATCAGGCTAGTGGTTCAAGTACTTGACTTCTTCCTGACTTCCCTTGCTTCTGGGGGGAAGCTGGCTGGATGATTGATACAGAGAGAAGCTACTCCACTGCAGTGCAGGACATTTTTCTTTGCAGCAGGAAACCCTTGATCAGGCTAACATATAGAGCCAAATGGAAGGGATTCTTTATCTAGGCAATGCAGTGTCAGTTTTCACCAATAACAGCCCCAATACCAGGTATAATATTGACTCTATTTGAAACAAACCACACTTTTCCCTTAGTTCAGTTTGGGCGCCTCTCCAGTGATATGCTTGAATAATCCCCTCTTCAGTGCTATACTGTTTTCTCGCACCCCAGGGTGTTGAGATTTTTCAGAGGGCTCCTACATATGTTTCCATCAGTTTGAGAGTCTCTCCTTCATGAGATCTCAGTCTGGTGTTGATGGGATCATTGAGTTATGGCTACATAGTGTATCTGCCACCTTTCAATGAAACTGCCTTCTGGTTGCCTTCACATTTGCTAGATGGGTAGGAGAGATTCAGGCTCTCATGACAGGCCTGTCATATACAGCCATCCAGAGTCGTCATATACAGTCATCCAAGAAAGAGTCAGGCTTGGCCTATGCTTACCTTGGCAATTCGGCGGCAGTCAATTGGAGTTACACAAACTACTTGTGTAACTCCCGTTGACTGCTGTGCTTCTCTTCTGCATGCAGTCTACACTGCACTGCGCCACTTGCGGGGATAGATTAATAGCGTTGACTTCTGGATCGACTGAGCGGGTCTTCACTGACTGCCCAGTCGATCCAGATAAGTAGATCTGACGGTCGTGACTTTGCCGCCATCAGTGTAGACATAGCCTCAGTGTCAGGCCTCACCTGACTTTTTCTGTGTAAGGTAATCTCGGAATCCGACATCAACCAATCTGTTAACCTCCTGGTTTTCTTTCCAAAAACCTATCCCTCTCCAAGCAGAAATAAACTCTGTAGAATGGATGTTGTGAGGGCATTGTTTTTTTATTTGGACACAACCAAACTATTCAGATGTGCACCCAGACTTTTTGTGATGTTTACTGAAAAAGTTAAGGGTCAATTGGTATTCTCACAGAGACTATCGAAGTAGACCTTGGGCTGTATTAAGAAACACCAAGAAAGACCTTAGCCAAGAAAGATCCACCCGGACAGGCAATTTCTGCAGCCACTCTGGCAAAGGTCCCCCTATCAGAGAGATGCATAGCAAAAATGTGGAGTTCAATGTTCACATTATTCCCTAGTGCAAGCTTCCATGCTGAATGCAAACTTTTGTAGGGTAGTGATCTCTCAGAGGGCTTCCACTAACCCATCTCCTGACATCAGGATAACTGCCTGCTTATAGCCAAGAATGGAATCTGTGGCTGGGTCTACAGTGACGGCAGCAAATTCGCTCAGTACACCCTCTTAGTTGATCCAGCAAGTGACACAGGAAAACCACCCCGCTAAGTGGCATGGTGCTTCATCAAAGGGAACGCTATTCCTGTCGGCACAGCGCAGTGTGGACGCCGCATGGAGCAGATGCAGCAAAGTTGACGGGAGATACACAAGTGATTTACATCACTTGTGTATCTCCTGTCGACTGCCTCCGAATCCCGAAGGTAGGTGTAGGCTGGACCTGTGTGAACAATCGCTCAGAAAAGAAATAATGATTACTTACCCTCCTGTAAATATTCTTCAAGGTGTGTGTTGTCCACACAGATTCCATGCTCTGCCCTTCATTCCTGCTGACCTGTATCCTGCTCTAGACATTCTTACTGGTGAAGAAGCTGAGTGGGGGTTGTGCCTGACTTGGCCACAGGAAATGAAAGGGTGTGCAGGGCACAGGCGCAGCACTAAGACACACTGCTATTCAGAAGAAGCAGATCTTACGCGTATGTGCATGAAGAGTGGTATCTGTGTGGACCGCACATCAACCATAGTTTAGTGTAGGGAAAGGAAGCATTATTTCCTGGAACCCAAGATCCTGAAAAATAGAGTGCATGTAACAAAAAAGTGTTATGCACATTAATTTACTGTAATATGAACATTATAAAGAGAGTTTATAATTCTATTAAGGCATTGGTTGAGGGGGCTAGCTTACTGATCCAGCATATATGTTACAACACAGAGGCAATAAGCTCAGAAAGGTCACTTGTTCTTTTGGTTCAATAAAAGGTATCACATAATCCTGTCTCCGCCTCTCCCCTCCAGAATTGATGCAGGTGAAACATTTTCTCAGTATTGCAATTTATAACTCACTGGTTTATATTTTCAGCTGAGTAAAAGGATCATGAGATAGTAAGGAAATAGTCTCCTATATTTAATCAGGCCAGTCTTTGGCATGATTTTAGTTACTAGAGTCATGGCATCAATTTTGCCTATGTTTCAGGACTGAAGTACAACTTCTTAGTTTTTCATTTCCCTCTAAGGCACTACAAGGTCTGGATAGGTGCTAATTAATACTGGGCCAACTCCTGAGGTCTTTATTCTGGGTCAGATCATCCCCATGGAAGGGCATCTTGGAAGTAAATTTCTCCCACTGCCTCCCCGCTGCCAGAGCCTTTTCCCACCACAGGGAAAGATTCCTGCAGCGGGGAAAGTCACAGGCAGCTTCCACCACAGAAAGTTGTCAGAGCCTTTCCTCGCTTCAGTGAAAGACTCTGGCAGAGGGGGAAAGTTCTGTCAAGGGAGAGGCAGCAGGGAAAGGCTGCAGCAGCTCCCAGCTGCTGAATCTTTCCCCTTTGCCTCCCACTGCCAGAACTTTTCACTGACACATGTAGCTGCACACTGCCATGTCGATGCAGCCTGCTTTTCATTGTGGCATGTAGTGCATATCTCCTACATGCCATCATCAGTGGTGGAGTGTAGTCAGAGCCCTAGTCTGAGGGGCGGGAGGGATTTTGAGGCTGACAATCCAGGCCTCAGGTTTTACTTAGTCATGTCTTGGTTAAAATTCCTTTGACTTCAATGAGAGTCAGACTGAGTAAAAACAGCACCCAGTCCTACAAATGATTTCACCTGAAGTTAATGGAACTGGTCATTTAAGTGTTTGCAGGTTTGGGCCACAGGCAAGGACATCTGGAACTGGCCCTCTGTGAGGAAATGTCTGAGAAGAGAATATGTGTACGGAAGGGAGGGTTCAGTTAATAGAGGGTCCATTGTTTTAATGGTACTTTTTATTTAAAATATTATGCAAAACTGATCTCACTACTGAGTATTGTACTGACTCCCTTCCCCTCCCTCAGTACGGAAAGCCAGATCAAACATTACTTGCGGACTAGAAAAGGGCAAAACCTACAATTCTTACCCAGGCAGAACTCCAGTTTTCAAAGGGAGTGACAGGAATGTAACACAGACTATTCAAACCTTTCTTTAAAATGGTAATCTTTACACCTACAAGGGTGGGATTTCAGATTCTCAGCTACATCCTTTGGCCTTAAACATCCAGACGTACTTTTGTATTTTTTTTTAAATTAATTTTCAGCAACAATAATTGGAATAAATGAGTGTTCATTTCATGCTTTTTCTACCCTAATGTATATTTCCCTCAGCTGTGTTGAGCACTAAATGCATTTATTGCTTTGCTAGAACTATTACTTTGCATTAGTCCTGCTCTATACTAGAGAGTTTTGTCAATAAAAGTCAGCTTTTGTTGACAAAACGGTGCTGGTGTACACACTACAGTCAGCCCCTTCTCCCCTCTGCCAGGGGACAAAACTGCCCTGGTTTTTTTTTTTTTTTACAAAATAAAAACACCACGACCAGAGGCATAGGGCTTTTGTTGGCAGAACTAGAGCGACGCAGTGTCAGTGTAGACACTGCATCCCCTTATTGCGGTGGAGGGGCTATCATGCTTGTTAATTTCACTGCTCCGCTAGATGGGTCTCTCAGCTCCCCACGTGTCTCTTTAGGTTGGTGGAAGTGCTCCTAGTAACGATGCACTCCACTGACCCAAGAGCGGGGTATACAACAGCCACTGCTGCAATTAGAGCTGTATTTATATCTTATATTGACTTATTTTTCTAGTGTAGATAAGGCCTTACTTTCCAATGTTTCTTTTCTGAAAGGTCAGTAAAAGATCTATAGTCTGCTTACAGAGTATTTTGGGGATGGGCAGAGCTAGCAGTTCTACTGAAGCAGAACTCACAATGAAGTAAATGGAAGTGTAGCCTGAATAAGGTTTACAGGGCATACACAACAGATAATTACAGAAAAATACCCATTTGTGTTTGCAACTATCTGTGTGTGCCTACATGTATCTACATACTGTACATAGCTTAAACACCTGTTTGGGGGAATTTGGCCCATAACATTTACGTAGTGTAGGATTCTAATATTTTTTATTTATTCATAGCCTCTTCACAGGGTCTGAATAGCTCACAGACATTGACAAACTTTTCCTCACAACACTCATGTCCAGTAGGGAATAATTATTACCATCAATCCTGTTTGTAGGAGGAGAAACAGGCACAGAGGCAATAAATAACTTGCCCAAAGGGATATGGAGAGCCTGTGGCATAGCTGGGAACAGACCCCAGATCTCCTGAGTGCTAGTCAGACAAAAATCCCTTCCTGCGTCTTTGGCATAAGCTTATTGATCTGCAGTATATTAGACGTCTTGTTAGGGATAGAATTCTGTTTATTTTGAAGACTTGCAGTTTATACAAGACCCTAATTTTAAGAAAGAGGTACATTTTACTTACCAGCTAGTGCTGATGGAAGTTACACATGTGGGTCCTGGGGGGAATGTACTCATTTATCTCTGGACTCTGCCTGCTACTGCCATGCATGGTCAGCGAGGGGGAAAGGGCAAGTATAGTAATTCAGCCCTCCGCTTATGTGGACCACACTGCTTGCCTGGTGGTCTACATAAGTGATGGGCAGAATTATTATATTTGCACTTAAGGACTGTGCCCTAATTACTCCCTTCCGGGTGGGAATATATGTCATCCCTTGAAGGAGTGCAGCGGTTTGTGCTCCCCCAGTACACAAGGATGCTGTAGGAGGCAGAATGCCACCAGTGCACATCCCCGGCCCTTGTGTACACCACCCACAGTGTGGTTCTGCACCACCCACACTGTAGGCCAGACCTAAATGCCACCTAAATTCAATTCTCTTCTGGTTGAAACTTAATACCAAAATGTAAACGGCCTTTTAAAGAATAAAATTCTGTTTCTATTTTTCCTTCTTTGTATAACATACCAGTTCATTACACTGTTTGTGTTAAATTCTAACTTGACACTACATTAATCGAGGTAGAATATAGCTAAAAAAAATTCCACAGCAGCCTTTTTCCATGTTCAGACATTTCTGAGACCCTTTTCTGGTATATTTGCCAAGATATTCATCATATCCTGCCCACTATAAGCTTTACAGTAAAAAGCCATGAATTCTGGCCCATAAGTGGCCAGGCTGTTTTTTTTGGCACAGATATCCTATTAATACCTGCAGTTGGGATGTTTGCTCTGCACATTTAGAGCCAGGTCATAATGGAGTTTGCTCATTTTTTTCTTCTTAGGTGCAACATCAGAAGACAGGCACTCGGACCGTAGGCTTTTTCATACTTATGACAATATTCTCTTTTACAGTTTAAAGAGCATTTCCTCAATAAGCATTTATCTATGCTCATTTTATTGTGAACTGTGCAGGTTCTCCAGCCAACCAGTCTACTGGTCTTTCTAAAGTAAAATTTCCAGTCAGTGCTAAGTGAGGTCTTGTTATGGGTATGTCAGTGCTCAAGAATGGGGAAAAAAGGGGTTTAGCTCAGAAACTAGTAGCAAGAAAATGACAGATAATACACTTAACCTGATGCTGGTAAAAAAAAGTGTGATGGGTCTCTGGTGCACTAAGTCAACTTGAGAATTTTATATTAAGAGCTCCTGGTATATTATTTGTGGTCAGGAAGGTTGGATTTTCCTACTTCCATGGAAAAGGTTGCAGGATCCATTCTCCCAAACATGGTAGATCCTCAGGGAATTGCATGAGGCCACATGGAAGCTGTCCTCAGCTATCTGGCATTCTGTGGCGGGTACACTGTAGGAAAGATAATACAGTCCTAGACGGTTAACTTTTCCAGAGAATCTGCATGGAGCCAGGTGGGAATGATGTTCAGTCAGATCCCAGCCCTCCAGCTCCTTGCCCTGGCTTGCGCAGTCTTCACTCACTCCCTGCAGACTGGCAGGGCAGAGCACCCTGTGTGAGTTGGGAGCAGGGGAATGTTAAAGTAGAAGTATCTGGCCAGTCTTCTCCTATTTTTCTCACAGGGCTTGCTCCAGATCCTATCTCTTCATTAACGGGAGGGAAAGTGAGTCCCAAGCTCTAGTTAGAAATACAATAAAGGATTCAAAATTGCATAGCATTTTTAAGTCTATATTTATTGCACACATACAGATTTTGTGAGTAGACAGGTGCTGCCCATTAAAGTAGCAGCAATCCACCTATGCAAAATAAAGTGAAAATGAATGAGAAACTCCTAGGTTTCAGCAAGCACCTGTTATTTTTAGAAGACAACATTATACATGTGATTCAGGTTATTTTAATCAAATTCTCTGTGTCACAGCTCTTTCCTCCACTCAGTCAGCAAAAAATAAAAGCATCCTGCAAAAGATTGCTGCAGGGTTGGGAATGAGCATCTGTGAATGGTACTAGACAGATAGTCCTGGACAATAAAGTCTTGTATCTACCTGCAGACCAGCACAGTAACAAAGATGGACAGTGTAATCTTCTTCACACCACAGTGCCATTGTGCTGGAACCCTGATGTGGAGGGAGTGCTTCAAGGATTAAGAGAGTAGTGACCCTCCCTGCTTGCAATCTGTGGCATCACAAGAGGCATTCTGTTCAGAAAACATGAAAAAGACCCTTGTGGATGATTTGTCCTTTCCAGTTTTCCTTTCTGTCTGTCTTTGTGACTTGGTGCCTTAATTTTTGTTTGTGTAGAGAGGATTATCATTCTTGTTTTAAACCATATATCAGTTTTGACAAAATGCACTGTATAAAAGATGTCAAGGCAAGACATGCAACAGGTCCCAGTTCTGCTACGATTTACATATGGTTTCATTTCATTGGATTAAATAGGATGGTAACCCATTCACCACATCATATATTAGGTTGTAATGTAGTAAATTCATGCAAGATTTTGCAGATTTCCTGGGGGAATTACTCGGTTTGGATTTATACTACCATTTGAGATTCTGAAACCTCTGTGGTGGTTAGCTATGATGTCACAAGTGAAGCTGTTATTTTTTAGAGTGTTTTCATCTGGCAAAAATGACTTTTTTTTTTTAAAACAAAATGTCCAAATCCCTACAAAGTGTGGATACCAGATGTATTAAAATGCCAGTTAAAACTTGCCACTATAAATAGGATGCTTTGTTAAAATAAAAGATGGTACCAAAGTAGTGATATATTGAATCTAATTGAAAACAAATAAAAGGGATAAAAATATGTATAAAAATATTCTTTGCTCTTATAGTTCTTTTTAACGCTTGAAGAATCTTCCTATTCTTTTTTCTCTTTTCCATTTGGCAAATATTTTAAAGTATAAACCAACTGGATTAGAATTCATTTTTATTTATTTTACTTAACAATAATTTATGTGGTTGTTTCTGGTAGGCCCTGAGTGTGTTGGGTCCTGTACAAAGGGAAAGGACTGTGTAATCTCTGCCCCAAAGAGTTTACAAGCTAGTTCTGTACTGTTTGTTTTATTATTGGTATAATAAAAGCCTCAGAAGTTGTGATCCGCAACAAAAATTTGCTTCTGCCGAATCAGAATAAGGTGCATAAGCAAAAGAAGTATATAAATATTTGGTTCAGTTGTGCCCCCTTCCTCTTTCTTCTGCATGAAAAGATGGGGTGAGCAGCTGAGAGGAGGAGTAGGAATGTTGTTCCGCAGTCTGCCCTGTGGAGTTCCATGCAGAAAAGCACTAAAGCACAAGGCTGTATTCTAAAGTATTTGTTTCTCAGTTGGGAAATACTGGGTATATTTATAATAGTTTTTCTCAGTTGTAGAGTAATGGATTTATTTAAAAATCTGATATTTAGAATGTGGGGAATAATTGCCACAAATAAGGAAGGCAAGTAAGCGTGTTAAGTAAACTTATCACTCTGAACTTGGCGTTGAGTCCTTTAAAGCAATATTTAAAATAACCTAGTTGAAAAGATAATTTTTCACTTCCTCTGCAAAAATATTTTCATAGCGTAAAATGTTCTAGAAAGGTCATTTGATCCTCAAAGATATAAACTATGTAGATGCTTCGGTACTAGAGCAATGATAGCTATAAGATGTTCCTTGTACAAAGAAAGGCACCTAAAAATCCCCTGAAAGTTTTACAGTGAACATATCACCATGCTTTTTTATTAGTTCCCTCACTGGACAAATATAATGCAATATTCACATGCTCAGTAGGGCTGTGCATATTCCTTTCCTGGTATTAGATTGTACCCTTTAGATCCCATTCATGCATGGAGGGTTCCCTTTGTATCTCCTCCTACTTTGCTGTCATCCCCATGGCTTTTCCCCATGCTCCCTTGATCCCATGGGCACTCTTCATTGGTCTGGAGTCTGCACAGTGGAGAGACCGAAGACTGGATGTTCTGGAGGAGCAGAGATACACACTGTTCACTCATTGGGCCCCAACCATGTTTCCCTAGAGGAGACAACACAGCCCAAGGCTATATTCTTTTTTCCATGTAGCTTCCCTGTTTCCTGGGGCATTCGTGACTAGGGAACCAGAGATGCTGCTTGGGTCAGAGTCAGTGCAGAGGCAGTATGGATGATCCTGGGAAATCTGCCAGGTTTGGGCTGGGTCTCATGACTTTCTGTAGCGGGAGTGCAAATCCCAAGTCCTGACGGAACTATATGGGGAATCTCTGCAAGGTGAGACTCTCTGAGAGTTCTTTCTTCATTGCTTCTTCCTGCATACTTTGAGAGAAATTATCTGGGTCCAAAAGATTTTTTGTTTGTTTGCTTTATGGGGTAAAACTCTCTTTTAATGTCACTTTGCAACCAAGAACTTAAATGCAGACTGAGCCAAAACATCAACGTTTTCCAGGCTTTGGGTGGTGAAAAAGCCACAGAGTTTCATGTGTTTTCAACTGGAAAACATAAGTCAGCCCAAGTTTGTTGGAAACTTGGCCCAAGCTTGCTCAGAATTCATCCCAGGTTAAACGTGAGCCAGGTTTCAAGTTTATTAGAAACCCTGAAACATGGCAACTTTAATTTCGCTGCAGGTTGCATTAAGAGAGTTACACAGAGCTCTAACAAACAGAAGACACCATAAAAAAATTGTGTGTAGCTAGATTTACAAAACAACAAACAAAACCAAACCACAAACACCACAACTACCATACTTACGTAAAAAAAAGAAATAAAATCTTAAGGTTGCAACATGAAGTATTCAAAACTTAGGAAATGCCTGATACTTGAAACTGCCCCCTTATGCCTATACATTATGAATGCAGTCCTTACTTATATGATCACATAGTATTTCTTCTATCACAGCCTACTCCCCTCTGCTGCTCTCCTGTCAGCATTAGTCAGACTTCCTCCTCTTGCCCCCGCTCCTCACTGTGCAGACACCAATATAGGGAGCACTGAGAGCACAAGTGAGTGTGTATTTAGCCCCTAGCACATGCTCTCAGTTCTGAGACCCAATACCACATCACTCCACAGGTTTTGCTTTGGTTAAACCTTACTCCATGGACTTGGTGGTATCTGAGTTCACGTGGATTTACATGCAAAACTATTTGAGTTTAGAGATGAGACCACTAATTTCAGTGGGACTGTTCATGTAAATAACGATCAGTTGTATGAAAGAGTGTACAAAGATTGTTTCCATACTTCTAAAGACAACAGTACCATTTCTTTATACTGCTTGAGGATCTCAAAACTTCAGGAAAACAGCTGGATCTGGCTAACTGAGAATTCTCATAGCATGGGGGAGCTCTGATTAGGTACTGAGCCATCATACTTGGCCCTGTTCTGCCTGCCCACATTCAGCCCCAGAACAGGGGGAATGTTTGGGGTAGGGCTGAAGGGTGCTACATCTCAGCTATGCTCCCCCAAAGGGACCATAGCCAGCTGATGTAAGTTAAAGCAGCATCTAGACTGCTTTAACCTGCTCTGGAATTTAGGGTGGCACAGAACTGGAATGTACAAGGAAAGCCAGCACTGTGTGATCAGCCAGCTTTAAACAGCACACCTGCAAGTGCTCTGCAACCCGTGAGTGTCCCATTGACTACAATTTCTGAACCACTGCATTATTAAATCTGATCTGCACGTAACTGAACATAATGCTCTTCATTGAAAAAAAAAACTCTCCTTTGAAGAGCATTAAATGGAATGTTTTGTTAATCACCTATTTCTTCCCTTTTTGAATAGATATTGATGAGTGCAGCATCATTCCAGGAATCTGTGAAAGTGGCGAGTGTTCTAATACTGTGGGAAGTTATTTCTGCATTTGTCCACGTGGCTATGTCACGTCTACAGATGGATCCCGCTGCATTGGTAAGTATGCTCTTCTGTGGGCTCTTAGGGCGTTCTCAAGCCACTACTGTAGTTTATAAGTAGGAGGAGGGGCTACTGGCTGAAGCTCTCTGTATCCCCATCCTCTAATGGGAATTTTTTGCCAGGGGATCCACACTGTACACAGACCCTGCCACAAATCCTAAGTCTTTTCACATCTCACTCTGCAGTCCTGTTTACATCGCCACTGGAGAGCACCATCTGCAGAGTTGGAGAGTGTCTTCATGAGCTCTCTTATGGCCTGGGTCCCGCACTCCAATGCAGTAAAAATATGGCTTGGGTTTTTTTTTAGTTTTATTTCCAGTTCTGTGCATCTGCAGATGGGAGCAGGATTTGACTGTTAGATAGGAAATAATAAGCCACAGTTGTGTGAACAGACATGAGAAATTAGAATCACACTCATTGCTTAACTCTGCTTCTATTGAAGTCAAAGGCAAAACTCGCATTGATTTCAAAGGAGCAAGATCTTATCCTTGCTTAATATTTCAAAGTCTGGTTGCATAGGCGTACTCTAACCTCTGAATGCCAGTGTTCGAATGGCGCTTGTGTAAACTTAGAAGACATCTACAGGAAATGAAATGAATTGCTATTTCATTTGGCTTGAGTGGCCTTTTTCCATTTGTAAGACTAAAAGATCAAATGTCAGTAGGTTTAGAGCTCTTTGGATCTGACTTTTCAAAAATCTGTTTCTGTCCTTTTTAAAATATGTGTTTGTTTTTTAGATGTGGTAATATGTGTCATGAATCTTTTCACTATGTTTGTTTTATAGTTGCATGTACGCCAACTATATGGTTTGGAATGTAATGATGACTTGGCTGAAAATATCATTTACCCTGTGCAATAAATCTTTCACTGTTATCCTACCATCTTGTGTCACTTGTCATGTAATATCTTGAGGTGGTTGTGACACTAAGAAGTGGAGTAGCCCGAAGAACCCATCAACAGCATAACACAGCTGCAATTTAAAAAAACACATTTAACGGGTAACTATAGAATGGCTTTGTCACTAATACCACTTTCGGTTAGGTATCCGAATGATATGATACTTCAGTTAATAAAGGAGGCTGAAATTTTCAAAGATTGCTAAGGGGTTTAGGAACCCAAATCCTGTTGACTTTCAGTGAGAGTTGGACAGGCATGTTTCAAAAAATTTCAGCAGTGATAAATATGTAAATATCTTAAAATCCTGGATTCCTTATTGAAAATGGTATTAAAGGCAAAGATACGTGTCCTAATATATAAATATTTATGTCAGGCCACAGTTTTGCAAATGACTACATGTGGACAGACTCCTGCATGCACAAGGAGACCTTTTGTTGTCTAAGTCAATTTTTGAATACTAAACTTAAGATCTCTTGCACATGATTTTTAGAGGTGAGAACCCATGGCTTCCAGGGTCTTCAGACAGAACTGTAGATTTTCAGCAATTCTAAAAATCAGGTGTTCAGAGTTGAGCAGTCAAAACTATAGCACACAAAATCAGTGACCCTTCTGAAAATACTTAGGCCCCTGTCTTGGAGGCAGATCCAGATCCCTGTGCATGCACAGAGCTCCATGGACTTAAATTAACAGAAAATATATGTAATGGGCAGTGCTCAGTAAAACTGAGAGAAGAGATGTCAGTTTATAAGATTTCTTTTGATTTGCTTTTAAAAGTCCCTATTCAGGGCTCTAACTCTTGTAAAAACATACAAACAAATCTGAACAATTAAATTGTAATAGATGACCTTCAGCCTCGTTACTGAAGGAATTTCTGAACAATGCTACATGTTACATTCTAAGGCTCAGATCCAGCAAACGTATAAGCATGTGCATAATTTTATGCATATGAGTTGTCCAATGACTATAAAGTTTTTCTCACACTCAGGTGTTTGCAGAATTAGGGCATAATTTGCTTGCAATATCTAGGTGCAAAGTAAGTTAAGAGCAGAATGGCAGCATGTTCTATTAATTTAGATGGAATCAATGGACCTCAAAAGTCAAAGGTATACATGACTGTCCATCATTAAACAGCATTAAACAAAGCTAAGCAATGAGCTTTCCTTTACAGAGACTTCAACCTGCTGTGATGGCAAATACACTATTAAAAAACCTTTTAACCTTTTATTAAAGATACAGAAAAGACAGGGAAAACAAAGCATTTGAAATATAAAGTATTAAGTATGGCTTTCATTTTAACAACATCCCTTGTTCCCTTTCCCTTCAGCTACAGAGAGTTTTTAGAAGTGCTGTCTCCTGCCCTTTGTTTGACAGTCTCTTAGATGATGATAACTGTCCTGTTTGGGAAACGCAAACAGGTTAACTGAGCGGGGCTGCAGCTGCTGCTGTTGCTGTTATTGATAAAGTCCAATTCTATTTCCTAGAAGACAGAATAAGACAAACACGCAAGAGGGGAGAGAACAAAAAATAGCAACAATTAAAAAATATGCAGCTTATTTCTGATGTTGACTTTCACTTTTAACATTACTGCTGAAAAAATACAAGCATGGCGTATCATCTTATTAGCCACTCTGAGACCTGGCAAATTTGTACCAGCATTGGCATTGTTTCTATCTGCCTTTCTGGTCATGAGCTTAGAGCAGCAGTTTTACAAAATATATAGTCTTGGCCAGATAAGCCAGATTTTGGTTAGACAGAAGGAAAAAGAAGCATAGAAAAGACAAGAAATAAGGTGAGAAAGGAAAGCACAAATGGGAGCTGTGTGAGGAAAGTCTCACATCCCAGGTTGTGCCTGGGATTCAGCTGAAGCTGGTGGAAGTGATAATGTCATTGGGTCCCTCTCTTGGCCCAGTCTGGTCAGCACATTTTTCACGATTAAGACAAAAAATATCTGATGGTGTTATAGGAGATCCTGGGATCCCAGGAAACAGTAGAGGTGCCAGCCATGCTTGCTCCGTCCCCTTGTTTCAGTCAGCAATTGTTGCACTTGTACTCCATTCACATCCATCCATTCTTATTTTCATGCCAAAGTTTTTTTTTCTTAAGGATCTCAAAAGGGAGTGATGGGTAGATTAGCCCATCCCCTCATTATTTTGCCCACCAATTAGGCCGCATTTCTAACGCAACAGTTTTGGTTCATTGATATCTGGTACCACACTTCTCCTGTTTGCCAGACCTGATCTCAACACAGTCCTTGAGTTATATCAGTTGGCCTTTTTGTTTGGACTAATTCAGGCTCGCTTTCGCACCTTTTCCCATGAACTTTGATTGTTATGAATTATTCTGATATTTTATGAACTTTCATTCACTTTTTACAGTTACACCATTAGGGTAAATTTATAGTTATTACAACAACCCTTCTAATTGTGAATTAACCTTTTTCTGTCAATTGAAAATAAACATTGGAAACTTTTGGAACAATTTTGGGTTCATAATTTCCTAGATTTTATTTTTAATCAAAATACCAAGTTATTTTTATGCAGATACCTATTTTATCATTGTAGTTAGTCTCCCTAGCCTTCCAAATTACTTCAGTGATGCAACAAATCAATAATTGAGACTGTGGCAGTAAAATATGTCACTGTTTTTGATAGAACTACGGTGTCAGAACTATTGGCATGTCACAAGCTGAACAAATCAAGCATTTATAAAGGATAAATGCTCTTGTTTTATATGGTTTCCATCCAACTGCATGAAAAGTCCAAAGTTTACTTTCAGAAGCATGTATATCGTTCCTATTGAAGCCAGTGAGAGCCACATATGCATATTTTGTGTAAATGTGTGCGTGTGTGCGTGCAACAACTGCACTTTCTCTACATAGGAAACTTAGTAACAAATCTTATCAGGTAAACAAAAGATTCTTTATCTTCTTTGTTTTTTACTCTGGAATAATTATTTGGCTTTTAAAATAATTAAATCAGAGTTCATATTAATGTTGAAACATTCTGCCAAAATTAGATTATTTAAGGGAATCCTGAATGGTACTTCAACAGCCAGGCGCAGTTATACAAAGTCAAACTTCATGAGTCAACTTCATGAGGAAGTTGCTGACATTAAATTAGTTGCATAAAATATTAAATCTTTGGCTTGGATAGGAATAAAACACACAAGAAAGTGTACTTCTAGGTTTCCGGTACTTCTTTACTGGCTCTGTCATCTGTTAGTTTGAGCAGACTCAAGAGACCTTAAATCCATTATTGATAGTGTGTGACTTGAGATAAGCCACTTATCCTCCTGTGCCCCCCAGTTGCTTCACCTGTGCAATATAGATAAGGAACCAGATTGTCTCCTAAATAAATTTTCCTCCGACTGTGCCATAGGATCAGGGATTTGAGAAGTGTGTGTGTGTGAGAATGAGCACACGTGCTTCCTCACCTCTAGCCCCCACAGCAGGATCTATGAAATCCTGAGATCCATCAGAGACCAAGTCATTCCTGTCAAGACCCTATGCTGTTTCTTGGCCCACTTCCAGCCCCTTCTAGCTATGCTTTCATATTAAGCAACATAAAGCTCCTAATCTTTAAGATTGGACCGTGAATATAATTTTAAGGTGCTTAATGATTATAAGTGTGGGACTGAATAGTCTTTTTTATTTTTTTAACTTACTTGCTGCACCACGTAGGTGGAATGAGGTATTCTTAAAATTATAAAGGGCTTTTAGAAGAAACCCAAATTGCCATTTTTAATGTCATATTTGTTTTCTTCAACTTGTGCCTTTATAGTTTTATAGTGCTGTATTTTTCTAACATCCAGAACTTAATTTGAAGCTAAATCTGTGGCCTTTATTTATTTTTTTAACTGAATAGAGCCCCTAAAGTTCAACTGAACACTGAAAGAATATCTTGAAAATAGTTCTTGGAATTTAGAATGGCCCTGTGATTTAACATGACACTGTCAAGGTTGTTAGGCCTTAAAATTAATGTTCTGGACATTGCCTCACTGTAATACTTACATGAAGCTCTAATTTTATTTCATGGTTTCTAATCCTCCATCAGTTGTGCACCTTTTTTTTTCTCATGCTTAAGTTGAATTTGGAATAAAAAGTCTGATAAAAATTAATGTGCTGTTTCTGCTGCCATTACTCATGCTGAATAGTACTTTTCTCTGCTAATAGTCCTATTGATTTCTGTGGGACTACTCATGAAATAAGGTACTATTCTGTTTGAGTAAAAGTGGTAGAATCTGGCCCTAAATCATATTGTATCATATTATATTGCACGATGAAAGAAACATCAAGAGCCACATATTAAAAAATCTTACGTTATTACTCGTTTTGTGCAGACAACTACATTTTTTTTTAACTTACGTACAATTACCAACTCCTGTGTAAAGCCAGTTCTACTCAATTTGTGCACATTTTGAACTTTTGGTGTGAGTAAAGCAAGGAAGATTTGACACATCTTTTGAATGTGTAATTTAGATGCCTCGTTTTGAAAACTTGCCTTAAATATTCTGTATTATATACTTCAGGCCAAAGTAGTTATAAGAGCAAAAAAATACTATAAATTGGTCAGTTCAGGTTAGCACCTAAAAAAATTGATCAGGAAAAGATTAGTAGAGTCTAAATGATATTAATACAAAGTGATATGATTTCAGATATGTTATTTAACAAACTTAAACCTAAAAAATGAAAAGATTTATTGTGCTGTTGAAACATAGTGCATATCCATTTATTGATAGAATAATTGCAGAGTGAGCTATTACATGCAATTGTTGGTAGCTCATCACTGATTTTGATAACATTTATCTTTGGCCCAGTCCTCCTTCCCTTAGCCTAGTGGAGTAGTACCATACACTGTTATTAGTTACTTTGCAAGTACAGCCATTGAATTGTAAGGTGCTATTCAGTAAGGGTATAGAATATGCACGGACTTTACATTGGACTAAATTGTGCATCTACAATACCCCTTTGTAAGGGACAGCACATAGATGCTGTGACCTGTCTGTGTCCAGGGTAGCCAACTGAAAATGCCAAGGTCAGGGCAGGCTGTAAAAGGAGAGCAGATTCTCCCAGCATTGGTGGGTGACACTGAAGCCAGACTTCCCAACTGGCCACAAACAATGCTTCTGATTCCCCACACTGGTTATCAAGAAGCCACTATACAAATGCACACAGCCCCCTTTACTGCTTTTCAGTCTCTGTCTCCCAAACTGCCACTAGGTCCAGTAAAGAGACCACTTGTTTAAGCTCTATGCTCTTTACTAAAAAGGTTCCCTCTGATCCCAAAAGATCAGCCACAGTACCAGATCAAAATAAGTTTGGCTCTTACCCAAAATACCACATTGCCAGCCAATGCTTTAGTAACTAAGATTAAAGGTTTATTATAAAAAGAAAAAACAACAATAAGAGAAATGTTAAAGGATTAAAGCAATCAGATACATACAAATGATTTGAAAGTCCATATACATCATTTTTCTAGAAGAATTGTGGAGTTGCAGGCTTATATAGTCCCTCCGGTATACATCCAGTACCTGGATGGGTGTAAGTCCTTTGGTTCAATTGCAATTGATGCAGAGGTGGGTAGGTGTGTGTCTGCAGCTGGACAAGAACAAAGACAAAATGGTTTCTGTGGCTTGATCTGTTTCTGGCCATGCGGCCTCTGGGCACTTACAGGAACTAAAATGGACTCCAGAATCACATGGGCCAATCCTGGTAACTCTTCAGGTATGTTTTTAGTTCCTTCCTGGGCCTTTTGCTTCTTTAAAGGTGTTGATGGGCCATTAAGCGGGCTATTGTCCTGCTGAGTCTCTGTCTGGGGTGTGTCTTATGCAATATAGTTTGAAATACAGGTATATCAAAGATGTCCATAACTGCCCTTACAGATATAACACGTGAACATGAACATCATCATCTTACTTATCACATTGCAGCCTTTCTAACAGTACCTGACATGACATATCTCACATGAATCACTATGATTTTGACATATTAACGTTAACCAATGTGACAAATATCCTCCCGCCCCCCCTTAGTCTAAGCAGTGTGACAGATGCATTGCCCCAGGAGCAGTATAGAGAGGAAATAATGCCTTGGGGGCTCCAGAAAGTAGATTACTGTAGCCTGCCCAGCATGTAAGGCTCTGGAGCCACCCTCTGCCTGCCCATATACTGGAGGAGGGAAACAGCAACCATGCAATGTTTGCTTACTCCTAAAAGCTCAGAGCCAAGGTCTGAGGAGGCTGCACAGGTTTGTCTGTTTGTATGGGGGAGAAGTGGGGTTTCTTATTCTCCCCCATGTTCCAGGATACCCTGCACCATGTTCTGGCTAATATAGATCAAATATATGGTCATTTCCTTGAGGAGGCTGAGAAATGACTTGAGGGATTTGCTGTAGCTAAAGTGGAAGGAGAGAAGGTTGAGATTGGTGACTACATTTTGGGTTAATGCGAGATTAGTCACTGAAATATTATGACATAGCAATAAACCAGTTGCTAATAAACTATGTCTGACTATATTTAAATTGCTTCTCTGCTATTACTCTAAGTATTTACAGTCACTGAGGCAAATTCCTAAAGGCCAGCTCATATTAGTTTTTTTTTTTTTTTTTAATTAATGTCCAGATCAAAGGGCAGGCACGTGTTTCTCCACCTTGGTGAATGGTCGCTGTGCACAAGAACTTCCAAATAGGTTTACCAAAATGCAGTGCTGCTGTGAAACTGGTCGATGCTGGGCCATTGGATCTGTTCCTGAGATGTGTCCTGTGAGAGGCTCTGGTGAGTGGTTTTTGTTATCCATTCCAGTTGTGACAGTGGTTGTTGGAAACATTTTAAACTGCCTTAAAATCAAAGCTAAAAAAAAGTTAGGAGTTACATTATTATTCATTCTTGTGTTTTTAATATGTATGTTTCTATCACTGAACCGTTTTTTCTGGTCCATTATTACTTAGGACTAGTTTCTGTAACCTCCTTTTGTTGACATTGGACGTAGTTCTTGGAACCCTGAGGAAGATTTTGTGGTCAACTTCAAATAAAAGATGAGGGTCTGAGGGTCCATAGGCTATTGCAATGTAAAAGAACAGCTGCTCTCTTTTTCTATAGCTTTTCATGTTTCTTTGAACTGGCAATGTATATTACATGAGTATTTCATTTAATCTCTTAGTCTGGCACTCACACAGCAACTTCCCTTATCAATGGGATAAATATGTTTTCAATTGACCTATTCTAAGATATCTGCAGGACAAGGATTTGCATACTTTTTTTAATCCATTCATTGCCAAATGCTCTACCAAATAGCTAGAAGCAAATTGTAACATGTCCTAATATTATTGTACATGGTCTTCTTTAAATAACACTTGTAATGACTGTGAAATTATCATAAACATAGGAGTAGAAGAGAGAAAACAGTAAATTCCAAAATGAGCAATTGGTACTTTATTTTTTCCTTATGATACAAAATTCTATATTTCAGCATCTTCTTTACACACTGAATGAGGTGAGACACTTACTGTATGCCTCTCTGCATATTCTGGTTTTTTGTAGATGAATACCGTAGACTTTGCATAGATGGAGTTCCTGTAGGAGGTGGTTCCAGACCTGGTGGAACAGGAGGGAATGGATTCCTTCCTGGTGGAAATGGGAATAGCTATGGCCCAGGAGGAACTGGATTCATTCCCATTCCAGGTGGCAATGGCTTCTCCCCTGGTGTAGGAGGAACAGGTGTTGGGACTGGTGGCCAGAGTCCCACTGGAAATGGTCCAATCATTACAGGGTTGAGTATGTTTCCTTGTTTTTTTTAATTGTTTCCCTCTATTTTTGATGAATGAGGTCATAACTTTTGCTTCTTGCTGTTTCTCTTAGGTTTTATTCTGAAAATGAGAAAATATCTCTGAATACACATCCTTACTAATGCAGTTGCATATAAGATTTTTCGTGCTTTCATGACTGTGGATTTTTTAGAGTTTAAGGTCTTTTTTCCCAACAAAGATCATAATACAGATCTTCTAAGTTTTTCTTTGTTTGGGTTACAGAGATTAGCTTCTTTATTGGTCCATCCACTGTAACTACCTCTATCTTTTATAATCCCTCTGTTTACCAGTTATGTTCACCTTTTACTCAGTGAACTCCTTATTAAATTGTATGCCTGCAGTGACTTTAACCTCAGATTTCTGTAGTATAGCTATTTATTGTCTACACATTTGGTAAAAATGTAAGTTGAAGTAATACAAGTGATAAATTATACAAGGTTATGATATATTTATTTATTGTTCGCATTTCTGGATCACCTGCACTCTAGCCATTGTTTCATCGTTCTAACACTCCAAACCCATGAGTAGCATCAGCTACCCATCATTTAAAAAAAAAAAAAATTAACTTGCTAGAAAATTGTCCCCCCAAATGTGAATTTTTCTCCCCAAAATTTCACCTTCCTGAATCAGTTTCAGTCCTGGTTTGAAACAGTTTGTTTATAAATTAAATACATTTATTTGTTTACATTTAATTTATAAACTAAATTTTATTTAAAAATAAAATCTTTATTTTATTCACAGTGATAAGATGTATAATCTTGCAATCCTTCAGGGGCAGAAGAGGGAGTTTCATTCCCTCAGAAAGAGATTCCCAGCCTACCCGTGAGGACCTAACACCTAACAATCCGTCAGTCAGTATTACTAGCATTCCAAACCACTGAGCCACCAGCACTTTTGAAACAAACTACTAGAGAAAATCTTCCCTTCTTTTCCCTCCAAACGTGGAATTGTCCAAATGTGGAATCTCTCAAAAAATTTTTACTTTGGCCTAAACTTTGAACATTTACTTTGGACATTTACTTTGAACAATAAAAAGTGGGACTACTCACAGGTGTAAAGTTACTAATTTCTTGTGCAAGTGTTGCAGGATCAGGGACATATTACAAAACAGTGCGTGGAATCTTAGGATAAATAAACCGTAAATAATGGCCGTAGTAATGAATAGCCAGGATCCAAATTCAATGATTCCTCTTTCATGAGACATTTGATGTAAACAGTGTATCATAACCAAGGCCATTAGTTTAATTTTTTTCTGATGTTAATTTGTGTCTTTGCTATCTTACTGTCCTATCAATCAATAGTTCTTGGAAATATGGTCTTTTAAACGTCAAAGAATACCTAACCTCACTGATTCATTTAAAAAACCCCACAAAACTAACCTCACTAATTTTGTTTTCTTAAAAAAAAAAAAAAAGAAATGGTAAAAATAATTATAGATTATTTTGTGCCTATTTCACATTCTGATTCAACTTCCTCATTTTCTGTAATCTGTTTCAGCAATTCTCAATCAGACAATAGATATATGTAAACATCACCCAAATCTCTGCTTAAATGGACGCTGCATACCAACCATTTCTAGTTACCGATGTGAGTGCAACATGGGATATAAGCAAGATGCAAATGGGGATTGTATAGGTAAGTGTACATTCTACAGTCCAATATTTAGTTTTTAAATCCTTATGTTTTTCATTTTTACCCCATTTTTCTAAAAATGAGATTTTACTCTTGAGTGCATTTTATATTTTCCTCCACAGAATGTTGTTAGTAGCATTGGTCCTTGTGAGAAATAGTGTGGGAATCACAATGAGATTCTTTATGCTAGGACAATGTGTAAGGCTTAAGAACAAGCTTTTGAACCAAAATTGCTATGTATCTCCTATAAAGAATAGATCTTTTAGGCCTGCAAGCTTGTTTATTATATGTTAGTGTGATTGTTGAATCATTGTACATCTATCTTCACACTTTGTGGGCCGAATTCTGCTTTCATTTACTCTGACTTTATAGTGTGGTAACTCCATTGTTGTCAGTGCAGTTAGTGTGGATTTATACTAGAGTAACTGAGAGGAGAATTGGTCCTGTTTGCGGGTTTTGCCCTCTCTTGAATGTGAATGGGAAAGTGTTTTTGTATAGATCCTAATTCATTAACAGAATTTATGTACAGACTTAAATGTCAAATATATTTTACACTATGAATCAAAATACTTGCAATTACCTGTGAAGAGCTGAATTCAGCATTATATGTTTTCCTTTCAACCATTGATGACTTCACAAAAAGGGCAAAAAGGAGCACATTTCCCACTCTATTTCGGTGGTTTGTGATGTCATCAATTCTTGTAAGGAAACGCAAAACTTCGGACTTAGCAATTCTGTGAAGAATTCTATTTTCAGATATATTGTTTGAAAAAAATACTTCGAAGTTTTAATGGTTTCTTCTCCTGTGTCACTGTGTAAGAGTAAATTAGAGACAGCTGTGTGTGAAAAGATTAATGTCTGATTGGGGGGAAACACTCCATTTGATCCTGGCAACAATTCTTGAAAGATGCTTACATCTGTTTTCCGTAGTTCCCAGAACACAAGACAAGAAAGGGATATGGTCCTCTAGAAAGTGGATATCTCTTGCCTCCAGTCTTGCTGTGCATTCATGATCCCTCTCAATCTGATTGATTTCTGTTTGCTTACTGTGCAAAATTATTTTAATTACAGGGTAGAATAATTCATAAGTGGAGTATGCAATAGCTCCTTATGTCTCTAGCCTGGCTTTAGAGCACCTTTCCTGTCATAATTAGAATTTAGGGGAAAGTGTCCAGGGAAAGGTATAGTGGGAAGTGCACAGAACTTCCCACTTTGCATCCCTGGTTGAGAAGATTGGGTGGGTTCATTCTACTGCTAAGCTTTCCTGCCTTGAGCATCATCAGCAGAATGTAAGTATGGAGTGGGAGTTTTAACAGGAGTCCGCATTATTGGCCTTTGGATGTCAGGAATTGGCCTCTACTAGCTAAAAATACGGGTATATTTTTGTGTTCACATTGTGGTGGGGATTCCTGAAGCTTTCTCATTAATCAACTAACTTGCACCATTGAAATCAATAGGAGTATTAATATTGACTTTAGTGAAAGCATGTTCAGTTCCCTGGGAACTAATGCTGAAATTTGCTGAGCTCCTCCTGAAAGCTGCTGTGTTGCCATGAATTTGTAGATTGTTAAGGCCAGAAGGAACCACTGTGATCAACTGCTCTTTGACTGCCTGTAGTACATAGACTAGTGAATTTCATCAAGTGGTTCCTGCATTAAGTTCCTGCAAGTGGTTCCTTAACTTCTTAATTTCTATTTGGTGTGATTAGAAGGAGGAATCATATGTAGGGAGAGAATTTGGTCATGAGTCCTCCACAAGCCTGTAGGCTCTGGCTGTGGGCTGCGGGCAGCTGCTGCCTGGCTGAGAGCCCAGGCGTGGGCGACTGTCACACTGGGATGCTGGCAAACTGCAGGGGTGCTTGCAGCTGGTCGGCAGCCACTCCGGGCTTGCCGGCATCCTGGGTGGCAGCAGGGCTGCAGCTACCTGCGCCTGGGCTTGCAGCCAGGTGGCTGCGACCCCTGGTGCAGGCAACTATAGCCCCTCTGGCAGCCTGGGCGCCGGCAAGCCGCGGATGGCTGCAGCCAGCTGGCAGCTCGGGCCTGGGCGGCTGCAGCCCCGTTGGTAGCCAGCAGTTGGGCAAGTCGGCTGCCTCCCAAGTCCCATCTGCGAGCTCAGACTGGGCAAGTCGGTAGATGGGGAGGGGGCTGCAGCCACCTCCCTCCTGGGAGTGGAGAGGTCCCCGTGCCCCAGCTGAGATCGGTAGTGGGTGCGCATTCCACTCCATTGACCCAAAGAGGTCAGCATGGACATCAGCCGCCAGCAGTGGCTGAAAGTCAACACATCTTATGTCGACAAATTTCTGTAGTGTAGACATAGCCTAGGTAAACTAAAACAGCTGCTTTTGAGGTAGGTGGTGGAGGCCTGCAGTTCACACCACAATAGAGTTATGATGGTTAGTGTTTGATACGTAAATAAAAAATGGAGGTGGAGTGGCCATCTGTGGTCTGGGATGCCCAGGTGGATCTATATCCATTCCTGGATAGTGGAGTTATTGACCACGTGTGTGGTGTGTTTTTGCATAGACTCTGTGGCGTAACATCACCAAGTATGGATGTTCATAGTGGTAAACTCTACTGGAGGTATTAAGACTCGATTCTCCTTTCATACCAGGTTTAGGCTGGTGTAACACTGTTGATTTCAACTCTGTGGAACTCTGTGGAATTATTACTGATTGTCACCACTGTAAGAAGAGACTCAAGCCCTTAGTGAAGTTTGTTACGTTAGGTTGATAAAAATGAAAATACAGTCTACTTTAATCACTTATGCTTCACAGGTAGATTCAGATACTTGTAACTGCTGAAGTAAAATGAGTTAGTCAGTAAAATGATCTAAGTCTCATCACAGACAGGTCAATGCGCAGCAGCAGTCTGAAAACTGAATAAATTTTGAGTTGCATTAAGATGCAAATAGAGATTCAGATGGTGACTTAACAAAAACAGAAGGTGCTATATCACCTTCCGGAGAATCCCATACAAAATCAGAAAATGAGGAAGACTAGGTGTGTGTAATAAGGATTTCAGTAGGGTCAAGTCCATCTATTCTGGGTGTTACAAATCTCACAATGCTAACTGAAGGCTTCATTGATGCTTTGATCTACATTTTGAGTTACCCCATTGGATTCCACAGGGATTGGACAGGGCGTGTTGCATTTGGCATTAAAATGTCAACACCTAACTCTGCTTGGTAACAGTTGGTATATAAGATCTTAGTTTTTTCCTATTTGAAGTATAGCAAAACAATCACAGTGTCTCAAATGCCATAGTTAATTGTTGACTGGTGAATGGCAATTGCTGTATGTCAGCACAGAGTTTGACCCTGGGACATTAATTGGGAATTTAACAGCATGAAATATCTGTGCATAATGATATATATTAAATTAAACTAAAAGACTTGTTCAGATCCAATTTGGATTCTCTTCTGGTTACAGAAAGAATAGGCTTGGGGCATTGGGAACAGCTACATTTCACTTTATGGTTAATAATATAAAAATGAACACTCTTTCCAGACTATTATAATCTGTTTGGCTCCTTACCAGGGAAAATCCCAAAGGATATTTTAAGAAGGTCAAAAAATTATTAAAGAATTTTTATGGGGTAAGACTGAAAAACAAAGAATGACTTATTCCAAAATGGTCCTGCCAGAACAAAAGGGTAGGTTTATACAGTACTTCCAGACTTCCAATTATACTGTACAGCTTTCATGATGAAATACTGATAAAGGGATAAGACTTACAACAATTCTTACTGGATTGATACTGAGCAGTCTTGTAGACCATCAACCCCTTTTTAAAAAACTGATAGCAAATCTGTCATAGTAATCCTTCCTGGTCATCACAACGTTTGCAAAAACAATTAGAATAAAATGGTAAAAATAATATAGAAGTGTCAGTAGCAACTCCATAGTTACAATTGTGCTGAGATTTGTACTTACAGCTTGACTAAAATCCCTATATTTCATACTTTTTTGTCCTCCAATTTGGAACAATAACTCTTCAGAGGACAATTAAACTTTCCATGGAATATTGTAGTGAAACTTTTGCTAACTATTGCAGATTAAATATTTTAAAATAGAGATGTGTGGGCAACAGAATGGAGTTAGTTGTGGTTGAAAAGGGAAAAGGATGAGAGGAATATACATGGTGGGGGGATTTATAGTATTAATGCATATTTCCCTGCTTTTGACAGTTTGCTTTGGGGATATACATTCTAACAACCTGATCTCAAGGTTAACAACCTTTCTGTATTAGAACATATTTAGCCTCAGCCCCTTTTATCATCAGCTTGTAATAATATAGGAAAAACCTAGATTCACATTTAAATACAAAGAGTCATCTGGCATATGTGGATTAAAAGGAATGTTCTAAGTTTAAATCGTTATTTCATAAGGGAGTATTGTTTTCCCTCTCTAGGGCTTATGAATTCATTGATAATGAGATATTCCAGACGGGTAGCCATGTTGCTGTACACATTGATAATGAGAGTAGTTGATGATGATGCATACAGATTTGCTTTCAAGTTAAGCAGCTAACAAATTTGCCTAGAACTTTATTCTAGAAAAAAACCATCACCTTTTTCTCTACTTGAAACCTGAACAAAGTAGAGTATAGTGGCTATATTTATAAGTTCCTCCTGTCCTCCTCTGTATTGGAGCAGGATAAAGACAGAATAGAAATCATTTGAGTTAGAATGTTAGACAAAATGTTCATGAGAAACTCTGATTCCAAGTTTGACATACTATCAGTAGATCTACAGTTGAAGGGCTTTGTTCTGAAGAAGTTGTGAGCAATCCTCCTGGGCATGCTCGCAGAACACTAAGCCAAAAAATCCAGAGGATAGATTGGTCCACTGCACATGTGAATAAAACATTCTCGATGGCCAAGAATTGTAGAGCTGCTTCTGGGTGGGAAGCTCATGTAAATACATAAAATTCTATTTGAGGACAGCAAATGGCTTGTCCAAATATATATAGATGGCCACCCTGAAAAGCAGTTAAAGTCACTGCTTTCTATGTTCTTTCTAACTCCTTGATTTTTTTTCTCTTTTCTTCATTTTGCTTCATTCTTTTGGCTTTCTTGCAGTGATGCTATCAACAGCACATTCAAATGTGAGTGTTTTAAAGAGCTAAATGCTTTTTGCATGAGAACGGCTGTCTGAATCTTTCATTTCTTTTTCCTTTTATTTACTTCACTGTTTACTGTAGGACCCTGATTTCATTTAGCCAAGAATATTGCTATAAATCATCTGCTAAAGCACTGTTCTGTGTAATCCAAAATCTGTATGAAATGTATGTATGCGCAATTATTTATAACAATCTGAGCATTCACTGTTGCATCCTGTGCGATGTATGTTCTCACTTGTGCCTTAGCTAGTAGTGCCTTAGCTGTGATTTCCAGGCTCAGAACTATCATAGAACAACACTTTTATTTTGTGGAACTCCAACAGCACATGTTCATTTAGAAAATGGAAAAAAAAGAAATCAGATTATATACTGCCTTTCCCAATCCAGCCAGTTACTTCCAAGATGTAATGAACTGAACTTTAATGTCAGGCTTTATTTACAGAGTCCAAATTTGAGGTCATTTGGAAGGCAAATGAAGTACATCCCAATTAAGGTCCAGATTGTATCTGGCCACTCCCAGGTGTGAAAATCATAGAAGATTAGGCTTGGAAGGGACCTCAGGAGGTCATCTAGTCCAACCCCCTGCTTAAAGCAGGACCAACCCCAACTAAACCATCCCAGCCAGGGCTTTGTCAAACTGCAGCTGAAAAATCTCTAAGGATGGAAATTCCACCACCTCCCTAGGTAGCCCACTCTGGTGCTTCACCACCCTCCTAGTAAAACAGTTTTTCCTAATATCCAGCCTACATCTCCCTCACTGCAACTTGAATTGTTGTTCCTTGCTCTGTCATCTGCCACCACTGAAAACAGCCTATCTCCACCTTCCCTGGAGCCCACCTTTAGGTAGTTGAAGACCACTATCAAATCCCTCCCCCCCACACACACACACTCTTCTCTTCTGCAGACTAAACAAGCCTTGTTCCTCATCCTCTCATAAGTCCTCAGCCCCCTAATCATTTTCATTGCCCTCCACTGGACTCTCTCCAATTTGTCCACGTCCTTCCTGTAGTGAGGAGCCCAAAACTGGACACAGTACTCCAAATGTGACCACAACAGTGCTGAATAGAGGTGAATAATCACTTCTGTTGATCTGCTGGCACTGCTCTTACTAATGCAGCCCAATATGCCATTAGCCGTCTTGGCAACAAGGGCACACTGTTGACTCATATCCCGCTTCTTGTCCACTGTAACCCCCGGGTCCTTTTCTGCAGAACTGCTGCCTAGCCAGTCAGTCCCCAGACTAGGAGTTTCAGATTTCTCATAGCTTTCTTTTCTCTCTCTTTTCAGACACATTTAAGAGGTGTAAAATATGATCTGTATTCCTTTGCTTTTTTAAGTGTGATTGCTTAGTTACACTAAGAATAGGTGTGTGTGTTTGGGGAAGTAATAATTTTGCACCAAGAACAGGCTTCAAGTTTTAGTGTTTGACTGTTAATTACCTTATTTCTTCAATCATAAAATGCTGTACTTGAAAGAAAAATTGCTTCATGTGCTTTCAAGTCTCTAATGGACTTTATTTTCTGCTGCCAACAGATGTTGATGAGTGCACATCAAATCCATGCACTAACGGAGATTGTGTCAATACACCTGGATCCTATTATTGTAAATGCAATGCAGGTTTCCAGAGAACTCCTACCAAGCAAGCTTGCATTGGTAAGAAAATTTGTTTACACATCTGTATACTCTACAGATGTTATGCTCTGTCAGATTCTATTGGAATTCAGACAATATTTATTAGTGTCATCTTTTCAGTAAACCATGACAGTGATGTAAGTGCTTTTTAATTGAAGCTTGAATGTTGGCCTATCCTTGAGTTAAGTCTATAGATAAAATAGTGATTTAATTTTTGGCCTTTGACATTCATCTGTTCCTTCTGTGCCCCAGTTCACTTGGCTAGCTGGTTTAAATTGCAGAATACACAGAAAATTAAGGTTGTACATATTTTAATAGACCAATTACTGAATATCATTACAAACTAACACTGTTCACTAGTCTTACATTAGTACAATAAATGTTTGATAGTATAAAGCTATACACATACTGGAAGTTCAGGAGAAGGAGGTCTTTCCATCTTGAAAATGTTTCTTTCTAGGTAATATTAACTGCCAGGCTCTTTTAAAAACAGCAGCTAGTACTGTGTCACTTTTAGTTCATTGAAGGAGAATTATCTGATGGAAACATTGTAAAGTGTTATCAGGTACACTACTTTTTGTAATATTGTTTGCTCATTGAAACTCATAGTTGTTTTTTCTTAAATGATTTTTTCTCTCTCACTTAGATACTGATGAATGCATACAGAATGGCGTTCTTTGTAAAAATGGCCGGTGTGTGAACACTGATGGAAGTTTCCAGTGTATTTGCAATGCTGGGTTTGAACTAGCTACGGATGGAAAGAACTGTGTTGGTACGGAGAGCTCATCTTTATACAAGGATGAAGCATCAAAGAGAGACTTTGGCTTAACGTGTCTATAAGTTATACTTTCCACAGTGTTCTTGATCTACAAAGATGGAATTTTGTGAAATAAGATCCAGTAAGAGGTGAACTCAGAGCTTCACTGGGGTCAAGTTGACAGTGTGTGGAGTTGCACCAAGTAGATGGTGTATGGAGCTGCACTATCCCAAAGGGAGTTCAGGAAGGAATTGTCCTTCACAGAGTGCAGTCTCTTCTCGAGTGAACTGGTGTGTAAGTGGATTTTACAGGCTACTGCCTGCGCTCACTTGTATGGCTGGTGTAGAAGGGGATGGAAGGGTCAAAACCATGATCTTACCTCCTCCCCACCACACCCCTCCTTGCCCCCTTTAGGGCACTGTTCACCTCTGGAAGAATATCAAGGGAGCAGTCCTGAGTAAAAATCCTGCAATTGTGATAAGCATTTGTGACAGTAGTGCAAGGGGTAAGGCTTCTTGTCTGCTTCCCCCAACCCCAGCTTGCCTCAACATAATGGCCTGTCACAATTTAGCACCATAGTGGGCCATTGACCTATTCAAGTTTCTGAATTGTAAGTTTCATATTTTTAGATTTTAAACTCTTTGGCTGCAGGGTCTGAGTTTTACTAGGAGTTTGTACAGCATCTAGCACATATTTTAGTCATTGCTGCAGTAAAAATAATAGTAATACATTTAATATGAAGACAGTTAGGTGCTATAATATATTTATATAATTTCTTGTGGCTAGGAAAAAGTATTTATAAGTATTGCTGGTTCCTTCATATTTAAATGCTTAGCATAAAGTTTTTCTGCTGATATTTCCTGGTAGTTACAGAGTTTAGTACAGAATGAACCATACAATTCCCTTTGACAGTACAGGGCAGACTGTCTAATACAGTATGTGACTGGCTAATAGGTCTAATCCAGAGATAATAAATTGTTCTGAGGAAACAACATCTCTCCATCTAATCCCACAGCCTGAGTTTTACTTCTTTGCGTTGTTAAAGAAGATGGGTTTTTTTATTTCTATTTAAAAAGTGCCATGAGAAACTTGTAGCTGCAACAAGCTTTGAATTCTTTAAGGTAGTTGAGCCTTGTTCTCCCTTCTCCTAAGGAAGGGGAGTTACCATTTTCTGCAGTGTCTTCTCTGTTGAAATATTCAGGGTAAATGACGTTTGCTGCTTTTTTCTGTAATCTGAAAACCTTTCATGTAATACATGACAATTATTATTAGTAGAGACTAATCTTCGGGGAAAAATACTCTCACTCTCTCTCTCGCTCTCACTCACTCAAGTGGCAGAATTTTCCTAGTGCAGTAGTACTGATGGATGTGAATTATTTCCTTAAAGTTATAGGGGTATAAGTCATTTTCTATGCTCTCTTTCTGCAGATCATGATGAATGCACCACCACCAACATGTGTTTAAATGGGATGTGCATAAATGAGGATGGTAGCTTCAAATGTATCTGCAAACCAGGGTTTGTCTTGGCTCCAAATGGGCGTTACTGTACTGGTATGTATGACTGTGAGATAACACATTAGGACAATCTTGATTGAAACCACTTTTTCCTGTCTAGTGGATCATGTCAGAATGGCAAATCTTTTGTCACATGGACTTAATAATTTTCCAGTGTCTTGCTAATTTGATTCAGTAGGCATCTTAAACTGCCTAAAAATACTCCTTGTAATTCTAAAAAGAAATTACAGAACCATATAATCTGTGCAAGATGGTAGTTTGATGACAAATTGGCTTGTGAAAATTTGTGGGAAACACTGTCTGTAATAAATTCTGTACCCACTGCAAAAACCAGTAACAAGGGTAGTAATATGAAAAAGCTTCAAAGATTTCACTTTTTACGAATATTCAAAAGTAAATTCCCACTTGAGTTGATTGCTGCTCTATATTTGCATAATGTTTATTAGGACACTGCTATCACCATCGCAGAGAGTTAAATACAAGCTGCTTTAGGGAGGAAAGGAAAATTTTGAACATTTAAAGAATGGAGCTGAATCCAATTCCAGTTGATGACAACTGAAAGATTCCCATTGACTTCAGTGGAGTTGGATTAGGCCTAAATGTTTTTCAGTAGAAAGGTATTTCATGACCAAACTTATCTGTGAACATTTTTCTTTCTGTACTAAAATTGGATCTCTCATGTGACTCTGGTTCCTTTAAAATAAACATGTAGCTTTCCAGTTCTCTCACAAAGATTATTTTTAAAGTGTTCATTTAGATGAAAATTAGTATGGCTTGACCATAAAAAGATTTAGCCGTGCTTTTTTCTCAATTGCACAGAGATAAACTACCTGTAGAGAAAAGAAAAAGTGTAGGGTCAAATTTAATTAAAATCATATTTAAATTAAATTTTAGAGAAAGGGGATGGAAAATCCTGACTTTTTGTTACGTTTCTGAGTTGCAAATGACTTGTAAACTTACTGAACATGAAGAAAACGGGGGAAAAGAAAGTTATTGGAACTCTGCTGCCTGAACTAATGAATGGGATTCATGAGCAGAGGTTAGCTGGCTTTGATTTAACTTGTGTGTTATGAAATTGGCATTAAGTTACACAGTGTTAGTTCATAAGAGGAGCAGACTTCCTTTCCCTGCTTCTTAAATAACACAAATAAATTGTCAGGCTTGAGAGAGCAGTCTTACCAGGTTTTGAATTTTGAAAATCAGTTTTTATTTAAAAAAATAAAATAAAATCCCTATCACTTTCAAACAACTCCTGAAAGACTGACTGCAGTGGACAAATTGTTGCTACAGGCTAGTGCTCTAGTACGGAACTTTATTACAATGTACTGTATTGTACAGCTATTTCATAGTGAATTCAGTGCTAATAAACTGTAATAACAAGTGTCTTAGAAAAACGTAAGTGAGATAAATTAATAGTAGTGACACTCTGTTTAGAGTTAAGTAGAAAATCCAAATTGTTTCAATATACTGCAGTGTGAAAATTGCACTACTGGCCAAAGTAAACCTCTCTTTACAGAGTTTGATCCTGCATCTTTGAAGTCAATAAGAATTATTTTGTCAGTGAATTAGCTGGGAACAGTATCATGTCCTTATTAAAGTTATGTAAAAGATTGGCTTTGCTAAAAGATGGTTATGCCATAAATATCTATATTCTAACTTCAATTTTAAAGCACAATATTACTGTGAAATTAAGGACAGAAAACAATGTGAAAAATCTGCTATCGACAAACTAAACGTAGAGTCTGTGATACCTCTAGACTCAACATTTTTTTCTGAAAAATTATTTTTATAGTACATGCCCTTTGGCTGAGACCTTGCATATCAAGTTTAATAGTGAAATGCTAACAATCCCTCAACTACTATAGTGCCATGGGGCAATGCTTTAATGACATTTACTCAAAAATGGAAAAAGGTGAATTATGTTTCCTTCTGGGCAGATATTGATGAATGCCAGACACCAGGAATTTGCATGAATGGTCATTGCATCAATACTGAAGGTTCCTTTCGGTGTGAATGTCCACCAGGCCTTGCTGTTGGGGTTGATGGCCGTGTTTGTGTAGGTAAGTGAGACTTTTTCAATGAAAAACAATTAGGACTTATGATGATTTACCAGAGTATCACATTAAAAAAATCAAATGACATTCTGGTTAGTGTTGATATTTGTTGTTGAATTAAAATGATTATGGAGGATTCAGTCTGCCACATGATCGATAATCTGCGATTATAAGAACAGACACTGGTGTCTTGGTCCTCCCTGTCTCTTGTGTCTTTTTAAATACATTTCCATTTCTAGATGAGTATTTTCACTTGAACATTTCACCCTTTCCTCTTCTGCTAATCACTCACTCCAAATCCATGGACAAATAAACCACTTTGGTCAGGGGTGTGGAAGGATTTGTATTCCTTTGAATATATTGTTTCTTTCATTTTCACCTTTTTCCCTTAACCTATGAAGATTAAGTAAAGCCAACAAGACTGCAGCAGGAGAAATATGATAAATTATCATAAAAATGCAACCAAAGTACAAATTATTTTATATGGACATAAATATTTCTATAATTACTGTGTTTGGTAGTGTGAAATTATGCTGCACAATACACTGAAAGTTAGAGGATAAAAAACTTAAGGAAGAAGCTGAGGTTCTCTGTTATTATCTTAAACTAAAGCTAAATGATTTGATATCCTTCAGCTTCATCCAATGAATAATCTTGTGACTACTAACAACCTTTGAAAGAAGCGAATTTCTCCTTTGAAATGCATGATTTTTACTTTAGTGACCCAAATCAGGTTTGTTTGAAGTCTGAAAAATCATTGTTATAGAAATTAGAGATAGAAAGAATGTAGCAGGCCATGCATAATTGTTCCTAACAATATAGTCTCCAATGATCTGTCCAATCCAGCTTTAAGTAAGTGAAGCAATCCTTTTCCTTGGGAAACTCTTGAATCTCAATAGTATGACTAGATGCTGTGAATAATGAGATACACTAAATCTCTGAATCTGTTGGTAGAAGGCTCTAACAATTCCATGCAAGAATTCCTGCTGAGAATAATTCCTGCACACTGGAGATCATTGTTACGTGCGGCTCAGTAGAACTCCGTTTGCCCAATGTTGTATGGCTTATAAAGTAACAGGAAATAAGCTAAGAATAACAATACTGTAAATGTGCATGTTCACTGTGCTTAAAGAGTTGCATTTGGAAAATGGCAATATACATAATCATTATTAGGTGCTCGCAGATGTTGTCTGATGGCTTTTTATCAGCTTTCTTTTGTGTAACTGGCTGTTTGCTATTACCTAGGGATGAGATCAGAAGAAGAACATGGTGGTACTTCACCAAAACTGTGCCCACAGTCTCAGAATAGCTGGATTTTCCTGCTAAAATGATCAGCAGTGAAATAGTTAACTTTGTCAACATTTAAATTGTCATAATTATGATTCTGAGTTATGATAAATATAGTTGAGATAAATAATACAGCAGTAATCAGCAATCTTAGAATTATTCAACAGATCAAAGATAAGAGAGAGAAAGGACCTGGAAGGGCCCAGTTTGAAGCATTGTGTTCTCTGCTGGTCCCTGCTGGAATTATGGCCCTCTAGAGCACATTATAAGCTTGTACAAGTAAGAACAGCGCTGAGGCTGAGCTAGATCCTCCAGATTGGTATAACACAAAGGTGGCTTCAAACCAACATGAACTCCAGGTACAGCTTCTGCGCACTTGAAGACGCAACCCATTATTTCTATCTGCCTATCTACAGACACAGGAAGCTTGTACTACATCAGTTAATATTTGAAAATATCTCTCTACAACCATAAGGGCTAATTACTTTATTTTGTTATTATAGCCTTATTTCAAAAGAAAAAATTACATTTTGCAGGAACTGAGGGATCCTCAAAGAAAAAAACAGTGCAGTGTTCCACCAACAACTAGTCAGTCGGACCCTTTCTATTGTCAACTCTATTTAGAAACTCCAATAGGAAAAGTCCTCATGGTGTGAAGGGTGAAAAGAAGCTAGTGTGAAACAGAATGTTTCTTTATTCTATTTCTTAATCAGAATACTAAATATGTACTGTATTTTAATAAATGTAGGCATTTTATTATATTAAATTAAATCTATGCTAAAGTTTAAGCTAAGAATTAGAAGCATGAATTTTTCTCACTGATGGTGCAACCATATTTGCTTATATCATATTAATAAATATTGCCAACACAGTACTGAAATGAGCAAACACGTCATAAGATGGTAAACTCCCAGCACCATTCTTATTGTATTAGGGATTTCACAATTAGGGCACAATAGCAGAGCCAGCTTTAAGCACTAGCCATGCAGAAACTTTGTGTGATTCACGCATTTGGGGACCCAGGCTGATCTGATCTCACTTGCTGGCAGTGAGACAGTTGTGGAAAGCAACTTTGTGTCCAGTTTTCTGCTTTCTCCTTTTCCTCTCACCCCTGGATTCAGCAGTTTGGGGATTCACAAGCTGCAAGGTCAGCTCTGCACAGTATTTCACATTTGAGCATACGTAGCTGCACATATCATCTGTATAATAAGAGTCCTTGTTTCAAGAAGGCAGAAATAAGGAATCTTATGCAGTAGCTTTGTGCTAGCTTGTGTTGAATTTGGACTAACCATTAGTCTAAAGAAGACAGTGATTATGGCACAAGGTCTCTTTGAGTGCACCAGAAGTTTTAATAATTAGCAGCATGCTAGAAGTTGTGTACAGGTTATACTATTTGGGACCAAGTGTGTCAGATAACTTATCTCTAGATGACAAGCTTAATTCTTGCATCAGAAAGGCAGGCACCACATTCAACCAGCTGACCAAGCATTTTTGTGGTAACAGGAAACTAACATGGAACACCAAGATACAGGTCTACCAGACTTGCATTCTGCCACACCGCGGCATGGTGCTGAGACCTGGACTGCCTCCAGCAGGCTTGAATGTAAACTAAACACCTTCCATGCCTGCTGTTTTCACTGTGTGCTAGATATCAAGTGGGAAACGCATGTCTCTGACACTGAAGGGTTTGAGAAAGCAAAACTGCCAAGTCTAGTCACCGTTCTCAGGCACAGGTATCTCCACCAGTTTGGCCATATGCAATGGATACATGCTTTCCAAAAGGTCTCCTTTATGGAGAACTTGCAGATGCTCCAGGCTACTGGGACAACCTAGACTCAGGTTCAAGGGCATTTTGCAAAAGGAATTTGAAAACTTTCAATATCAAGAGCACAAGCTGAGAAGATGCAGTTAACAATAGGCTACGCTGGAGGACTGTGCTGCACCAGGGAGTCAAAGAGATAAAGGTGGTTGAGAGGAAAACGACTAGAGCAAAGAAGAAAGTACAACAGGCCTCAAGTACTAGTAGTGCCCCAGCTTTATGCTTCTGAGCCTACATCTACATTGTCTGTAGCAAGGACTATCACTCAACAATTGCACCTTTCTAGTCGTTTCTGATGCTACAGCATGTCATACAGTAACTGAATGGCTTTGAAGCTTGCAACATCTTTCAAGATGGACTGCTGCCACTTATAAGATTCCAGAATTGCCACTCTGTCTGTGTCACTCTGAAGCCTAGAATGTCTGTTGAGTTAGTGTGATGCAATGGAAACAGCTACAAGCATGGGTGAGAGCCCTTTTTGTTTCGAATATCACTAGGTCCAATCATCACTGGGATTTGTGATTTGTTACTGTCCAATTTTTAAATTCTTGGCTATTTTGATTTTATAAATTACACCTGTGCAACAGCATGAGCATTCAGGACAGCAAGGCATGTATCTGTCATGCCAAGAATTCAGGACAGTTGTGATATCGGGAGTAACTTAACCAATCACTACTCTTACTCTCCAGCAAATTTGCATGCAATAACTTCATTGGTTGTATGACTGCCCAGATGGTGGATTACTTGGCCCAACTGCCACTGTTCAGCTCATGCACAAATCAGCACAGCTCTGATAGTAACACTCATGCGTTTTTCCACTGTCACTTATACCTACCATAGGATCATAGCCGTCAGTTATCACTAGTACATGTTAAAGATAAACCATGAATCTTACAGTTTCAACAGGAAATACCTGTAAGATTACAAGAAATCATGAGGCAGAATCATGACTCATTTGGGATATTCAGTTTTGCAAAAAGATGATGTAATTGTTCCAGACATACAACAATGTAGGCTATTTCAAATATTGTGTAACAAAAATTTAATTCGTACATAATCGTCTGAAATTTCAAGGAGCCTGTTTGCTGTTTAGAAATCTACTGTATACGCTGTGTTAATTTCAGGAGCTCGCTCTCTGACTATGCTAAATGATTTATTGAATGATCTTAATATTATTCAAACATTCTAGCCCCCAGAAAAGTATTTGTAATCTGAAAGTTAACACATTATATGGAACTGATTTTATTTTATTTTATTTGTTAGTTTTACTCATGGCCTTATAGACATTTTGCAGAAAAATGCCTTTAAAAGCTCACAGTAAGAGGGCTCCCTTCTGCTGCCCTTACATTGAGTAGTATCTTGCTCCATAAGTAGTGCCATTGAGTCCAATGGGACTTTTCATGGAGTAAGTTACTGTACTATTAAACATAAGCATGCAGAATCAGCCTCCAAGTGACAGATGAGTTTGGAAAGAACATGCAAGACAGAGGGGACTATATACTTGGAAAGGGAACATTAAGATAAATGTTTAAAGCCAAATTCCGCTCTTGGATGCAGGCACTTGGCTTTCAATGGCTTGTAAGTGAACCAACCTGCATTCAGGACAAAATATATCCCTTTCACTGGATAAGTTTAGGGCATCAGGTTCTTGTTGAAAGAGCATTCATTCATATCCTTCCCAGTCTAAGGAAACACAGTTATTTCTCTTTCTCCCTTTTCTTAGATACTCATATGCGCAGCACATGCTATGGAGGAATCAAAAAAGGAGTATGTGTCCGCCCTTTCCCTGGGGCCGTGACAAAATCTGAATGTTGCTGTGCGAATCCAGACTATGGCTTTGGAGAACCATGTCACCCATGTCCTGCCAAGAACTCAGGTAAAATTGCATGATTCTGCTGATCTCATGGCCAACATAGACTAAGAAGTCTGATTCAAAGCAGAGTCATACAATTTGTTTCTTAAAGAAATCTAAATTTGTAGAAAATAATGTGAACAAAAGAGGATTACTCTGTAACTGCTGTAACTAGTGGGAATTGGACAGCCTGTCTCTAAAAATGGCTTCTTGTAAGAATGCAAAAAAACCCAAACAAACCAAAAAACACTTTTTCTTTGAATGTTTATGTTCTTCCATGTACTGTGCTGTCTGGAGTGCACCAAACTCCAGTGTTGTCCAGACTATGTGAGAATTCAAAGGTGTGGGTATCAGAGTCTAGAAGATAGATGTAGCTGGGCCCGATAATTATCTTTAATTGTAGGGTGAGCCAGAGGAGGAATAAAGATACCTTACAGGGGTTAGACAAGGATCTGAAGGTTCCTTCACCAGATCAGTCCACTGTAAAGTACAGGGTTTGGTACACAATTCAGTTTGGTTACAGGATTGATGTTCAAATCACTCATTTTTTAATAAGAATTAGTTTACTCATCTTTATTAACAGCAAAATGCAGGGAACATGAAGAAACAGGGTATTTGCCACTTATGCCCCTTGAAAACAATATTCGTATAACCATATTTTGAAGAACAGTCCATGTTGCTTTCTGGGGTGACATTGCCCTGTTGTGAAACTGTAGATCATCGTGTGACGTTACTGTTGTACATACTAACTCAAAAAGATGTACTTTCGAGAGGATAATGCCATAGTTTTCCTTCTAATGTTTCATTCATCATGTCACAATTTTCATTCAGGTATGTATTTGGAGGTTTAGGATAAGATTGGGAGTACCTGCTGGTGCTGCTGAGTTATATGAACTATGTTGCTGGCTCATCTGTAATAACAGAGCTGTTCCCAAAACACTAAAATGCTTGTTTCTGGCTGATGGTGTATCTAGGTTTTGCTAGGAAAGCAAGTAACAGCTACAATAAATAATACAATGGTGGCATTAACGTAGATACTTGATAACATTGTGTAGCTATATGTAGAGCTTGTTACCCACAAATTATTTTCCTTCATGCATGCATATATATTTATTTGTTTTAGGATAAAAATAAGATCACTAACATTTCTTTTTATACAACTTCTGTTTCAATTGAGTAGCTGAATTCCATGGCCTGTGTAGCAGTGGAATAGGCATTACAGTGGATGGACGAGGTAATGTTGCATTTTTTTTCTTATATATATGAGACTCATGAAAAATAATGAAAATAAAACAAATATTCAAAAGTATGAATTCAGCATTGGGATTTTTCATAAGATACAAATGGCTAAAGGCTTTTATCAAGATATGGTGTGTTGTTTTTAATGTGGTGCAATATTAATATAAGTCAAAGGTTTCCGAAGAAAGGATGAGAATAGTTCCCATCCAAGTCAGTGGTAAAACTCTCAGGCACTTCAATGGGATCAAGATGAGACTCTACTCAAGTACTTTCAGCAATAACGTAGTTAACATTTAAAAAGTAATACTTAAATAAAAAAAAAATTTCTGTTAAATATTGTAAGCATATAGGGCCAGTTTTATCTTTTTACAGGGCTGTGATTTTTAATGTCGTGCCGAAGTTGTAAGTATCGTAATGTGTTTAAACTCTCTGAGATGAATACTTTACGATTTACTGACTGTATAAGATCCACTAATGCTGCTTAGTGAGACTGTAAATCTCACAAGAAAAATAACCATGGTTCCACAGTGCTACAGTTTCTGACTATGGGAATTTATGTGAAGTCCTCTGTGGAGATAACAGTCTCTGTTACGTATCTGAAGACTTTAACTCCTCACTAGAGATATAAGGCAAATCATAGTCTTTTCCAGGTGCCTGCAGAAGACTAATCTCCTCTAGAGATCAAATATAAATTAAAATACCTTTTGGGTGCCTGAACAAAATTGTAACATTTGCAGTGGATCTCATACAAGGTTGGCAGAGGACCCTGCTGCTGCTTACTCTGAGGAATTGGCTTGCTCAAACCATTCCCCAGACCGGGAGGAAAATTAACCTCCACAACCTTCCACAAACTGGAACCTCCTATCCTAGCCAAAGCTGTGTTATCCTCCTCATCTATTCCCTTCATTGAGAGCAGGCAGGAAATCCCCCTTATAGACACTACTCATTCCCAGTCATGCCCATTTGTGTTTGAGCCCTAGTCATAATGCCTTTACGTCACTGCAGTAAGACAACCAGTCCCTGCTTACTCTGTTCTGTTCATGATCAAAGACCCGCCTGGTTGGTCCCTGAAGACATCAGAGAAGTTGGGACATAGGAGGGTATTAAACTTCTATCACAAAAAACTCTTAAGGGAAATGGAGGGCCTGGACCTCAATGTATTAGGGGAAATCAGTGCTACAGGGAGATAGGACGTGGCATGAAGCATGCCCAACTGTTCCCCAAGATTCAGTCAAGCTTAGTGAATCTTGGTTGCAAATTCATAACGACATCATAAAGTAGACAAGATTCCACTGATTTACGTTTTCTTATGAAAGCTTTGGACATTTTATAAT
>ML675612.1:10576473-10592049 GCA_007922155.1 Mesoclemmys tuberculata | reverse complement strand
TTTCCATATCTAGAGGAATAGCTACTAATTGCATCATCCCAGGAACATCTCCTGATCACCATCTGACCCTATGAGCTCTCCTCGCGAGCTTGGGGATCTGCATCAACAAGGACAAGTCAAACCTTGTACCCGCAACGTCAGTTTCATAGGAGCTTGGCTAAACTCACTTACAGCATGAGTCTTTCTGCAGCTGAACCACTTTGTAGCCCTCACTTCCCTCATTGCACAAGTCCGCCGCCATCCACCTCACATTTCTCTGGCAGTGCCTCTTCTTCCTGGACCATGTTACGGCCTGTACCTCTTGTCACCCTGCATGCACACCTGCACATGCAATGTCTCCAACTGTGGCTGGGTACCGTCTCTGATCTATAAGTAGAAACCTCCATAAAATGGGACTTCTCCTCCCCTCAGTCTTGACTTCCCTCATATGGTGATGCAACCCGGCCAAGGTTATTGCCAGCACCTGCTTCAACCCTCCCACACCCAGGACCACCCTCACTACAGATGCCTCACTTGTAGGTTGGGGCACTCATTTGCAGGACCACACTGCCCAAGGACTATGTTCCCCCAGAGAAGCCAGGATGAACATCAGCATCCTGGAATTATGAACAGTCTGCCTCACTTGTTAGACATTCCTGTCCTTTGTCTGATCTCATTATGTGCACCTTCTCTCAGACAATACAATGGCTGTCATCTATATAAATAAACAGGGTGGAGCCTGCCCCAACCCTTTGCGTGGAAGCCATTCATCTGTGGCACTGGTGCCTCAGGCATGACATAACTCTTCACACGGTCCATCTTCTGAGCTCCAACGATGCCCTTGCAGACTCTCCCCATTGCTTCTTCCACAGCAACCACAAGTGTGAGCTCTACGGCCACACTCTGCAGTCCATTTTACACAAGTGGGGCATGCCATGCTGGGACCTCTTCATGACACCTGCCAATCACAAGCTCTCCCTTTTCTGCTCCAAGGGTGCTCTTGGATGAGGCTGTCAGGGAGACATACTTCTCCTCCCTTGGTCACCCGACTTCTGGTACACCTTCAAACGATCCTCCGCAAAATATGAGACTATGCAGTCCTCATCCTCATCGCTCCTTTCTGGCCTTGCCAGTACTGGTTCATTGATTTCCTTTCTCTTTCAGTTTATCCGCTGAGTCACCTTCCTTCTCTTGCAGATCTCCTCATGCAGTAACATAGCCATCTCTGACACCCCAATCTGGAATCGCTTCACCTCACGGCCTGGTATTTGGATGTGGCTCACGAATAGGCAACTTGTGCTGAACACCAGTACGTGATGTTCTTTCGCATAGCAGGCACCCATCCATTAAAGCTTGTTCTCAGGCAAAGTGGAAATGCTTCACAGTGTGGGCTGCCCATCACTGTCACCCCCTCAACCCAGTCTCTATCTTCACTAGTCTTGACTACCTTCTCCACCTACGACAGTCAGGTCTTGCCCACTCTTCCTCCATCCCAACTTCCTACCTATGATGATCTCTCCATTTCATCTCAGCCAATTCATTCATTTCCCAATCTTCTATCCATAACTACACACCTCACTGAGAAAGTGCCCTTTTCACTCCCTTGACCTCTGTCACATGTTGGCTTTCCACCTCCAGCACACACACAACATTTGTACCTCTCCCAAGCTTTTCATCGCCATCGTAGAATGCTGCAGGGGCTGCGCCCTTTCCTCTCAATGTCTCTCCAAGTGGATTTTTCATTACTCCCTTTCTCTAGTCTCTCCACCGCCTGGCATCACTGCTCATTCCACACAGGTGCAAGTGACCGCATCTGCCCTCCTCACGGATGTTCCGTGGCAGGACATTTGTAAAGCGGACACATGCTCCTCTATCCACACTTCCATTGCTCGCTACACTATAGCCCCATCTGCAGCTATGGATGTATCAGATGGCCACAGTCCTGCAGACTGTCACTTCTGGTGAGCCCTTGCTCCTACCTCCACGCTGAGTACTGCTTGCTACGTGACCTACATTTGGAATCCAGTTGGGGCCAGCACTCAAACAATGAAGGTTACTTACTGTAACTGGAGGTTCTTCGAGATCTGTGGTCCCTATCTGGATTCCCATCCCACCCTCCTTCCCCTCCACTATGAGCTGTGTGCCTGCTGGTAAAAGGGACCTGGAGAGGCAGTGCAGCCTTATAAGACCTCGGACGCACCATATGGCCAATGCATGATGCGCACACGGGTTGACAAAAACTGCTATGAACAATTCCAGCTCTGGCACGTGGTGTGCATGTGCACCCATGTTTGGAATCTAGATAGGGACCACTCATCTCAAAGAACCTCCAGTTACAGTAAGTAAACCTCATTTTTTAAGAGTTGAAACTTGGGATATATGAGACAGATCAGACTCCTCAAAGGGATACAGCAGTCTGGAAAGGTTGAAAACCACTGATACAGGAAATGGTGACGGGACATATCACTATAGTTTAATGGGAACTGGAATTAATGGTTCTATGTGCCTGAATCTGAGAGTTCCTTGTACTGTATGTTGGATGTCATGGGTTCCTAATCTATATCCTTCTGAGCTCTGTACAGTAATTTGCCAGGACCTCAAAGGCCACTTTTCACATAATAAAATGGAGCAGGTTTCAAACATTCTCATAATTGATATGCACATGTGGCCTATAGAGATAGCTGATCGCAGTATATGATACTTCATTCTGATCCAAGAAGTTTTCAGCTTGACGAGATGGATCATTGTATGCTGGGTCCTGTAGTCTCCAGGTGCTTCAGCTGAGTGATAAAGATGAAGTGAGCTATACAAGTCATGAAATATAAATGTTTCATTTAAGAGCTTTTATTAAGTTATTTGTATCAAATTATTTGCATTCTGCTTTGGTTTGATACAAGACTGCCACTGTTGTATCCAGAGACATTTGCAGTAACTGTTCTAGGATACCTCATATACAATAGTAATGTTACACAGTTCTCTATTTTATTTATTTGTTTTACTATCCATCTCAGTATACATGATTCCATTGTCTGCTCTTGGTGGATGTTGTTTGTATTAAAAGCTCTCTCTCTCCGTGTATGTGTGTGCATGTGTATAAAATCTTCATAAGTAACCAGTGAAAGGAGGTCTGAAAGCCTAAGGAAATTATAAGTAGCATCTCAATTAAGATATGACCTTTTTATTGTTGGTAATGATTACTCTTGACACCTGAAGTTTCATTGACTTGGTATTGGTCACTGTGGTCAACCAAACCACACCGTTTTTGAAAAGGAAATACCTAGGCGGGGTGATACCATTTTAATAGTAAACATTCCTAGAGAGTGATTCAAAGCAAACGTAGTGTAATGGATGTGGTTTTTTTCCATCAGTTTGACATAAGGATTTTTTCACCTAGTTAATTTCTGAAGACCCTAAGTATGAGCTTTTGGCAGGATATGCACTGCTGTAGAAAATAGTTAAATGGTATTTATTTTATTTATTTGTTTGTTTGTTTGTTTGTTTTCAAATGTATATAAGGCAGTTTAGGTCATCTGTCCAAAGGATGAAAATATCAATATATCTCAGGAATATCATGGGTTTTATGAAGCATTTGTCCAGTAATTTTTCCTCAAGGAGGCTCATGAAGAGGTTGGCATATTGGGGAGCCATCCTAGTACCCAGAGCCATTCACTTGGTTTGGACAAAGTGTTTGTTGTTGAATGAAAAAATGTTACGGATGAGGATGAGTTTGGTGATGTGTTTGGAATGGATTTCCGAGAGTTGTCCACTGACTTGTAAATAGTTGAGGCAAGGAATGATGCCATCATTGTGAAAGATGTTGGTGTTTAGGGAAGTGACATCCATGGTGGCAAGGATTATGTTCTGAGGGAGGCTGTTAAAGTTGCAGAGTTTCTGGAGGAAGTCAGTTGTGTTCTGGAAGAAATTGGCCCTTTGTGTGGTGAGTGATTTGAGGATGGTTTCTGTGAGTCCCATTATATCTTCAGTAAGAGTGCCAGGACCAGATATTATGGGTCTGCCTGGGTTTCCTTGTTTGTGTATCCTGGAAAGCTTGTACACTGTCCCTGTGGTGGATTCATAGGGAATGAGATTGTAGAGTTTCTATTGGAGATTTTTGGGGGAGGATTTGATGATATCCTTACATTCCTGAGTAAATTGTCATGTGGGGTCTCCTTTGCATTCTTTTAAAGTAGGTGGTGTTGGAGAATTGTCACTTGGCCTTGTAAATGTAGTCATCGTGGTTGAGAGGTACTATGGCGCCCCCTTTGTCTGTTGGTTTGTTCATTGTCTGGTGATTGCATTTCAGGGACTGTATAGCTGTCCTCTCAGTGGTGGAGAGGTTATGCAGGATGTGAAGTTTGTAAAGGATTTTGAAGTGAATATTTTTTCCTGAAGCAATCAATGTAATGGTCAAGAATATCATTTCATCTACTGTGGTTTTCCAGTCAGATGATCGATTTTTCTTATAACTGTTAGTGGGGACGTGGCAATTGTCGGTGGTGTCATCCTTGTGAAAGAATTGCAGTCAGTGAGAGAATTCTTTTAGTTCTCCACATATTAGTGTGGTATCAGCTTCTGTGGTGGGGCAGAAGTTCAGCCCCTTGGAGAGTGCAGATAATTCAGCTCCAGTTAGATGTAGTCTTGCTAGATTGATGATGTTAGGGTGTCCTGTGGTATCCATGTGGTGGGTCCTGATGCCATGGTTTCTCTTGGAGGTGGTTCTGTGGATTGCGGAGTTCCTACACTGGAACCCATATGGGGTATCATTAAACAGTTACAGCCCATACTCAGTGGGAATCACATCCTGAAATAAATCTTTCCTGAACTTTCTCTTCAATTCATAACTTTGCTAGACCCTAAAAATCATGGCTAGAATAGAGACACTGGTTTATTACAACCATCTATAACAGGAGTGGGCAAACCGGCTCATGAGCAGCATATGGCTTTTAAAGTGCTACTTGTGGAGCCTGTTATAGTCCTTTCTTCCCCTATTCTCTGCCTACCAGACTGGGATGGGGAGCTTGAAGCTTCTGCCCTGGGGCAGGATGGTTGGGCTAGAGGATTCTGCCTAACATGGAGGGGAGTTTCAGGGGGGTCAGTAAGTTTGGCCACTCCTGATCAATAACCCACTTAAATCACCCCTCAAGAGCTTTTCTTCTTCCTTCCTTCCACCCTCTCTCCTCCATAACTGAAGAGGTGTTAATTGGCCACTACATCTTGAATGATCCCTTGAAATATGTGTTAGCAACATAAGAACGGCCATACTGGGTTAGACCAGTGGTCCATCTAGCCCAGTATCCTGTCTTCCAACAGTGGCCAATGTCAGGTGCTTCAGAGGGAATGAATAGAACGGATAATCATCAAGTGATCTATCCAGTCACCCATTCCGAGTCTCTGACAAACAGCAATCCCTGCCTATCCTAGCTAATAACCATTGATGATCCTATCCTCCATGAATGTGTCTAGTTCTTTGTTGAAGCCCCTTATAGTCTTGGTCTTCTCAACATCTTCTGGCAAGGAGTTGCAAGGAGTTTCACAGGTTGACTGTGTGTTGCGTGAAGAAATACATCCGTTTGTTCATTTTAAATCTGCTACCTATTAATTTCACTGGGGTGGGTGATCCCTAGTTCTTGTGTTCTGAGAAAGAGTAAATAACATTTCTTTAATTACTTTTTCCACATCAGTCATGATTTTATAAACCTCTATCATATCCCCCCTTAGGCATCTCTTTTCCAAGCTGAAAAGTCCCAATCGTATTAATCTCTCCTCATATGGAAGCTGTTCCATACCCCTAATAATTTTTGTTGCCCTTTTCTGTACCTTTTCCAATTCCAAGATATCTTCTTTGAGATATGGTGACTGGATCTGCATGTAGTATTAAAGATGTAGGTGTACCATGGATTTATATAAAGGTAATACCATATTTTCTGTCTCATCGATCCCTTTCCTAATGATTCTGTTAGCTTTTTTGACTGCTGCTGCACGTTGAGTGGATGTTTTCAGAGAGGATGTGTTCACAGAGACTCCAGGATCTCTTTCGTGAGTGGTAACAGCTAATTTAGACCCCATCATTTTATTTGTATAGTTGTGATAGTGTTTTCCAATATGCATGACTTTGCATTTATTAGCATGCTAACCAATCAGTTTTAGTTTGTCAATAGTAGTGACACTCTGAGGACATTTCGAAGGACCTGAAGAAGAACTCTGCATAAGCTCGAAAGCTTCTCTCTCTCACCAACAGAAATTGGTCCAGTAACAGCTATTATCTCACTCGCCTTCTTTCTCTAATTACATCATTCTGCCCTTTTTTGCTTCTTTTTCCTCTTTTTAAAAAATAGTCAAAGGGGGAGATAGACCCTTTCCATACTGAAACATTAAGCTTGAGAATTCAAGCAGTCAAAAGACAGGAAATACCAAAAGGTTGCTCCTACAGGTTAAGTTGCACATATGTTGTAGGAGAGAAAGGATGGTCTTGTTAAAGCACTGAACTGGACCTCGGGTTGCCAGGTGTCCCATCAAAAAGGGAACCTGGCAGCTGAGTTCTCAGTGCAGTTACATGCAGTAAGTGGCCTCTGCCACGGTGGGGAGCAGGAAGAGCAACCGCTACCACTGGAGCTCGGAGGAGCATTTAGGAAGTTCCCGGCTCCAGCAGAGAGAGGTACTGGCTGCTCCCCCGTCCTGCGCCATTTAGCCCTCCACCTCCGGAGCATGGCTCTTCCTCCCCATTCCCCCCAACCATGGAACGGGGCTCTCCCTCCCATGCCCTGCCCCATTTGCCCTCTGAACCCTGGAGAATGGCTCTCCCTCCTCCACCCTGCCCCATTTGACCCCCGCCCCTGGAGTGTACTCTTCTTCCCCTGTCCTGCCCCACTCACCCCCTGCCCCCCCCCTCGCAAGGCTCCTCCTGCCCTGCCCTGCCCACTCACCTCTGTCCACTCCTGGAGCGTGGTTCTCCTTCCCCTGCCCTGCCTCACTCAGTGCTCTGCCCCCGGAGCACAGCTCTCCCTTCTCTGTCCTGCTTCTCTTGCCCCTCCACTTCTGGAGTGCAGCTCTTCATCCCCCATCCTTCCCCAGTCACCCTCTCCACTCCTGGAACTTGGCTCTCCTTCCAGTGCCCTGCCCCAGGCACCCCTTGAGCCCTACTTAGCTGGCAGGGGGAGGGAGGTGGAGACAGCGACAAGTGTCAGTGCGGGGGAAAGTCAGAGTAGAAGCGGGGCCTCAAGGGAAGAGTTGGAGTAGGGGCGAGGGAGGTTCTGGCACTCATTGCCTGGTTTTCCCATATTAGAAAATTGGCCACCCTAACTGGAACTCAGAAATGTGAATTATTTTCTCAGGTCTGATACAGACTTCCTGTGTGATCTTTGGCAACTCACATAAGGCCCAACCCAATGCCCACTGAAGTGTCTTGGAATCATCTTATTGACTTTGATGGGAATTAGATTAAGCCCTTAATTTCTATTACATCCCCAACTGTATAATGGAGATAATAGCTCTTTCTTTCTTCACAGGAAAATTGAGAGAACAAAGTGTTTGTGAGGTGCTAAAATACTAACAGTAATGGGAATCACAGGATAACTTTTAAAAATTAAGGGTTTATATTTTTGTTTTCATTCAGGGTAAGCAGTCTACTGTGATTTTGTTTGTTAATTAAGTATATAATAGAAGATTTGCAACAAGTCTAAAGAAAGGTTAAGGAGCAACCTTAAGTTTTGGGTTTTCCTGATTTTTAAGTGCTTGACTTTTCAGCCTTAATGTTAGCTTATTGTAATAATTCCACTATCAATCAGTAGATAGATAGGTAGATAATATGTACACTCGTGAGACAGGCCCAGGTTCAGTATTTCAGTGTGTGATTACCTGGATCAGTATGTAGCAGGATATCTTTTCACAACTGTATATATTATATTTTAGTGTAGATCTTTCCTATTGTACTTTCTCTGATAGCAAATATTTGCACAGAAAAAAAGGATTAACACAGTGATGTAACTCTTAATGAATTTTTGTTAAAAGCATGTTTATCATCACTGCTATTTGCCAAATAGACAAAACAGAGGGCAATAATCATAGCAGTTTATGAACTGCCAAAGATCCCAAGGTTGCTGTGTTCTAACGAGGACATACTGAGAATGTAAAGCTGTGCTTTACTGAAAAACTGATATATCTTTACAAAATGGTAGTGAAAATTATTAAATGTAATGTAGAATTTGGGGTAAGAAGAATTTGAAAGTTAATTAACCTCTTGAAACAGAGTGGTGACATTTCTCCTTGTTCAGTTACAAATGCAGAAAACTGAATCAGATGTACAACTGCTGCCGAGAGTCCAATTAAAAGAATACTTGGAGAAAATGAGGGTAGACCTGTTCATTAATGTGTCTACCTGATCTTTTCCAGACATTGATGAATGTTCAGTGAACAGACTGCTGTGTGACAATGGCCTGTGTCGAAACACACCTGGAAGCTACAGCTGTACATGTCCAAAGGGTTATGTATTCAGTACTGAGACTGACACATGTGAAGGTAAGAATGCTGCAGTGAGAATCATCTGGATAGTATTGATTGAATCAGTGATTTTATAATATTGGAGTTTATCAGATGAGAAGAGAAGATTCATAGTGATACAAAACAATGACGGGAAGGAAAGGCCTATATTGTGGTATAAGTCATCTTGTCATTGCTCTAAGTGAAATCCTCTTAGCATGATGAGTCATGACTCTGAATTTCTGCCAATATAGCCAGTTCATTTTCTACTTGACACTATGTTTTGTTAGGCAGAACACTTTGAAGAGAAAGTTAAAGAAAATGCACATTTATCTCTTGAGCATTCTGTGCAGATCTCTGTTTTGTAGCCAGGATAAATGAGTCTGTTTTGGACCCAGAAGTCCTGTCTTCATTTGCCCTGACTTTGAACAAGGGCTTTTAGTGGTGTGATGCTATGCTGGAAATGGGAAAATCATGTAGAGCTAAGTCCTGATACTATTGATGTCAGTAGCAATATTTCCATTGTACTGAGTGGATCCAGGATCTGTGCCTTACTGAATATTAATATTATTCTTTTGTTTCTGCAAAACATGTATATATATTTTTTAATATTAATTGCTCTTTCCCCTGAATTATACAAATACCAAATCAATGAAGAATATATCTAATGGAAGCCAGTGAGAAATTCTTGCTTCCAAAATCTATTTTAGAGTGGTGATAAATGAAGTTGGAGCAGAAGTATTAATTTCTGTTTTATTTTGAACAGAAATGCATAATGCTACCCAGGAATAGTGGAATGTTGTTAACTTTCAGTGTTATTTTGGGTTGGCCACTTGAATTATATAACTCAATATCATCACAGTAATGGATTTTGCTAAAGGGAACAATTTGGCAGTTGAAGGCTTTGGAATACTTAGAATCTCATGAACCAGCTCTTCAGTTCCTGGTTCATCAGTCCTTTTCCATTCAAAGCAAATTGTGTTCCATGTAGTTTTATTATATCTGGTTCTTTCAGATGCAGCCATTAAAAACTGAGCTTTTTGTCTGCTCTCATTGTGTGGTAAAGATCCAACTGCACACTTTTCAGAATAGGTCTTTTCCGATCAGTCAGACCCAGGGGTCTATGCTGTCATCACTGTGCTGTCTCAGAATACTCTCCACGGTATTCTGCTAAGATGTATTCTTGAGAGTTTAAGCTTTCATATTTTTAAAAATAATTTTTAGCAGTGAAAATGGTTTCCTCTTTCTATGTTTAATATGCTAGTGTCTTGAGTCTGCTGCAGACAAACATAATATTACCAAGAGAGATGTTACATTTGCCTGTTGATAATTTAACTTCAAAGCATAACTTTGACCATAGACTTGCTAATATATTGAACAAGATACCAGAACAAAACAACTGAGCTTAAATCATTGAAATACAATTTAAAAGGACAACTCCATCCAGTTTTGGTTTTCACTTTGAGAACATAACCAAAGAAATTAATGTATTAATAAAAACATTCAAAACAAAACTAAGCCTATGACCTTAGTGTCAGAGTGAAGTTTTATAAAATTGTGATGGAGTTGGATTTTCAGGGGAGCGTGCAAGGAGGTGTCAATAGAAGTCTGAAAACCATTTCCACTCATCAAGAAAATTCAACTCAGAATTCTAAGGAATGGCCACTTTTAATTTTTGTCTACATTTAAAAGGTGCATTAACTAGATTAATGATCAGTTTAGCCAGCCTGCATCAAATATAAGAACACTAATTGTGAGCAAATATGGTTTATTTAGACTTAAACAGAACAGTGCTTCTGACACTTTTCAGTACAATAGGTATCTAGGGTATACAGAGATATTTCACAACTACTGCAAGCAATGACTGAAAGGCAGAGATGGGATTGTGCAGGCATAATTGTAGCCCAATTAGTGGATTGTTGTGTAAATTAAAATGTACATGTACTCTGCCACTGAAAGAAAAATTACTTGAATGATCATTTAAGATTTTTCAAAGTGATAACAGTTCATAGGTAATTTTTTGCACTGGGGATTCTAATGAATAAATTAAACTCCTGTTTCTTGTTTGCCTACAGTGACTTTGAATATTCTTAAGAAAATGTGTATATATATTTATAAAAGTAATCAATATATCACGATAGGGACTGGCCATGGTTACAATATTTGCACTCCCCTGAATACCAAGACTGCATGGGGCTAGTAGTATTTGCTACACCAAAAGAAGCTAGGAGAAGCTAAAGTTGTGGCCCACCCACCCCTTTCACATCAGTCACTAGAGCTGGCTGGCTAGTTGAGGAAAGCACGCCCTGCAGAGAGCAACTGTGATTGAGTGGCTGCGCTGGCTCTGTGCATTGAGTTTATATCTCAGTGAGATGTATTGTTGACACCCGTTTCGTCTGATGCACTGCCCTCCACAATAAGCAATACTTATATGGCAGGGCACAACTGACCCTATAGTATTGATTACTACTGTTACCTACGCACTATTTTAAAATTAATATAGTCATTTTGTGATGATCAGTAATGCCTTTTATTTGGAATCTAATAAATCCAGAATATTAAAGATATTTCTATCTACTTCTCCACCTGGTGAAACTGACTTGGTACCGCATTCCCCAAAACATCAGGTCTGTATTAATCTTTTCCTTCTGAATATAATTATTTTTAATCCAGACACCCTAAAATACATAAATTGTGTCTACAGCAGGATCTGAAGTATCTTGTCAGTTATTGTTAATATGCTTGTGTGCATATTAAATTATATGGACATGGTATGTGAATAATCTGTTGTATCCATCTAAAATCACATAGTTAGGCTGAAGTTTAGATTTAGCTGATCAGGCAAAAATGATCCAATAATGGTTTGGCATAAAGCAGTCTATGAAACTATAAAATCCGTTACAATTTTTATAACAGTGAGTGGCTTGGCAGTTTGAGGAATAAGGGTCCTCACTAGCTGTAAAGTTTTTCTGTCAATAGTAACTTTATGTCATGCTTTTACATAACTCAGATGCTTGCTATTCAACAATGTAGTTTTAATTAATATAACTTTCAGCAATAACCATAATGAAATATTAAAACCCTGTGGTGTTTTCTATTCATAACACAGTAACAAAAACTTCACAAGTTGTTTGTTGTTGGGTTTTTTTTTTTCGTTTGTTTTGAGCCTGAAGAGTCTGTGAAAGTAGAAATTTTTACAACAGACTCTGTGGTTTAGATTGTGTTTCCACAAATGTAAACCAGACATGCTTTGAAGTTTATTTTCAGGAATGTACAATGGATTGTTTCAATTTTTGTTTTTATGACATTTATAACATGTAAACACCACACTTAAAATATATTTGTTTAAAAAATGGTAAATATCTTCACATATGCTTGCTTTGCATTTTAAAAATTTAAGGAATTATTATCAACTTAAAATCACATTTGTCTGAAAATGTTTTTCCTACTATTGTTACAATTAACAGCTAAAATTAATACAACAAAGAGGGAAAAACATTATTTTCTGTTTGTTTACTTTGTGCATATGACATTAGTTGGCCTCAGTTCAGCAAAGCACTGAAGATGGAGTTCTGCACATCTAAGTGGCTTGCTGAATGGGGGCCTTTGTAATTTTCCCCTTTATGATCATTTAGGCTCCAGTCCTGCAAACAGTTGTGTATGTGATTAACTTTCAACACGAGTGGTCCTGTTGACTTCAGTGGAGGTTAAGCATGTGCTTAAGTGCTTTGCTGAATTGGAGCCAAACAGTGTCAAATGCACAAAGTAAACAAACTAAAAACTGAAGAGATGGAGTTGGGTGGGTTTGTGTTTGGAAGATCAGGGTCTTAATTGCTGTCTCTTTTTTGTGTGTGAGTCTTCACACAGAAAATAGAGAAAAATATTTTTAATGGAAAATGTGATTGAAAAATCGCAGAAAGTGTCATGGAGATAAACTTTTTATATTTTTAACACCAGGTGTTTGAAGTATGATTGGATTGATGATAATTATTTATTTGGTTAACAGAATGTCTCTTTTTTTTTTTTAAATTCAGGCATGAGAGTGTGTGTGTATGTTATATGTGAGGCTGTTTTCAGTTGCTTATAACTTTGCCATACTTTTAAACATTTGAGCTGAAATGTTCCAGGATGGCTGCTTGCCTCAGGCTTTTTGAAAAATTTCAGCCAAAACAGTTTAGCTGTTTCTGGGAATGAAGCTAAAGAAAAATGTTGTTTTGCCTGTGTTAAAAATCCTAGTAATCATTTTTGAAAAGCTCTAACTCTTTGGTGTGTTAGAACAGGGACCTGAAAATTGGCAAAAAGGTAACCTTTATGCCAGAACTGTGCTTTTAGCTATCCCTGTGAAAATCTGGCCAAATTATCAATGTTTGAAAACTCTCAGTTCACACATGTTCAGTACAGACTTCTTAGACTTTAGCACCTAAATTCCCGAAAGATTCTGTCAGTACTAAGCATTCCTCAGTCCAGGGCTGAGAGAAGGACTTTCCCTGCAGTTGCAGCTCTGGGTTACTGTGGCCAGGTTGGGTCTTGGTACCTGAACTGACAGCAGGCATCCTATTTCTTCTGTGCTCTCACTTAAATCCTTGCTGTGCCCAGGGAGAGTATAGGAGCAAGAAGCCCACTTCTTATACAGACAGGGCAAGAGACTAACGCAAGGGAGGTTTGGCAGGGCAGCAGGTGCCAAGGGAATAGATTTGGACAAGAAGTTTGGGGTGGGGAACGCAAACTGGGATTAGAGGCTCACAGGGAAGGAAGAGAGGGAAACTGGGACAGGGACCTGAAGTGAAGGGTGGAGATGGGGACTGGCTTGGCAGGGAAACTGAGAACCAGTGGGTAGGGAGGAGAGGAGACAGATCTTATAAAGAAATGGCTTGATGAAGGGATGGATACAAGGATGCAGAGGGGTAGGACACAGATTGGAGGAGAAGGCACAGGAAGAAGATTGGGACTAGGAGCCAGTGAGGATGGGGAATGTGGGTGTGAGGGGTGCAAGTGGAGGCAAGGATTGAGGGAGAGAGATTGGACTAGGAGCAATGAATTGGGATTGGCTGGGCAAGGAAACTGGTGACGAGGTGCTGGGGCAGACTAGGAATGACTGGGCAAGGAGATGGAGTTTGGGGGCAGGAGACTGGGATGGGGAGTGCAGTGGGGTGAGACAAGGACGTGCTGCGCAAGGAGACTGGGCAGACCCCCTAGTTCAAAAGACAAAATGGTACCCCAAGCTCCCTATCAGTGCTATGCATGTGGAGTGGGGGCACATAGCAGCCCAATGTCCCAATGTGGAGGAGTCCATGCAGTGTAACCTGGAACATTGGGCAGACTCCTGCAGCCTAATCCACCTCATGGGGGTAGCATTCACCCCACATAGCTATACAAGACCCGTAAAGGTAAACGGAGTCAAGACTCTGGCATTGGTGGACTCCAGGAGCGCCATCACACTCATTTCAGGGAAATCTGTGAAGCATAACCAACTGATGCAGGCCAAGTACACGGGGGTGACATGTGTCCAAGGGGCAGTTAGCTATTATCCGACTGTCCCAGTAAATATCGAGGTTCAGGAATGGGTCACAAGGGTGACAGTAGGGGTGGTTCCCCGACTCCCGTATCCCATCCTCATCGGAAGAGATTTCCTGGGGTTGGAACCCTACTTCCCCTGGAGGGCTCAGGCGAAGGGGAGGACCCTGAAACCACAGAGCTAGCTCCCCTTGAGAGACTCCCCGCAATATTCTCCAAGATCGTCCAGGACCTATTCCTGGCCCCTGGTATGGGCCAAAAGACCGGGGTGGAGAGAACAGCAGCTAAGGCTCCAGGCATCAGGATTTTGACCCAGGGCTTAAAACCTGCCCTGGTAGATAGGCAGACCCTGGCCACAGTTAGAGAAACCATCCTGAGAGAGAAAAGACCCGAAGCCAGCCCCGAGCCAGGTCTTCCCAAACCAAATGAAAGGGTGGAGACGGGCCTACCAGAGCTTGGACAACTAGGCCCGGTATGAGATAACTTCAGCCGAGATCAGGCTGAGGACCCGAGATATGACAATGCCCGAGCAGAAGTGGCAGAGATATATGGAGTACCTGTAGAGGGAAAAGCTTGGGCTCTGGGGCCATATTTTATGATGAGGAGGGACTTGCTGTCTCGGAGGTGAACAGAGAGAGGGTTCCACAGCTCCTGGTGCCCCAGAAGCACCAAAGGGCTGTGCTGAACTTGGCCCACAGCCACCTCTTCGGAGGACACTTAGGCACAGAAAAAACCTTGGCCTGGATCCTGAGGCGGTACTTTTGGCCAGGCGTACATGAAGAGGTTCGGCGCTATTGTGCGAGCTGCCCCGAGTGCAGCTACACAGCCCTCAGCCCCACTTCAGGGCCCCATTAGTGCCCCTCCCCATCATTGAAATCCTGTTTGAACGGATCTCCATGGATCTCCATGGATCTTGGAAAAGATGACCCAGGGGCACCAATACATACTTGTCGTCCTTGACTATGCCACCAGGTATCTGGAAGCCATTCCTCTACAGAATAGTACCTCTAAGGTGATCGTAACCAAGTTGGTGAAAAATTTTGCCCAGGTGGGGCTACCCAAGGAAATATTGACGGATCAGGGAACCCCGTTTATGTCCAAACTGATGAAGGACTTGTGCATTCTGCTACATGTACGAACCGTGTAGGCTTCTGTTTACTACCCTCAGACAGATGGCCTTGTAGAAAGGTTCAGTAGGACTCTCAAGGTCATGATAAAGAAAATAGTGAGCTGAGATGGGAATGACTGGGATGTCTTGCTGCCGTTTCTCATGTTCACCATCCGGAAGGTTCCACAGGGTTCTCCCTCTTTGAGCTCCTATGTGGACACCACCCCCGGGGCCTCCTGGACATCACCAGGGAAATTTGGGAGGGGGAGCCCACCCTGGGGCGAAACATAATCGACTATGTGCTTCAGATGAGGGACCGGATAGCCCGAGTCAGCCCCATTGTACAGGAACATTTAGAGAAAGCACAGGGGGCCCAGCGGGGCCACTATAACTGCCACGCAGTGGTTTGACAATTCCAGGCAGGAGATCAGGTGATGATACTGGTACCCACCACCAAAAGTAAGCTAGGGGCCCAGTGGCACGGGCCCTATGAAGTTATT
>ML675612.1:10545308-10576073 GCA_007922155.1 Mesoclemmys tuberculata | reverse complement strand
GCCCGAGAAGGCAGCAGAACCACTCAAACAAGTAAGGATATACCCTGACCTAACATCAAATCAGAAGTCCGAGGTGTCAGAGATGGTAGATCGGAACCAAGATGTCTTTTCGACTAAGCCGGGTTGAACAACTGAGGTTTTTCACCAGATCATCACAACCCCTGGGGCCAGGGTCATGATGAGGCCCTACAGAGTTCCGGAGGCTAAGAGGAGGGAAATTAAGGCTGAGGTAGAAAAGATATTGGAGCTGGTGGTCATAGCAGAATCTCTCAGCCAGTGGTCTAGCCCAATCGTGTTGGTGCCTAAGTCTGATGGCACTACGAGGTTCTGCAATGACTTTTGCCAACTGAATGAGGTTTCTCAGTTCGATGCCTACCCCATGCCCCGCATAGATTAACTTGTGGACCGATTGGGCAAGGCCCGGTTCCTGACCGTCATCGATTTGACCAAGGGGTATTGGCAAATCCCTCTAGCTAAGGAGGCAAAGGAAAAGACCGCTTTCTCCACACCAGATGGGCTGTTTCAATACACTCTCCTCCCCTTCAGACTAGATGGGGCCCCAGCCACCCTCCAGCACCTAATGGATAAGCTGCTACGGCCCCATTCCGGATATGCTGCAGCATACCTAGACGATGTGGTCATCCACACCCCCAACTGGGAAACCCACCTGAGGAAGGTAGAAGGGGTATTGAACACCCTGAGGCAGGCAGGCCTCACTGCAAATCCTGCCAAATGTGCTGTTGGTCTTGCCGAGGCTAGATACCTCGGGTACGTCATATGGAGGGACGTGGTACAGCTTCAACTGAGCAAGCTGGAAGCAATTCAGAATTGGCCCTGGCCTAACCGAAAGAAGCAGCTCTGGGTCTTCTTAGGGGTGGTGGGGTACTGCTGGCAGTTTATTCCTCACTTCGCTGCCAGAGCCAGCCCCGACAGACCTGATAAAGGTCCGAGGCCCAGACATGGTGCAATGGACCCTTGCGGTGGAAGAAGCCTTCGGAGACTTACGGATAGCCCTCTGCAGTGACCCCATACTGCTTACCCCAGACTTTACAAAAGAATTTATTTTGCAGACCAATGCCTCTGAAGTAGGCTTGGAGGCAGTCTTGTCCCAGATGGTAGGAGACAAAGTACACCCGATAATGTACCTTAGCAGAAAACTTCTGCTGAGAGAGCAGAGATATGCAGTCATAGAAAGGGAGTGTCTCACCATCAACTGGGCTGTGGAAGCCCTCCGTTATTACCTGTTGGGATGCCATTTTACCCTCGTGACTGATCATGCACCCCTCCAGTGGATGCAATGGAACAGGGAGAAAAATGCACAGGTGACCTGGTGGTTCTTGTCCCTCCAGCCCTTCCGATTCACAATACAACACAGGGCTGGAAGTTGCCAGGGAAATGCAGATGGCTTGTCCCTGGTTCACTGCATGACGTCTCAAGTTGCCCAACCCGGTGGGATTGCACAGTGGGGGAGGATGTGTGACAGGGCCAGACCTGATTGCTGTAGGAGAGTAGTGGAGGGTATGTATATCAGCCCCAGGATCAGCAAATCCCTGTTCCCTGGGTGATTCCGCTGGGGTTGTTGCAGGGCAATTAGGCCAACTGAGGCCAATTAAGGAGCTTGCCCCAGCAGTTAAAAGCCTCTGTCAGGCAGATGGGGGGAGCTGAAAGGGAGTTAAGAGGAGTAGCAGAGCAGAGCTGCTACAAAGCTTGGGGTAATTCCGGTTGCTACCACAACCCAAAAGGTACCGGAGTCAAGGGGGAGCCCACGGCCAGGGACCATAGGTATAGAGTCCTGAGGGGGGACCCACGCCCTGGTTCCAGGAAGTGGCCCACAAGCAGGAGGGCCAAGGACAGGTGACCCAGGAAAGGTGGTAGTCCACGGACTAAGTTGTTTGAGGCTACTCCTCACAGGGTCCCTGGGTTGGGGCCCAGGGTAGAGGGTGGGCCTGGGCTCCCCGCCTGCTCCCACCCAGCCATACCACCAGCATAGCTGAAGAGGACCCACAAGGGCAGAACAGGCTGCCCTCGCCACAAAGGTGACAGAAATACATTACGTGTAGGTTCTCCAAAGTCACTTCTACTTTGCAAATCATTTAGCAGGTGGTGAATATTTAAGATATCTCCAATACCACACTGTGATCTGCCTCCACTAAATTCCTTGTCCTGCTAATCATATGGGAACAAGAATATTGAATTTTTTCTCAAAAAGCAGCTGCTCTTTATACTAGCATGTAAAGCATTGTCACTATTCAAAAACAATTCATATCGAGGACCAAGTACTGATCACTTTATTTAGTTGAATAGTCTCATTTAGTCAGTGTCCCCAAACTTTTGATCTACACCCCCCTTTTACCCAGTCCACACCCAGCCAGGAGTGAGGCGGGGAGCAGAGCTGTGGCCAGGAGCAAGGATGTGGCTGGGGCCGTGAGCTGGGACCCAAGGCTGGGGCTGGGGCTGGAACTGTGGACCAGAGTGTAGCTGGAGTCGAGCTTGGGGCAGAGTGGGGTTGGGTAGCGCTCCCTCCCCACACCCTGTGGGGCTGGCCTAGGCCCCACTGTGCCCCCCGGGGAGGTGGGTGGGGGCATTCCACACAGTTTGGCAACCACTGCGTTAAGTAAAGGGAGTGGGTTTTTCCCCCTGAGTACAGTGCTATTTTGGGGGATAAAGAGAGAATTCAGTTCCTAAAGGTTTTATATTTCTAGATGTGGTCCATCATTTTAATAACACAGGTGATTCAGTGAATAGTTTAAATTCATAGTTGTTTTTATGACCTCAAAAGCCCATAAAGAGATAAACGTGTAGAGAAATGAAGACGTGATATGGCATGCTACATCAAATAGAAGTAGTACAAAAGGTTTCATTTTCTATAAAATAAGTGGAATAGTGTGTTTTATCTTGAAAATCAGCCATTGGTATGTTTCCTATTTCCAGTACGTATCTAGATCCTGTATTTAATTTTTAATTAGCTTGTGTCAGGCTGTTTTAGTTATATGGACTTGACGTTATTTCTATGTCACTCCTTGAGAACCGAAGCATGCACCAAAACTTTCATTCCTGACTCATAGCTGCTATCTGTTTGGATTAGGATGTTTGATTTAAATTTAAAACAAAATTGGTGAACTGCAAAAAGACATAATTGGTTGTTTTAAGGAAGAATTGAGTGGTATTTTTTTAATTTAATAATTAATTTAACTTTTTCTTAAAAAATGCTAATGTCAGCAGGAGTCCTATTCTTATATGAGGACAGGCTTAAAAAAACCCATGGGGGTGAAAGTGAGAAGGAGAGTAGCTGGAATGGAATACTATTAACAGTATTACAATTTCAGTCTTATTTCTTGAGCTCTTTCCAGGTCAGTGGAATTGCAGCCAGCATTGTAATACTTTGTTTCTGACTGGGTTTTCTTAATTCTTCCAAAGCCTCATGGAGCCATAAATGACAGAAACAATAAGACCTTTGTTTGTGCACAGCATGTTGTGGCTGGGAATGCATTGCTTTCCATGAAAAAAGGATTCTGATTTCTCACAGGACAGTTTATAAATGATTCTGGAAAATGTTTTAGTCCAGGTTCTTGGAAGTTTCTGTCCTTGTATGAAAGCGCCATTTAATTAACACTCACAGTATATGCAAATACTCATCCACACGTGCACAGACATGCACAGTGCTTGTCCCTGCATACTCTGTACTCATTTTTAAAAAATTAAAAAGCAAAAGCCAAATTTACCAGACATTCTGGCATATCGTAGTTCACGGCTTCGTTTATATAGCATAATATTTTCCAGAAATGCATGGCTGTCCTAACAGTATCTTTTCCTTCTGGATTATAGATATAAATGAATGTGAAATCAGCCCGTGTGTCAATGGCGCCTGCAGGAACAATCTTGGTTCTTTCAATTGTGAGTGTTCACCTGGCAGTAAACTGGATTCTACTGGATTGATTTGCATTGGTGAGTCTTTAACTGTTGTGTTTGGTTGGTTGGCTTGGTTTTATTAGTATTATTAACACAAAGGAAATTAATCACATTGATTAAAGAAACAGAGAAGTAGACAAGAGAGTCCTCGTAGTTTGTACTTAGTAATAGACAAACATCTGATTTTGAGGCATTTTGGACTTGCTTTCTGAATAACAAATCCAGACTCGTTTGCCTGTTTCCATTGGAGCAGTATCAAACACAGAGGAGACAAGCATAACACTTTTGTTGATTCTATTTCATCCAGACAGTACAGATTACTATGAGTCCATGTACTTCGACTGGTGAGAATCAATGGGGAACGTTTTAGGTTCATTATTGACAGAGATTGTTGTTGCTTTTCTCCATGAGGGGAAGATGTCAGTTTAGCCAAAAGGTGGTTAACCCATCGCTTATACAGCCTTAATTAAATGGTATTGGCCTCCCCAATTACTGCACTGCCTCCTAACTTCTTTTTTGGGGGAAGGGTATTAAGCAGGACATGGCAAGACAACTCTGGATTCATTTGGAATCCTCTTCCTGGATCTTTGTCTATCCGGTAACAGGTATTAGTATAGTTTGGGGACAAAATATTTATCATATTAATATCCTTGATTGATGATCTCCAGATAATGGGAAAAAGTCAAGCGTCATTGATTTTGTTAGATTGAGCAGCAGCCTTTGAGATGGTTGACCACAAGGTGTCTTTGTCACAGCTGCAGAATGGGAAGAATGGGGACTTTCACCAATGGCTCTGTTCCTATCTTTCTTAGAGGTCTGAAAGCATCGTGTTTGGCAGACCCTCGTCTACCTCAAGTGCCCACAAGCTTCCATTTTGTCACTCTACTTGTTCAATGTGTATTTGAGGCCAGTAGGGGATCTTGTGATAGGAGTTGGTCTGGAGTCCCATTGGAAGTGAGCATAATGGACCCAATCATGAAGTTCTCAAACAGATAAAACTTCCACTGACCTTGATGTGGGTTCTGTCTGCATCAGGATTTAGGGCATTTTAGAGCATTAGAATATATGTATGTAGGAGCAAAAGGGGTTTGGAGGCAGAGCAAAATTGACAAATATGGATTTACAAAATTAGGACCTAATTGTATAATTTTTTACTCAAGCAGAATTGCCACTGGTTTCAATGGTGATGCAAGAAATGCACCTTGACCTCAGTTATTCCTATGTAAGGGTTAGATAATATAGCTCTTATATTATGTAAAAAAGTTGATAAATACTCTTGTCAAATGTAAATAGGCTCGGAAGTATTGGATTTTTGTCAGTAAATGTCTATAAACATAGATTTCACCATACACAAACAAACCAATGAAAAAACATTTCCATTGATTATCAGATTTTACAGATATCAGTCCTGCATGAGAACTTAATAAAGTTCAATTTTATGGATACCTTGTATATTTTTGACATCTCATGTTGACAATTTGTGTGTTAACGGTTGTAAAGATTTCTTTTTGAATCTCAACATCTGTCATTAAATAATTATTGTCTGACCCCCCCCATGAAATTTCCTGCAAATATGAAAATTTAAATTGATGAAAATTGAAAAAATGCTTTTAAAAAATCAGTTATTATACATCAAAATTATAAAAAAGAATAAAAATTAAATTCTGCCAAGCCTAAATATATATTCTTTTCAAAAACTAGTAGGCTAAGGAAACAAGTTTTTCTCTGACTCCATGCAATGGAAGGTCTGGGTCTTGAATATATCAATACCCACTCTTGCCCTACTGTTCTTTGCTAAGTGTCCCTTTCAGCTTTGTCACTGTAATTCTACAAAGGGGAGAACTGTGTGCTGATAAGCTAATGTATAGCAGAATTACTTCTGTGATATGACAGTGCATTGATCTAGTGAAAAAGAGCAGCTAATGAGACAAAGATAAGCAGACAAATACAGATGTATCTGCATGATGCTGATCTCACACCATTTTTACTCTGGTGCTACCTCTGATTTATGCTGGTATCTGATTCAGAATCAGTTCTATATGTTGCACACTATGTAACAAGACTGAGCTGAGGGTTTTTTCTTTTTGCCTTTCTCTGATGATGATAGAAGTTATTTAAATGTAATTGTAAGATACCACATGGCATTTAAGTGAAATAACGCTAACAACATAATACTGAAGCTAATTTTATTGTTTTAGTGCACAATTCCCAATGTATGCCAGACTGTAAGTAGCCCTATTGCTGAATTTCACTATCACCCTGGAAAGGGTGGGTCCCGCTCATGTTCAAAGCACATTGGAAAGGACAGTGTGGAGAGAAAGAAGTATGTATGGCTGCCGCCCACACTTTTATTTGTTTTGTGGAGAGAGGACTTCAGTCTCTAAGGGATGGCAGTTCCACAACTATCATAAACACTATGTTTTAAAAAGACTTCTTTTAACTGTTGGTTCATTTTACTTTCACATTAATAGTGTTTGCAAATGAATGTGTCCAGGGAACACAGTTCTGTTAATGGAGTTGTGGTCAATACCTAATGGGAAAGAAGAATGCAATTTTTTTTAAGATGATGTACTTGGCTGGAGATATAAATGCTACGTTGCCATTTTGGGAACTATACACACAATAAGAAAACTGCCATTTGTTCTCTTTTGAAATACTTTCTATGTGCTTCTGAGTTACGGTTTGTAACTTTTGAAATTTTGACACCATTCAACCTTACTGCACAAAGCGGTAGGCTGCCATCTGCCTGTAACATGAATATTTTATTTATTTCAAGTCAGAATCAAAGAGAAGCAAGTGGCAGAAAGAATGCTTTGATGCTGGGTAATAAATAACTTTCTCACCAGAGAAAAAGTCAAAGTAACTATCCTTTGTAAATTTTGTCTGGACAAGCGAGATTGTGTAAAATAAAGGAAATTAATTCATAAGCTGAAATAATATAAGACTAGTAGATTTTGGCTGGAAGATCCAGATGCAGCTGGTGTGAGGAAAATCACCTGCTAACTGCATATTTTAAATCATTTTGTGATATGTTATTTTGACACTTTGGGCCTATAAAATTAAAGTTGATGCACAAGATATTTTTGACTGACTGGACAGCATTAGGTATGGGGCAAATGCTTCCAGTGTGGCCCCTAATTTTCTGTGTGTATATTTAGAGGTGAGTTAAGTCTGGTTGAAAATTTAGGCCATTTATATTTTTGTATAATAAGTCTATAGTGCCTAAATATGATCAATTAAAGTTAAATGGGCCAGATTCATCCCTGGTATAATTCCTCTAAAGGCAATGAGATTACATCAGGAAATAATTTCCCCCATTACTTGTATTTTGAAAATATGTTATTTCACAGTAAGGCACAGCACCATGCTGGGAGTGGTGCAGATGCACTAAATAGTCTCTCCAGAGGAAATTGTAAGAAACATTGTGCCTCAGGCAGGAGCAATGCCTTCCTACAGGCCAGGAAACTCAAGAGGAGATGGCTGCTGAGACCCATCCTGTTATAAGGTGCAGAATGTGCCATCCCACCCCTTTTAGGAAAGGTGAGAGTGCTACTCTCATGCAGACCTTGTGCGAGGGGAGCACACGACTATAACAGTGGGCAGCTCTTTCGCAGCAGTGCAGAGGAGAGGGGGTGGTGGGAGTTTTTTTGCTGTCTGCCAAATGCTGCTGCTTAGGGTTCACAATCTCTTTTCTTATGTTGCATTGTCTGATGTCACATAAATTTAAGTCCACCATGGTTCTAAATAAGGTAAAAAACTATTTTGTTAGCTTTTTTTAAAAAAACATTTACCAGCTTTTGAGCCTGATTTCACACTGATTGAAGTTCACACTGGTCAAATTCCTATTCAGTTCAGTCAGAGCAGGAACCAGGTTCTAAAAACAATTTTATTGCATTACATTTATATAGAGAAGTTTAATTTGTCTTAAAAGTTATCAGGGAAGTGACATTTTGAAGCTGTTCACTCTGTTTAAATATAAGAAATCATTAATGCACCAGATCTAATAAATGGCTTATTAAATCACCAACAGGAACGTACAGGCTAGGGTGACTTTATATAGTAAATTTAAACATCACAGACCAAACCCTACTCACATTACCTGAATTAGATATCTCATTGTATTTGGTGAGGTCACTCATTGAAATTTCAATGAAATTCAGTTCCAAATTCTGAATATACATAGTATACACCTATTTAGAGCCCCATCCAGTATAAGAGAGGCCTTCATATCTGCCTGACCGTAGATCTTTATGGGTCTCCTTAGCTTTGAGATTCCGAAAGTTGCTCCTGGATTGAAGTCAGTAGGTGTCCTGAGCAAAGCCACTCTAGGTAAAATTTTCAAAAGTACCTAATTCACTTTCCCATTTTCATAAGGGCCTTAGGCACTTAGGATGCTAAGTCTCAGTGACTTTATATGAGACTTAAACTCCAAAGTCACTTAAGAACTTTAGAAAATGTTTTCCTAACTCTCTCTCTCGCTTTCCTGACATCTTGAAGAGAGAAGGAAGGTTTTTCTTAGCTGAATGACATACAATGGTGTGAAGATGTTGCTTCCCTCTTACTGAAAACTTATTAGTTGACTGAGCTGAACATGAATCCTGCATGTCTCCTTCCCAAGCTCACTAACAGACAGCTTTGACTTTTTTGGTGCTTTCAGCAATTGGATGGCCTGTGTGCTATAAAGCAAAGGAAATTTGAGCCTGTCCAAGTCCAAAAGATACAGATTCCTTGATCTACAGAAGACCAATGGATAGAGAGATAAATTTGTCATACATCTGTATGAAGAGCAAATACATGTGATGCTATGCACAATTCAGGCTGTTTTGTGGCTTTAGTAACACTATAGGGGTTTCTCAGATACACCACCAGAACAGTATTTGCTGGAGGAGTTCTGCCTGCAGTGAACAAAGGGATACAAAATGCCTCTGACAATGCTCTCAGGGATTAATCACTCTGAAGTAACTACTAAAAACCAATGTATACAAAATAACTCTGATGCAACTGCTTTTACACCTTTTAAAGGATATGGCCTCCAGCTACTAATAGGCATGAAAGGATGAAGGACCCTGACCCCATCTTTCCCCTTTGGGATGCCTAGCGTCATTCGCAGCTCTAACAATACTACACAACTTTGTGCTCTAGGAGCACAACATACAATGGGTGAAATCCTGGTCCTATTGAAATCAATGGTAAAATCCCCATTAACTTCAGTAGGGCCAGGATTTCACCCAAGATTCTTACTGCCACCTGCACTGGTGTTTGAAGAGGGAAAGGGCTCCCATGTATGTGCACAAATGGCCCTTAGCCTTCATCTTTGTGCGGTTCGATAACCACATCTCTCCCAAGTCAAGCTACACTCTAGTGACTAGATGATCTAAACAAGGATACCATGTAGCTTATCGCAGCAGGTGTTGTGCTGTATTTATAAATTATAAATATGATGGAGTATCTGGAGTTTCTATGCCTAAGTATTGTTCATCTTTTTAACGTAATGGGCAAATTCATCTCTAGTGAAACTCCGCTGAAATCGTTGGCCTTATACCAATGTGTATTTTTTTCCATTGAATGCTGGAAGTAATTTATCCATGGGATGTTATGATTTGCTCTGTAGATGTTTTAAATAAGACTTTGCTTTGATGTGCAATTTGAAATTATTAGATAACATATATAATTCTGTGACATGTGGAAAGGAGAGATCTAAATGTGTGTGTGTGCGCATGTGTATACACATACACACACACACATACAGAGTTATATAACTATATGTATGACTACACACAAATTATAATTATACAAGACATGGGGCTGATTGTGATTCCAGTAATACCAGTGCAAATTTTCATCTCCATAACTCTGGCTCAAATGGAGTGACTTTGATTTTACATGGATATAGGAGAGATCAGAATCTGGTTTATAATACTTTATTTATGTGTTCCCTTTTGAATATTTAAATTATATTTGTGCCAATAAAAATAAGCTTATGACTGTGTTATAGCCATAGATCATTAGAGATACATATTGGAATATAGCATCCACTATATTCATAAATATATGTATTTCTGAGGATGTAGAGATAAATAAAAATATAGCTTAGTCCAGAGAAAAGTAGAATAAATTTAATAACCCTTCCTTTTTGATAAATATTCTTTACCTTAAACAGATTAGAAAATAAACTCTTTTTTTTGGTTCTCAGCTCCCATTCTTTTCTAATCCACTGCAGATAGCCTGAAAGGAACGTGCTGGCTGAACATCCAAGATCGTCGTTGTGAAGTGAACATCAATGGTGCTACACTGAAATCAGAATGTTGCGCTACTTTAGGAGCTGCTTGGGGCAGTCCTTGTGAGCGATGTGAATTAGGTATGGATTTAAGCTGTGATGCCTTCCAGTTTTCAGGGGCAAGAATAGAAATATCATTGGGTAAAATAATTGTGCCTCAATTGAATCCTCTTTTTCATCAGAGTACTTTCACTAGAAAAATAACAAAATGAGGACAGTTGGTTAGTGTAAGTTTAACCCTCATGGTGTGAATCCCTTTGTAAACCATGAAATACACCAGTAAATTACATTTTTAATTGATTTCTACAAGGATGAGTTTTCATGCTCCCCATAACATGTGTATGTGTGTGGGTAAGGCTAAGGGTAGCGTAGAAGAGAAGTATCTAGTGAAAAATCTGTAAGCCTTCTGTTTCTTGAAGGCTCCTAATACTCAGGTGTTTAAGAACAAACACCTTTTGTACTAACACTATTGCTGCTTTATGCAGTGTTGTCATAGCTGTGTTAGTCCCAGGATATGAGAGAGATGAAGTGTGTGAGGTAATATATTTTTGGACCAACTTTTGTTGGTGAGGGAGACACACTTTTGAGCTTACACAGAGCTCTTCTTTAGATCTGGAAATGTACTCAGAGTGTCACAGCTAAATACAAGGTGGAACAGATAGTTGAACATAAGTAGTTAACATATATTTTGAGGGACCATTTTAGGTGAAGTAGCCCACTAAAACCCCTCCAGTTATAGGGTGGAAAATAAGGAAGGTGAGGCAGCTGGGAAGTTGTTAATGAGTTACAGATCGTTATAATAAGCCAGAAATCCAGTGTCTCTGCTCTGTCTGTGATTTTTAGTGTCTAACCAAGTTATGAATTGAAGCTCCCAGGCTCATCTTTTGAAAGTGTTGTGCAGGTTTCCTTTGAAGATGAGGATTGGTAGGTCTGATTATAGAATGACTGCTGAGTGAACAAAGTGATCACTGTATATCTAACCTATCAGTCCTCATCCTCAAAAAGAACCTGCACAACACTTTCAAAAGATGAGCTTGGGATCTTCAATTCATAACTTTGCTAGACACTAAAAATCACAGACTGAGCAGAAACACTGGATTCGTGGCTTATTACAGCAATCTAGCTCCCTAATATCCCCCTGCCAATTGCCTTCCCCCCGCTGACCTTTTCCCCCTTATGATTTTGGAGGGGTGTTAATGGGCCACCTCACCTTGAATGGTCCTTTGAAATATGTGTTAACTGCTTGTCCTCAATAATCTGTTCCACCTTGTATTTAGCTGCAACACTCGGGATACTTCTTCACTGTAATTAGACACCCATTGCTGGCCCATAACAGCTGACTTGGGCTCACTGGGCTCAGGCCAAGGGTCTGTTTAATTGTGGTGCAGGTATTTGTGCTCAGACTGCAGCCCAAACTCTGGGACTGTCCCACCTTGCATGGTTCTACAGCTCGCCCACCTTGTCTCTCTACTATTGCTGCTTGCCAAAATAGCATAATTTCTAGATCATAGAGCTTAGTGTTACTTGGAAATGGAGATTGAAAGCAGGAATATTGTCTGAGCTCCCAATGTGTGCAAAAAGAAAGATCACAGCAGTTGTTCTAAGGAGCAGAACAAATGGGAAGGAGACAGAATTAATTTACATCATTAAGCTAGTCATGCCACTCACCACCAAGCCAACAACACAACATTTCTGCTCTTGCTTTTTAAATGGGCCCTTAATACTAAGAAGATGCCATTTTTCATCTTATTTAGGTCGTTAATATAGGATTTGGAGGAGGGAAAGGTCACAAACGTTGACTAATTAATTATTAGATTCATATAATTGTGGAAAAGATTTTTCCTTTTTTTGTTTCCAGATGCAGCTTGCCCAAGAGGACTTGCTAGAGTTAAGGGAGTTACCTGTGAAGGTGAAGTTATTCTTTCTTTCTCAGGATTAGCACACTTTTCTTTTTATTGAATAAAGGAGATTCATTATGTTACATCCTTGTTATTAGAAAAGTTCATCAAATGGACAATTTGGTGATTGCCATCACAGGCAATACTGATTGTTGGAAGGTTTTGCCCTACCCTAAGGTATTGGAGGAGTTGAAGGAAATCTCTGTTCTGATGATACAGAGCAGGTGGAAACTTGATGAATCCAGCCCCCTCAGATTTTCCCCCAAATAAGTAGAATCTCTGTTGCTTTATCTACCCTCACCTCCTCACCATCAGTGCAGGAGACGTTCTCATGAAAAAGGAAATGTGGCTGGGCTGTGTTTGTACCATGGCAATTCACAGGAGGCTGTTGGCAGCCAGATATAAGAAAGAACCATCTTCGTACCCTAACGGTGTATAAATGAAAATATTTTGATTGCCATCATGTAACTTTGAATCCTCAATAAGGCTGTAGCTACCTTAATAAATTAAGAATACACCTTTAAACTTCCTTTTGTGCTTCATTTCACATCAGATGTAAATGAGTGTGATGTTTTCCCGGGTGTTTGTCCCAATGGACGCTGTGTTAACAGCAGAGGTTCATTTCACTGTGAATGTCCAGAAGGACTAACATTGGATGGAACCGGTCGAGTGTGTTTAGGTAAGAGCACAGTCATTTCTCACTGTTTCTTAGCTCTAGCTCTCCTGTTCTTTGCTCTAAAACAGTTCTGTGGTTTCTGGAATGCATTGTTCCGTGAGAGGTTTTTTTTTAACGTGCACGTTTATATTTTAACTGTCGTCTGTTTAATACCCAAAACTTTGCACCAGCTTCGGCAGATCTATACAAGAGCTGCTAACCTTTTCTCCACAGATAGACATCTGGCTTAGGGCTTGTCTTCACTGCAGTGTTAGCTCAAGGTCTAGCTCAAAGTCTAGCTCAAGTGTTGCCTCTAACCCACTATTATAGTCATGTGGTTCTTCTGATCAATGAGTCAGTGTTAATATTACATTTTATAGTTTTCTAATGGCCAAGTCCTGAACCTGTAAGCAAATCCTGTGGAATAGGACTTCTTTCTCTCACTCCCCCCAAAAATTGCAAATGTGATAGGGGATGTAATTTTTCTTCTTTGAGTGCTTGCTTATATCCATTCCATGCTAGTTGTGTGTGCATACGACATGCACCAGTGCCAGAGATTTTTCTCTCAGTGGTATCCTTAGGGCCAGCTCTTATGCCCTCTGTAGTGGCATGCATATGTGCTGGTATAAAAGCGCTGCCAGTCCCCCTCCCTCTCAGTTCCTTCTTACCATCAGTGACTATGCTGGAATGTCTTTGCCTCGGCAAGCCTTTAACCAGTGATTTTTCATGTAGTATAAATAGTCTTTAATCACGTTTGTTTAGTTAAAATTCATAGTTTAAGTGTAATTTATTCACGGGGACTTAGCCCCATGGATGGGATATGCCCCGGGTTTAACCATGCGCTTCTTGTAAAAAGCCCAGGCCTGTGATCAACCCTCACCAGAGCTACTTGAAGTGCCTGGGTGAGACCTACATTCACGACAAGTGCAGGATCTACAAGAACTTTACATCCCATGCAAAAAAGGACCTGAACATTAGGCTAACAGCGCTCCTGATGGAGTCAGTCCTCAGACCAGTTTCTGAGCCGGGCCACTCAGATTCAGTTCCCAGTACATCGGTGTCTTTCCCAAGCACTCCTACTACACCAAGTTCATCCTGGCACTAGTCACTTTCCCTGGTACTGGAGAAGTGACAGAAAAAGACACTCGGAGAGGGTGCTCCCCAACCCCTAAGGCAGCCAGTTTGGGAGCAGGGGATGTGCTGAGACCCACTTTGGGCTGCTTGTCTTCCCTAGAATTTGGGTTGGCTGCAGTCTCACCACTCAGAGCTCCCAGTCCACCTGGGACCCACCTCCGACTCTGGGCAGTGGCAGGGGCCCTTGGCACCTCACAGTGCCATCCACGCCCGAGGCCTTTCAAGCAAACAAGGACCTGCTTTCACTTGTGGTGTTGCCTGCCCCTCAGGAGGATAGACTCTCATGCCAGGATCCCATGCCAGGGCAGTTGGCCAAGAGAGAGTCAAGGGGCAATACCATGATGGGTGCTCCACATAGGTTCTAAGGAGCTGGAGACAAGGTGGGCACCACTATGGTCCTCAGGCTCAGATATGGAGAGAAAAGAGAGTGCCTACTCAAAGGCCATGGTTACCCCAATATGGCTGCAGGATTCCCCCTGGCTCTACCACTGGGCTCATGGCTATCAATGCAATGGCCCTGGATCATGGCAGTTCTGGAACTCAAGATTGCAGCATCCTCAGTCTGTCTCGAGGACATCCGAGAGATGCTCAGCAACAGTGTCATGTCCAGACTCAGACAAGGAACCGGACCAACCAGGCAGGGGAGAACCCCAAAAGGAGGCTATCCCAGCTACGGGGGAATAGTCACCAACTTCTCCTCCACTGGCCTCTTTGTCATCGCCACCTGATAGGGCAGTAACGAGTTAATCTGCCACAGTCCCGCAGGATGTCTATAGGGCACACCAAGAGCTTCTCAAGAGAGCAGTGGTGAATCTAGGCCTGGAAGCAGAGGAGTTGAAGGAGCCAGCTGACTTGCTCTTTGATATTCTAGCAGCAGCAGCCCCTTCCAGAGTGGTGCTTTCCATCCATGAGGGAGTCATCAAGCTGGTCAAGGCCTTAAGGCAAAGCCCACATTCTCTGCCCCCTACATCTAAAAGGGCAGAGAAAAAATATTATGTGTCTGCCAAGGGGTTCAAGTAGCTCTCCTCCCACCCAACCCTGGCCAAAACAACTCAGTGGCCAAAACAATGGCATCAGCAGTGTTGATGTGAAGAGCCTTGTGGCTGCAGTCATTTGGGCTATCAGCAGAGGTCCAACAGTCCATCCTTTGATGACACAGATCTATTCTCTGACCACACAGATGTCAGGCTGTGTGGCCTTAAGAATCTAGGGCCACACTCCGCTCCTTAGGGCTATGCACCCACCAGCTTACAGGAAGCATTTCAGGGCCCAGCAACAACAATGGTTCAGGGGTTAGGGTAGGAGCAAGCCCTGTTAGAGGAGAAACAGGAACTATAAGCACCGTCAGGATCATCCTACCGCCACTGCACCTCCGTCAAGCTTAGGTCACTATCCACTAAGCATCAGGCAGGCCTTTTGAGGGTGTGCCCAGGAGCAACCTAGGAGTCTCCTCCCAGGATCCAACCCAGTCTTCCTTGTCAAACCACCTCTTCCCCTTCTTCCTTGGATGAGTGGCTATAACTTCAGACAAGTGGGTCCTAAATACTGTTGCAGTGGGGTACATCCTTCAATTCCTCCTTCTCACCCACCTATCCCTATCTCTGTTCAGGATCCCTTCTCATGAGCAACTCCTCGCACAGGAGGTACAAGCCTTCCTGTGAGTAGGGGCTGTGGAGGAAGTTCCCCTACACCTGAGAGGAAAAGGGTTTTACTCCTGTTACTTTCTAATTCCAAAAGCCAAAGGAGGCCTGTGACCCAAACTGGACCTGTGTTGCCTCAACAAATATCTCAAGAAACTGAGGTTCCATATGGTTTCACTAGCCTCCATCATTCTCTCCCTGGATCCGGGAGATTTGTACATCACTCTCAACCTGAAGGACGCATACTTCCATATCTCCATATTCCATGACCACGGGTGCTTTTTGTGCTTCTCATAGTGAGGAACAACCACTACCAGTTTACAACCCTCCCATTTGGCCTATCGACTGCACCAAGGATATTCACAAAATGCCTAGCCGTGGTTGTGGGCATGGGTCACAATGATCGTGCCAGCATGACCTCGCCAACATTAGTTCAGCATGGCGGTGGCAGCCCATTAGATATTCTCGGTCCACCCAGACTTTATCTCGCGGGATTACGGTTGGTTGTTACATCTGGACCTCAACTCCTTGCATCTGATGGCATGGTTGCTGCATGGCTAAACCAGGATGAGCAAGCCTGTTCCGCCCAAGTCCAGAAAGTCCTGCTGGAGAGCAGGAAGCCCTCTACTAGAGCGACTTACATGGTGAAGTGGAAACGCTTCTCCAGTTGGGCAATGGAGCATAGCCTCTCCCCACCTCAGGTACTGATACCTCATATAGTGGAATACTTACTCCACTTGAAGCATCAAGGCCTAGCACTATTGTTGATCAAGGTGCATCTAGCAGCTAACTCAGCATTTTCCCTGCATAGCCAAGGAAGTTCAGTCTTCTCTCATGAGATGACAGTCAGATTCCTGAAAGGCTTAGAAAAACTCTTCCCACAAGTCAGAGACTCGGTTCCTCCATGAGACCTTAACTTAGTTCTGTCCAGTCTCACGGGGCCTGAGCCCATGAAATCCTGTTCTGTTCTCCATTGTGTTGGAAAGTCTCCTTCCCGGTGGCAATTACATTGGTGAGGCATGTCTCTGAAATCAAGGCTCTAATGTCAGGACCTTCCTATACTGTATTCTTCAAAGAAAAGGTTTAGCTGTGACCTCACCCTGCATTTTTACCAAAGATAATGTCACATTCTCATGTCAAGCAGGACATCTTCCTACCAGTGTTCTTCCCAAAACCACACCGCTTTAGTGAGGAAAGACACCTACGTATTTTGGATGACAGGCAAGCATTTGCTTTCTATATAGAAAGACCAAGCTCTTCCAGAAATCCACACAGTTCTTCATTGTGATGGCTGAGCAAATGAAAGGTCTATCAGTTTCTTCAGAGGATTTCCCCTTGGATCAACTCCTGCATCTGTACTTGCTACGAACAGGCAAAGGTCACACCTCCTGCCTCTCTGAGAGCCCATTTGACAAGAGAACAGGACTTTTTAGCGGCTTTTCTAGCACAGTTCCCAATACAGAATATTTTTGCAGGGCTGCAACATCATCTTCGGTTCACACCTTGACCGCTACGCCATCATACAACAAGTTTGAGATGATGCAAGCTTTGGCAGGGCAGTATTACAGTCGGCATGTCTGTGAACTCCTGACCCACGTCCAGAGGTACTGCTTGTGTGTCACCTAGTATGGAATGGACATGAGCAAGCACTCGAAGAAGAAAAGACAGTTTCTAACCTTTCATAACTGTTGTTCTTCTAAATGTGTTGCTCATGTCCATTCCATGACCCACCTTCCTTCCCCTCTAACGGACTTCTGCAAGAAGGAACTGAGACGGGCCTGGCAGCACCCTTATACCGGTGCATATGCACGCCACTGCAGCGGGCACTAGAGTCAGTCCTACGGATACCACTGAGGGAAAAATCTCTTTGCGCATCAGTGCATGTGGCATGCGCACACACCTAGCATGGAATGGACATGAACAACATATCTTGAAGAAAAATAGTTACGAAAGGTTAATAACTGTCTTTTATCCCCAATCTAGAAGCAGGGCATGGCATACCCTTGTAGAAAGGCCAGTACTTCTGGGTTAGGGGAGGAGCAGTGGACATGATCTGTCCCTGCCTCATGTACAGTGTGTGACATATCGAGCCACGCTGTTCTAGGCCATCTGGACCTTCTAGAAGGTTTTCAGTTTCTATCTGAAAACTCAAGCTGGTTCAGAATGCATTGTTCTGCTTGTGGCAGAATATGTTATCAGTGCATAGTAATCTGTGCTGTCTGTCTGTTTCCATGTGGAGTATAAGGTAATGATTTGACCTATAAAGGCTAAATGATTTGGAATCTGCCAGCCTGAGAGACTTTCTCTCTCTGCATGCCATACTGCCACACTTATTATCAGAAAAAGCCTTTGATCTTGATTCTCCCCATTGTAAAAAATAGGGCCTGCTTGCAAAGCATTTTCTGTAACGGACACTTTCCTTTGGAATGCTTTGTCCCCCAAGGTCTGAAATAGCCTGCATATGTTGACATTCTTTGCATGCTGTGAAGCCCATCTGTTTTCAGGATGTTGATGAAGGGCTGAAAGGAGACAGTTGAAGGTGGGATTTGTTTGGTGGGGATTTAATCTGTACTGATCATGTGAATTACGCAATCTAATGATGTAGGTGGAGGGGTGAGGAAGAAGTACTGCTGTCTTGGTTAATTTTTACTTTGTATCTCCTGTATTACTATGTTTTTAAATGTGTGTCAAGAGCTTTGGATGGGCTCCATTTGGTCTGGAATTTATATAAACTGAAATCTAAATAAACAAACAAATATAAATATGCTTCAGAACTTTACCACGTGGTGTACAGGCCCTGTTCCCTATCTCGCCATGATGAGTTGTGAAGACTCAGTGCAGCAATTCCCAACACTATGAGGGGAGTTCCCTTACTCAAGGGTTTCTGTAGCTTTTGTATCCTTACGTAAGCTAACATGTTTTAAGCAGCTTTCGATCTTGATTGCGTACATATACCTCAGTGCTTAGATACTATAGTAACGGGAACTGTATTAAAAACAGAGATAGAATCAGGAGTTGGATGCAAGATCTGAATTTTTTCCAGTAGAAATGAGAATATCAATGGATGTACCTATTTGATATTACAGAAAAGGAACATTTTTTTTCCATTAGAGAATCTGTATTTTACATAACTGAGAAGCTATAAAAACTGCATTCATATGCCCAAACTCTTATAGAGTATTAAATAAGACTTTTAGCTTGTAATTTAAATGGACATTTATTGGCAAAAGCTTGGCAAAATGCAATAATTGACTTCAGGTGATTTGTGATTAAGTACATGTTTAAATTAAAAGTCTCTTCATCTCTGTTCAACAGCTGTGAGCTTCACACTGCTTCTTGCAAATTCCCTGTTTGGAAATGGTACCAATGGATGCAGAGGGGAGAACTGACTGCCAAAATATTGTACATGTTGAATAGATTCTGGAGTTTGTTTATATGGTTTCAGTGGAGGTAGTGCAGTTCTGGAGGCTGACGTATGAAAAGCAGCAACATTTTCACTATTTTCTAAGAAAGGAAAATTATTTTTTAAATTGAGCATTTTGTAGAAACTAGCTGATTTGCCTTTTGGATTATTGGCTCAGAGTGAAAAATGCACATACTTAAAAATTGAAACTGGGTTTCTGGCAGGTACCAGGTAAAATAATTTAAAATTAATTATGTGATTTCAATTTTTAGAAAGTTTCAGCTTGGATGACAGTGACTCTCTAAGAAATTAGCCAACTTGACATGCTCCAGTAGTTTTAACTCCTCATTTTTCTGCCATTTTCAAATTTGTGAGTTTGTAATGCTTTTTGGAGGTCTTTACTGTTTTTACTGTTTTATTGCTAAAGCCATCACATTTGCACTTTCTGTACATTTGTCCTAGGAAACTCACGTTCAGTTTGGAAGTAAGACAACCAGAATGTTGTAATAGTAGCTCACAACATGTTGCATACATTTTAAAATGCAATATCCAAAAAGAGAGAAATAGAAACAACATCCCATTGGGGGAGGACTTAATTACGGGCAAAAATCCCACCCATCAAGTCCAGGAAACAACAAAATAAGCCTGTTTTGGGCAAATCAATGGACTCAGGCAAGACAATTAAAATTATTCCCGTATGATACATTAGAGGTAATGACTTGCTTTGGAGGATGTGCACTGTAAATGAGGGCATAAGAAACCAGTTTCAGCCTCTGTTACCAGGCTTAGGGGGTTATCTTCATAGAACTATATTTCCTCTGACATAGTGAATTTGAGAGTATATCTATTTCATAGGTATGCTTATTCTTAATTTCATGTTTTGTTTTATGGAGCTCCACACCCAATCTGGCCATTTATGAGGCTCAGGCAGGGAAGCTGAGCTCTTTTGAAAATCTGACCCTTAACGCTTGATCTGACACAGGACTGTGTAGTACAGCATTACATGTCTAACAAGCTCAAGGACAGGGATTGGAGTGCAGCATTAATGGGAGCAATAATGCTCAGCTGCTCTGTTACTTATGCACAGAGGCTGGTGTAAGGCCAGAGAGAGGAGTGTGTTGCTAATCTTCTCATTATCTTGATGAGCCTTACGCCCAATCCATTTTTATCATGCCTGCTCTGCATCACACCTGGATTTGCAGGATCAAGGCCTTCATGTTTTCCTTTTCTTCTATAGCAGTCATTATGCTTCAAGGATTCTCCCCCAGTTAGAGATTCAAGTTGATCGAGATAGCAATTCTGTTCATTCTGTGTTGGCTGTAGTTTTGCTTATGCTATTAATTAGCAACAGCTGATGTGAATCAGTTGTTTGCTTTTCAGGGGGTTGTGGGGAGCTGAAGATAATGTGGATATAAGGGTAAGGAATTATTGTGGGGGTGGGAGGAATTTGAACTTTTGCATTGCTGCTAGTAGTTTATAGTAAATTATATGCTGCACTTTAGTAATTACTGTAATTCTGGGCATTAATTGTATTGTATTTTAAGTTATTTCATTTACAGCATGTGGATAGCTGCTTTTTTAGCATGATTGTATAAAAAAAATCAGAGCTTTGGTAAGAACTCAGATTATTAATGTTTTAGAGAGAAAAAAGAAACAACCCAAAATCCAGTCCAGTAAGTATAGTTTGTTCATGGGGAGGGGTTCCTTTTTCCCATATTTGTTTGCTTACAGAAAATCAGGATGTGTGTGTGTGTAATTGGCTTCTTTATGTAGTTTTGTACCATAGATTTGGCTTAGACTTTTTTTCATGCTTGGTAACACTTTTTCCAGCCTCTATTGGAAACTTTACAAGGAGTAGTGTGACGCTTATTGTTGGTGGATAGAGGTGAGAACAGGCATGAGTGACTTTGATTTTAAAAATATATGTTACAGCTTTACCTTAAGTTCACCACTTCATTTGCAAGGGTTTAACCAATAAATGTCAGTTTAAATTACCTGGCATAAGTCTTCTATTAGACTTTCTAAGCAATTTGGGCCACATCATACATTCCTGAAGTAAGTTTACTTGCTGCAATCTGCTTAATGTACTATAGTGGTTTAATGAAAGCAAGTATCTATGAGCAATGTGGTTGCTCAGTCTCATGAACAGAAAATAATTATACATCTTGAGCTGGCATGGAAACCATGAGGATTGAGTTTTCAGTTCTTATATTTGTGTTATAAATTGTTTAAATCTAAATGCATATACAATAAATTTGTATTATTTTGAAGGATTTGCATGGAAAATATCTCTCTATAAATCATGTGTCATTTTTAGCTCTTCCATCTTTCCTCATCAGCCCTTCATTTCCCCTGTTGAATATTAAAAAAAACCCAGACAATGTTTATTAAAATCTAATTTTCAGTCTAGTCTGACATATGACAAATTAATGCCACTTATTTGGAACTGTAGATTAGTTTTCTCTCCATGTCAGCAATGCTCTTTGTATCAGGGTTGTCTGAGTTGTGCTACTTACATAATGGATTTGTCTTCATGTTTTTCCTTGCATGCAACAGTCCCCCTTTTCTGTAGAATTACACTTAGGTTTCTTAAGGTCTGCTCTAACTCCCATTGAGGTAAATGAGAACTTTTCCATTAACTGAAGTCAGTGACAAAAGTTCTGTTGGTGAATGGGCATAGGAACAGGTCCTTAGTACTTACACTAATCACTTACTAAATCATACACTTGTACTGGCAGAATTCTGGAATGCTAACGGGGGCATTTGTCACAGATTTGTCCATCAGATTTCAATCTGGATGTTTAGAAAATTAAATTTGTGGGAGGAATCAGAAATGGAAAGGGAAATTAATACAATTAAATGCAGTGTTATGAGCTCAGAAGAGTCAACCAGCCATTGTTCTTACCTTTCTTGCTCTGTTGAAAGAAATAAAGAGGAAGATGTTAGGTTAGTGACAAATTTTGGGATGTGCTGTTATGTATTTTCTTGAAACTTCTATAATTCATTGCAGAGATTTGACAAGCCTCCTCCCCCACTCCTTGGGCCTGTACAACTAGCCAAATAAATCTAGGAAGTGGGTATTTTCAATATGCCTGGAGTCAGTAAATATATGTGGATGTCTTGGTGATGACTCATCTTTCAGTAAACTACTGAACCATATGGTAGAAGCTTATAGTAGTGTGTTGTCAACATTTTTATTATGAACACTGTCAGGTATTCATAACTTGGATTTAAAAATTCCCCTCCAGGCTAGAAATGACCGTTCAGGGACTCAGCCATAAAATGAAATTTTCATATTAATTTAATCCTTTAAATTAAACAACTTTCTTAAAAAGCCATTTGTGTTATTTCTTGTCATGATGGAAAAATGCATAAGAAATTGGTGAAAACATTGACGTTCTGACATAGTCTGCTGGGAGATTTGTGGGATGTTTACTGTGTAGGACATTGTACAACTTGATTTTAAGCATGGATGAAACAGATGAGCTTGGAAAAGTGTACACAGACCATTTGTGCATTAAAGCACACACATGCACACCCAACTACATATGTAAATTAGAGATGTAATACTTTTCTAGACAGTACAGCGTGCAAATGTGGATTTTGCAGGCCCAGTTGGTGTGTACCTTTTTGGTAGACTCACCCAATTGTGTACACACTAGAAAATGTGTCCCTAAATGTGTCCATAAATGATCTTCCATTAAACTTTTCTAGGTTTTTGTTGTTGTTACTACTTTGAGCTATTAACACAAGGCCAACAAAAACCAGCAGAACCTGCACCAAATTTTGTTTAAACTTATACCTAAAATCTTCTGAATTTTTCATGTTATTAACCCAATATCACAAATTTTAAAGAATAGTTCTGATTTTTAATATATATGCCATACTATATTTATAAATTAGAATATGTTTGAACCATGGATAAATATACTTCAACTTCCTACCATATACACAAAGAGAGTCGAGGGAGCACATACATGTCATGGCAACAGTATATCTTGATGTTGTAATAATACAAAGGCCATAACATTTGCATTGAAACTTCGTCATCTGCACCTCTCTTTCTGGAAATACTTTTACTCAATGTGAAACAAGACATATCTAGTAATCCATGAATCATGTAACATTGGCAACTGTACTTACACATCTGTGTATTCAAGTGATGTAATATCAGATACAAACGTTGGAGTCTCAAGTACTAATCTGATCTTGTACTTTCTCTCCTGGGAGCGATAAAAGGCTGAATGTCACACATGCATAATTCAGACACAGCTGTTTTTTTAAAAAAGTCATTACATTTAGCAAGCAGTTATTCTGTAACCTGGTATAATCGCCTTTGTTGTATAAAATGTGCAGATCTCCGCATGGAGCGATGCCACCTGAAGTGGGAAGAAGATGAGTGTGTTCAGTCTGTGCCTGGCAAGTTTCGTATGGATGCCTGCTGCTGTGCTGTTGGTGCTGCTTGGGGCTCAGACTGTGAGGAATGTCCGAAGCCTGGCACCAATGAATATGAGGCTTTGTGCCCGAAGGGGCCTGGCTTTTCCAACAGAGGAGATGTTCTAACTGGCAGGCCATTTTATAAAGGTAAAATCCATACTTTGCAGCACATTGCCTACTGGAGCTGAAAGTAGGTGTTATTTGTACCTTTCAGTCCTTTAAGGGAAAATACCAGTGTTCGTATGATTAGAGATGTTAGCAATTATATAACCTTAAAATTCAAACATAACAAATATTAGCTAAGAAATAGTCCTCTCCTTCTCCTCTGTGTGTGGAATGTGTTTTGTGGCAGCATTTTGGACATACTGAAGTGGGGATAAGATGAGAGTCTGGGAAGCCAGAGAGGAGAAGTTTATGGTAGTCAAGGCAAGAGATTAGGACTGGGTCAAGGTTCTCGAGCATGTGAGTGGAGAGGGATGGATATGTTTTGGAGATAATGTTGTAGAGGAAAAACCTACAGGATTTAACAACAGCATCCATTATGGATGAGAAGGAAAAAGTGTCCAAGATGATACTGAAGCTGAATATTTTGGACAGAGAAGATAGTAGAGATAGTACCAGCAGTGATAAAGAAAGGAAGGAGAAGGCCACTGCCTCTGCACGCTGCCTAAGTGGCTCTTGCTTTCTCCTCAGACTGAGAGGGTTAGAAAGTGCCTGAGGAGCTGCAGGTGAGATGTTTATTGATGACTGAGTGAGGCCTGGGTTAGGGAGGGAGAACTGTGCATTGTTACATTCTTGGAAGGTATGTGTATGACGGGAAGTGGGGCGGAGGGAGGTGAGAAGGAGAAGAGGACAGAAACACCAGTTTCTCCCTCCCAGGGAACATGGAAGACTTAAAGTAATAAGGATATCTTTACCTTTTCTGTCCTAATTTCATTTTTATACAAGGTGAGATGATTCTGATATTTTTAAACACGCACATATACAGCAAAACCTTTGTCTTGAAATGTATGATATTGTGTTGGGGAATGTTAACATGATGTCATTATGCGTCACAATTAATCAGTTTTGATAGTTGTTACTGTCCTTATTCAGGTAAAACGCCTATAAAATTAAGTGGAAGTTAGCCTGAACAAGGTTTAAGACTAGGATTTAGCTCTGCTTTTCTCTGCCTTTCGTTTTCTCTTATAGTTGCACCAGCACTTCCCTCTGCCCATATTGATGTCTCCAGGTTACAGTTTATACAGTGTCTTATAATGGATGCGTCTAAGTTACGGGCATTCTTCCAGTAGAATGGTACCTATAAGTAATGTGGAATGCTCATCAGAATGTGTTTAGGGCTTGACTGGCTATTGTGTGTACACAAAGTACCCTTTGTGCAAGGTCTGTTATAGTTGCCATCCCTGTACTATGGAGCATGTGGTCTGCTCTCTCCATACGTTCTCCAAACATACTGTTTTGCCCCAAAGAGAGAGAAAGTATGGGAGGCACAAACTCTCTCACCAAGTTACACCTGGCCAGCATTTCTCCACACTGCTTCTTTCTCAGGCTGTATCTTACAGGTACTAACTATTCCACAGGGTTTCCTCATCCCATTTCCTACTTCATTATGAATTCAGAACCTTGCATTGATAGCTGAAGTTCAGTTTCTAGAAGAGTGACTTTCAGCAGCAGGAATGAAGCTACAAGGTCTACAAAATCTTACCCAATGCCAGGTCTGTTTTGGGGTACCTCAGAATAGTACAGTTTGTCCAGATAACAAAATGATGCTCAGTACACATTGTGTAGAAAGGAATGGGAAATTAACACTCTCAACAAAGTTTCTTTGTTTAATCATTTAAATATTCTGTTTTTTTCACTTCATAGATATTAATGAATGTAAAGTGTTCCCTGGTATGTGCATGAATGGCAAATGCAGGAACACAATTGGAAGTTTCAAGTGTAGATGTAACAGTGGGTTTGCTTTAGATATGGAGGAAAGAAATTGTTCAGGTAAGTCTTACTTTTTTCCCAGTATTCAAAGATTGCTGCAGCCATTATGCTCAGTATGGCAATCTAAAAACTTACTATCCAGATCAGTGTTTCCCAACCATGGCACACTGGTGTACCGTCAGGCCTGAGCAGGTGTGCCACGGAATTTCTTGAAAAACTACTTGGAGGGTTCTGAGTTGGCTCATGAATATTCATGAGTTCATTTGGAAACTATATGGTGGTGTGCCTCAAAATAATTAAAAGGTATCAAGATGTGCCATGGCAGAGAAAAGTTTGGGAACCACTGATCCAGATCTTGCTGTTCTTGAGAGTTTTCCCCTAGTAATAAAAGCAAAATTTGGCTGATAATGTGAAGCTTTTGAGCTTCTCTTCCAATGAGTGATTCTCTAATAATTGTAATAGTCTTCTAATTTATTCTCATACATCAAAACTTTGTTAAATTACTGTTAAAATTGCTTGAGTCAAATTCCTGGAAATGAAATCACTAAAATTCAGGAAAATCACCAGTTAAGGCAATATTACCATCCAGATTAATTTAACTCATATCCCTTACACCTAGGCATCGCAACACCAGGTGGACTCAGAGACTCCTTACATCCATCATAAACTCACTTTCATTTACAAAGTTCATTTTCATTCACAGCCACTCAAAATAAACATACCCAGTTCCTTACAATCACACTCAAATATGACATCTGATTTTATACTGACAGATATGCAATATGTATTATTGCTACTTAAAAAAAATCTAAGGTCAGAGTTAAGCTAGTAAATTTGTGTGACTGAGGAACTGGATATGTGCGTTGTAGGTGACAGTATAGTGGAAATGATAGGGTTTTATTCTGGAGCTGAGGAGTGTGAGTGTGAATTGAGGTTGGTCTGAATGTTAATGTTGCCTTAACTGGTGTTTTCTTTGTTTTCCTAGTGATTGTATTGGTGGAAAATGCACTTGAGCACTTATTTTTCAGTTACTGAGAGGTCAGAAAACATTTATTCACAGAAGATTTTTTTCCCCTCTTTTTCACTATTTTATTCAGATGAAAATTTTATGTTGACCAGCTCTAGAGCTAATGATCTTTTAATGTGTTTTTGAGTTTTAAATTACTAACAAAATGGGTTTAGTGTGTAAAATCTGCAGGAGGCCAACTGTGCTGTGACACGAGAAGCCCACTGTCGTGAATTGTTGTCCTGCAGACCTCTGCACATTTTTATGTGGTGTATGCCTTACTGTTGTGTTGAATAAAGGGGGTGAGAGGGAATGAAATTGAGGGAAAGGAGAGAAGATTTTATCCATGATGGGAGTGTAAAAATGTGAAGTGTTTAAAGACTTCCTCTTTTCTGTGTCTCCCCATGTCTTGCCTCACTCCTGCCTCCCCAATTCCATGTGTGTCTGCCTCCTGCGTCTCCTCTATAAACACTTGGATTTGTGCACTCCTAGTTCGCTGAACCACCTATCCGAATACCTCCTCTCTGCAGTCTCCTGACCACTTCAGTTCCTCCCCCCAACCACTTTTATGCCCCATGTACTCTGTTCTCATCCTCCTTACCCCTTCTTCCTTGGACCTCATAGAGAACTACACCAGTTCTCTGCCCCCCAATCCTCTGCACCTCTCCAGGGCTCCTCCATTAATCAGTTCAGTGTTCTTCTCGTCCATCTATAACCCCATTCTCTGATTTCTATTCCACTTGTAAACTTTTTATATTTTTCCATTGTTTTACACTTATTACATTTTTTTAAAGTAATTAAAAAAAGAAACTTCTATATATAGAAATAGTGAATGGGGTTGAGGACTGAAGGTGTAGTGGAGAGCACGAACCAGGGGAGCCAGCCTGGATAGAAGGAGTGAACAATGAGGTGAGGCAATAGGCTAAGGAGAAAGGCAAGCAGTCTGGCCAGTGGGCTTGGGAGTCAGTGAGGAGCATGTTGCTCAGCCCTGCTGCCCAGTTCTGCAAATCCTAGTTCCCTGTATTCCTAGCCCTGTTGCACACCCCTCTTCATACCAACTCCTCAACTACCCACCTTTCTCCCTGGCTCCTTACGTGGAGCCCTTTCAATTCACTACCTGCCTCCCATATTTTGACAAATATGCTATGTGGTTCACCAGACCTGGTTGCATTTGGACATAACTAATAAAGTACAGCAATCCAAAAGAAACACTGTGCTACACATCTAAATGTGAAAGGAGTCATTTTAACTTTCTAACTTCTAAAGAAGTTAACTTCTAACTTTCCAGAAAATTAACTTTCTATCTAGGAATAAATCTGTGAATTGAGATACTCTTGATTTTGCTTACGTAATAAATGAAAGTAATCCCCATATTACTGCAAATCTCAATGCTTCTTTGGGTATGGAGTCAACTGATACCTCCATAATAATGACAATTCCAAGAGGAGTGATAATATTCATTTTTTCCATAACTTCGCAATTCTTAGAATGGTACCTATATTGCATAAATATCATCCCATCAAAAATATAATCCTAAAATGACACCTAATAGAAACCAACTTGTAACAAGGTTTCATATCTAACTTAGATTTCTGAAGTCACCATGTTCCAAATCTTTTATGAATCAATTTATCACCAAAACCTTCTTTTAAAATATTGAATGAATTATTTATTTAAATGCCCATATCTACACTTAGATTTCACTGGAATGAGTCACTTCTCCATTTGCATGTAAAGTAGGATTCACCTTTAACTATGTTTGATTTTTCTTTCTCTTCATTTAATGTAAAATAGATATTGATGAGTGTCGTATTTCCCCGGACCTTTGTGGAAGTGGTACCTGTGTCAACACTCCAGGCAGCTTTGAATGTGAATGCTTTGAGGGCTATGAGAGTGGATTTATGATGATGAAGAACTGTATGGGTAAGTGTTGTCAGAATGTACTGCAGTCCTTTCATTTACTGTTTCGATGCCTGATATTTCAAACTGCGCACTAATGCACACCTAATTAGCATGCATAGTTACTATGTATGAATGTATAAATCAGCATAAGCATGTATAAATCAGGTCTGAGTGTGCACAGATGTGCACTTAATGGTACAAATACCTGTATTTTGCATGCAGTTGTGGTCATTGTCTATCTTAATTAGGTTTACAATTCCCTGCGCACATTTTTGCACATTCACATATTGGGAAATCCTAGAAATGGAAGTCTGAAAGGGCCCATGGGAGGTTAGCTAGTCCAGTACCGCACACTGAGGGAGGACCAAATAGAACTGGACCATCCCTGACAGGTGTTTGTCTAAACTGTTCGTAAAAATCTCCAGTGATGGAGTTCCACAATCTCTCTTGAAAGTCTATTCCAGAACATAACTATCCATATAGTTAGAGTTTTTCCTAATATCTAACCTAAATCTTTTTTGCTGCAGATTAAGCCCATTACTTCTGGTCCTACCTTCAGTGGACATGGGAACAATTGATTGCTATCTTCTTTATAACAGTCCTTAACATATCTGAAGACTGCTGTCAGGTCGTCCTTCAGTCGTCTTTTCTCAAGACTAAACAAGCCCATTTTTTTAACTTTCCCTCATAGGTCAGGTTTTCTAAACCTTTTATTAGTTCTGTTACTCTTTTCTTGATTCTGTCCAATTGTCCACATCTTTTCTAAAGTGTGGTGCCCACAACTGGACACAGTACTTGATCTGAGGCCTCACTAGTGCCTACTAGAGTGGGACAGTTGCCTCCTGTGTCTTACATGCAACACTGCTGTTAATATTTCCAAAAATTATATTAGCCTTTTTTTCAATTGCATCACATTGCTTACTCTTATTCAATTTGTGATCCACTATAATCTCTAGATTCTTTTCAGCAGTAATATTACCTAGCCAGTTGTTGCCCATTTTGTACTTGTGCATTTGATTTTTCCTTTCTAAATGAAGTACTTTGCCCATGTCTTTATTGAATTTCATCTTGTTGATTTCAGACCAATTCTCTATTTTACCAAGGTGGTTTGAATTCTAATCCTGTCTTCCAAAGTACTTGCTCCCTCTTCTCTTGGTGTCATCTGCAAACTTTATAAGCATACTTTCCACTCCATTATCTAAGTCATTAATGAAAATATTGAATACCACCAGACCCAGGATTGACCCCTGTGGTACCTCAGTAGATACATCCTCCCTGTTTCAGAGCAAGCCATTGATAACTACTCTTTGAGAATAGTCTTTCAACCAGCTATGCGCCTACTTTTTGGTAATTTCAAGTTAGCCACATTTCCATAGTTTGCTTATGAGAATGTCACGCAGGACTGTGTCAAAAGGCTTACTAAAAATCAAAATATATATCTACTGCTTCCCCCTATCCACTAGGCCAGTAACCTTGTCAAAGGAGAAAATTAGGTTGGTTTGGCATGATTTGTTCATGGCAAATCCATGTTGACTATTACCCTATTATCCTAGGTGTTTACAAATTAGTTGTTTAATAATTTGTTCCAGTATTTTACAGGTATCCAAGTTAGGCTGTCTAGTTTATAATTTCCCAGGTCCTCTTTTTTGTTTAGGACAGGTACTATGTTTATGATGGGTTTGTTTAAGATGGGTATTATGTTAGCCCTTATCTATTCTACATGAGTTCTCAAAGCTAATCGTTAAGGGTTCTGAAATTGCTTAAGCACCAAAGGATGAATTTCACAAGGCCCTGCCGACTTGAATGCTACTAACTTCCCTAAATATTCTTTAACCTGTTCCTTCCATACGTGTAACTTGCCTAAATATGTTGTTTGGTTAGTACTCTGGTGAGAATTCAAACAGAAATCGCCTTTGCCTGCTTTCTGTTCCTTTCAGAATATCTCCTTCTGAATGATTGAACTTCATAGTTATTTCTTACAAAACAAGAGAGTAGAACTCATTCAGGAGCCATTACTGTACAATTTCATTGCTTACTATATTACAGGAGATGGAGAAGAGCAATTATTACTTCAGTGAAGCAGCCCCCTTCTCTGTGAGCCTCAGATTCTGAGTTACCTCCTGATGCTGACAATTGTTTTTCCCGTCTTTTCCCTCTCATTAACTGTTCTTTAAATGCCTGTAATGTTTCCCTTACAGACATAGATGAATGTGAACGTAACCCTCTCCTTTGTAGAGGTGGCACTTGTGTGAACACAGAAGGCAGCTTTCAGTGTGACTGTCCTTTGGGACATGAGTTGTCACCATCACGTGAGGACTGTGTGGGTGAGTTTGTTACCTGAGAATGGCATATATCTGTGGTATAAGCGCTGCTTGTCATGGACAAGGATGTGGCTCCAGGAATATCTACACATTCCTGTTCTTTCTTATTCCTGAATTCCTTCAAATTGAAACCACAGGGCCTGCCCCTGAAAGGTCCTCACTACACTCAGTATCTATTGACTTCAGAGGGAATTGAGCACTCAGAGCACCTCATAGACTCATAGGTCAGAAGGGACCAATATGATCATCTA
>ML675612.1:10511495-10544908 GCA_007922155.1 Mesoclemmys tuberculata | reverse complement strand
TTTATATAGAACAAGCATATCCCCCCGGAGCCTTCTTTTGGCCAGGCAGATAATATTCAGCAGCTCACAGGAGTGGACACTCAGAAATTATAAAAGAATCTTGGCAACTTTCGTTTAAAGTATATAAAATCACAGAGTAAACTGCTTCATATAACCACAAGAGCTGAGTTCCTGGCACTTCATGAAATGCAGCTCTCCTTTCTGCACATACTTGGAGTACATTTTTGCTTTGTTTCACCTCTTTTGTCATGTGTCACCTGTTCAATTGCAGTGTTGTTTTGTTCCATAGTCACTTCTAGGGGTAATTTAAAGTATAGTCTCTGTTCATGCTTCTTTAGTAACTCTGGTTTTCTAACAGCCATTGCAGAACTGGCCTTTTGAATAGCAAGTAGTTGATCTGAACAATTCTTCTTTTTCAGATATAAATGAATGCTCATTGAGTGATACTCTCTGTAGAAACGGCAAGTGTGTGAACATGATTGGAACATATCAGTGTTCCTGTAACCCTGGATACCAGGCCACTCCAGACAGACAAGGCTGCATTGGCAAGTATTGAATACCTTAGGGTGACCAGATCGGGACAGTGCCAATATTAGGGGCTTTTTCTTATATAGCTGCCCTATTACCCCCATCCCAATGTTTCACACTCGCTATCTAGTCACTTTAGAATACCTCCACCTTCATGCTTTTATGCCACCTTTCATCTATCTTTACATTTAATTTGTTTTTAGAACCAGTCAGAGCCAAGTTTTGTCACTAACCAAAGCAGCAGCTATTAGGATGCCTCTATCCTAAGAGTTACGGAAGGAGCAGATTGTTTCAGTTTAAAATAGGGGGGAACGAATGGTGTGTTGCCTTGTTGACCTCTGCAAAATAATATGAGAACAAGCATTTTCATTATAGTAACCCAATCAAATCTCAAGAGATTTAGCTAAATTCCAGATGATGGTGCTCAATTTATTTCCTGATCAAAGGCAGCAAGGGGCCCCATGTTACTGCTTTGACCTTTGATTTGCTCCTTTAACTCTTTCCCATTACATGTGCTACATACACAATAAAAAAAAAATGCTGCATTATCTCTGTAAATGCTTGGATGGGAGATTCTTTCTGCGACTTATAACTGCGATTCAGTAGTTTAACCTTTGTTTATAACAGTACTGTTATAATAATTTGTAGCATGCATATACCATTAAGTTACCTCCTGAGGGGTTTTGATACACATATGTGCTATGGTTCAGTGCTTTAACCAGGTCTTAAAGTCTCAGGAATTTTCTTTCCAGAATGTCTCCTTTTACTTTCTTTCCTTTCAAGTTCTCATCTTTATTTTCTTTGGATCTTAGAGCAAGAAAATCAACAAACCTCAACAGAAGCAATGCCTAAAAGCAGCCGCTTGCTTCCATAGATAAAAATAAGTCATGAAGGAGGGAGGGGTAATCAAAGTGTAGATCAGTGATATAAAGTGAGAATAGAAATTCAAACCAAGCTCATTGTTGAAAATGATACCTTTGCTAAATAAAATGTTAAGAAAAGATGGCTTCTCCTTATGAAAGCAGAATTGTCAAATAATAGAGTCCAAATATTATTTTCCCAGATATTGATGAGTGTATGATCATGAATGGAGGCTGTGACACCCATTGCACTAACTCAGAGGGCAGCTATGAATGTAGTTGCAGTGATGGCTATGCTCTCATGCCAGATGTGAGGACATGTGCAGGTAAGGGAACATTGTAGTATCTTCATGAGATTTCCATTTTAAAAAATCCAAGCATCATGTCCTGCAGCAAAAGAAAACATGTTATTTTAGCAGCTCCTTCTCTGTATGTGCTGTGGTGTGATCTACTTTTGTTTCAGATATTGATGAATGTGAAAACAACTCAGAAATCTGTGATGGTGGGCAGTGTACTAATATTCCAGGAGAATATCGCTGTCTTTGTTATGACGGCTTCATGGCTTCTATGGACATGAAAACCTGTATTGGTAAGTGCCTACAAGTTATATTTGAGCAGTCATGTTAATGTGTGTATTTTCTAATGATTCACGCCAAGCAGAATCAAATTGTGTAAAAAAAAAATTGTTGAAAACAAAAATGTATTGTTTTTCTTAAGAAATGACCTTAACTTCCTTCCCCCGAAGAGAAAATGTTTTTTAATATATATACATTTTAAAAGTCTTTCAAAATCAGTTTAATCTAATTTAGGATCATTAACACTAAAATGCCTTACTTCTCATCTAAGGAATACTGCAGACTATCACCGCTAGGCAGAGGTAAGGCTGTTTGGATGCCTTAACTCTTCATTTCCATAATGTAACAGATTTGAATTTCTTGAAAGTGTAACCATAACTCTGAATTTCCTGGGTTTGTAATGCTTGGTTTGGGATAATTACATCATTTCTGTAATTTTTTTCACCCTTATGTTACTGATATATACTCTCAAATTTAACTTATGAATTTCCTCATTTGACTATTTGCCATTTACCTTATTTTAATTCTTGTCCGAATATAGGGGATTTTTGGTTCCTTGTAGTTATAATCCACATTTTAATCAGGAGTAAATACTTTCATCTAGATTTTATTTATGTTTCAATTATTATTTTAATTTTAGCTTTTCTAGTGACATCTGAGGCCTAAAATATATTCTCACATATATCATTCATCATAATTAAAATAATGAACAAACCTGTAAAAATTGAAGTCAGTTTCCTGATAATTCAAGACCAGATAATAGGGCTACCTTTGTTGAATAAATTGTTCTCTGGAAGAAAGTCTTAATAGCACTGCCACAATATGACGTTCATGTCTGAGTTTTTAAATTGATTTTAAATTATTATTTCAATAAATAATCAACTTTGTAGTTCAATATCGAACTCTTTTATCCATTTTGAAAATGCTAGTGTAATTGTGAAAGAGTATCATCCCTACCTCTTTAGAGAATTGCAGAAACGAAGTAAGGAATGGTTGAAACATAGTATGTTGAAGACTGTCCAGTCTCAAGTAAACCTTGAATATTTTACTAATAGAATTAGTGATTACGTCTGACTTTCATTATTAATTTTCATAAATTCACCTGAAGGGTGAAAATATTCACTAAAAATAGATTATGCTGTTAAATGTCTGTAATATTCAAGTAATATTTAAACTATATGCACCCGCAGATGTGAATGAATGTGACTTGAATTCCAACATCTGTATGTTTGGGGAGTGTGAGAACACCAAGGGATCCTTCATTTGCCACTGTCAACTAGGATATTCAGTCAAGAAGGGAACCACTGGATGCACAGGTACAGAATATTTCCAGCATTTGTGTCAGGCCTTATAGTTTTTACATTTCCTCTTCAATGTTTTAGCCTTTGTCACAGTGGGCAGCTCCTAGATGACTTTCACATGAATGTATATATATTTCTGAGATAGATACATACATACACTAGTTTTAGAGAGAAAAATCCCATCAAGTAAGTCTAAATATAGCAAGAACAAAAGAGAAGGAAAGAGAGAGGAGAGGGAAGAAAAGCTGGTAGAGAACAGAAACCAAAACCATGTGCAGTCCTTTGATGAATCACCTAGCAACTGTATCCTACCCATTTTTCTGCAGCTAAACATCCTTTCTACTGCAAATGTGGCCTTTGATAGCTGCATTGAAGGCAACTGGATATTTCCAAAACTGTACTTCTTAGGAAAGTTGGCAATAGTTATTAAATGTACGCAAAGCTCAGATCATAGAAGAGGAAGGTTTCCCTCAGTTAGAAATTTCAATTTGCTGTTTTACGTACTGTTCTTTTGCAGTGTTTGGTTTTATTGTAGTATGGCAAGACTGATATTCATATGATGTATATATTTAAAGAGAGAGCTTCCCGACTATACATACTTTCTATATTTGAACAATTTCTGATTTTAAAGATTTTTGGTTTTCTCCCATTTATCCATTTTTTGAGTCTAATGAGGAACATATGGTCTTAGATCCTCAAAAGTACTGTCAGTGGGGACCGCTTTCCCTAATTTTTTGTGTCTTTTTCTAGCAGAGTATAATAATTAATTTTCTCTATGTTCCACAGCCATCACCTACTTCCAATAACTAAAGGTTTTTTCCCTATAACTTGGCCTTTATGGATTTTTTGTATAATTGTCAAAAACATGGGGCTAATCCTTTTTATTAATATTTGTATGTGTGCTCAGAATTCTGATGGACATATTTCTAAACAAATACAAATAAATAACACTTGTGTAAGATTACGTGAATATCAAATAAAAACCTTATATTGTAGGAAATAACAAACCCAGTTTTAATATATATTTGCAGATGAAGAAAAAACTGTTTAAATCATTACACAGTATTTTTATTTTAAAACTATGCAAGGGACATATGCAGTATGTTGGAAAAACATCACAAGTCAAGTTTCCAGTATTTCTGAAGTGTTGTCATTGAACTTTCATCAATCAGTTTGTTTTGCCTTTTTAGACGTGGATGAGTGTGAAATTGGTGCCCACAACTGCGACATGCATGCCTCATGTGTTAATGTCCCAGGAAGCTTCAAGTGCAGCTGCAGAGAAGGATGGATGGGAAATGGCATTAAATGTATCGGTGAGTGTGTAATCACTGAAGCATTTGTTTGGCTGAAAAGTTTTTAAATTGGACTTACCTGACCATTTGAAAAAAAATCATTTTATTCCTTGTAGAGATCTTTGGGCAGACAGATAAATAGAAGTCTTGAATTTCATTTATTTTTGTTTTGTTCTGTGAAGAAAAAAAGATTGGTGGCATCTAAAACTCTTGTCTATCTAGCACTTTAAGCAATTTAATATGAAATGATTCAAGTCAGAATATTTAAGTTGGCTTAAAATTTTGGAAAGTAATGGATCACTTCAGTATAGACATCTTTTGATGTGTGTCCAACATTTTTAAGTTAAATTCAATCAGTTGTAGAGTGGAGAATGAATTAAATATGTTTTCTAAAGCTTACAGGTAAATGTCAAGATGTGTAAAATGTTAAGTTCATTAAAAACAAATGGAAGAAATAAAATGTTTCATGAGATTCTGTACCAGTGACTCATAGAAGATCAGTTTCTGTAAGTGAAAGGAAACTTTAAAAGCCATCTCCTATAGTTCTATTTTTGGCTCTGCCACTGGCGGCTGGGTGACCTTGGGCAAGACATTTCAGCTCTCCGTGCATCAGTTTTCCCATCTGTAAAATGAAGATAATGATACTGACCTCGTTTGCAAAGCGCTTTGAGATTTATGGATGAAATCCATAAAAGATAAGTCATTATTATAGGACAGCACTACAGGTTAGGTTTTAGGCATCCATGGATGCAGATGGGCACTCTGTGTGATTTATCAAACTGCCCTAGTGAATCAGGTGCCTTACTTCCATGGATTTTCACCCACTTAGTTGCTGACTGAGATTTACAAAAGCACTTATCACCATCTTAAGGTAGCTAAACACCTTTGTAAAACTGATCCTGAACCTCGCTGTGGTTAAGCCACTGCTGAGGACAAGGGAAAGCCCCTCCCCCACAAGCTATTTTTGTGCAAATTATTAAGTGTCTGTCATTCATTGCCCCTCCAAGTAAAAAGGTTTGTTGTTCTTTGACTTGTTGCAAGTGTACGCTCCCCACCAATAGCCAGATAGTTTTTTCTTGCAGCAGTTCCCACCAGGGTGGCACATGCACCCTGCTCCTCCTTATGGCCCCTCCCAATGCTATGTAGGGGCAGCCTTGTCCTGTGACTCCCTTCAGTTCCTTCTTACTGCCAGAAGCCTAAGTCAGGGCTCCCTCTGTCATTCTGTCCTCACGGTTTATTACTTGCACGTCACAGCCATTTGTTGGGACTTTGACAGTGTAAATACTTAGGGGTCAGTATGTGTAGTGTGGTGTATTGTTAGTTTATAGAATTTACGCAGCATTCTTCAGATTTTAAGCACTGTTTTGATTCCAACTTCTCTAACAAAGTACTAAAATTCAAGTTATTTAGGGATGTGCCATTTGTATTGCAGTCATTTGTGCTTGGAACCACTTCATTCAGGCATATAAACTTTATTGTAAGAGGAACAATTGCAGTGAAATCTACTGTATAAGAACCAGGTATTTTCTACTGGTATTTAGCACTGGTACAGGTGTCCTCCTAGATACAATAATCAACTTTGTGTTTTTTGGTGTGTATTAGCTAACACAGGCTAATTGCAAGTGCAGCAATATTAGCTGCTATAAATATTCAGTTTTACTCTTTCTAATGTCTTGGCTTTCTTCTGCTGTACAGATCTTGATGAATGTTCTAATGGAACCCACAAGTGTAGTGTGAATGCTCAATGTGTAAATACTCCTGGGTCATATCGTTGTGCCTGTGCTGAGGGATTCACTGGAGATGGATTCACTTGTTCTGGTAAGAAAGATCTAAGAAGTTTCCTGTTAGAGTAGTTTGGCTACTGATTGTTTCCCTTTTTTAGAAGCTTTACAAAGTTAGGACTAATTCCCAAAGGTGGGGAGACGATTGTAAGAGCCTCTGCCATACAAGATGCAGGTCAAGATGCCTCCAGATCATTCAAGAAACTCGTTAGCAGAGATTCCTGACTCTCATTTTTAGCTAGTGTACCACACCTGCAGGAGGCTGATTTTCTGGCTAATATTCTTGTCTACCCTGCCCTCCTCCTCCCCCTCCCCTTACTTCCATCAGCCTATGTATTTGCTACTGACAACAGTAAACTCTCTAGCCAGGAGCACACACAACTCCAGCTCTCCATTACGCATCCTGTACCTGTTGGCAGGATCGCTGTAGCAGGGACTGCAGAGGGCAGCATCTGTTTTCCCTGCAATATGCCAGTTACAGGAGGATTTAATCATTAACATATGCAGAGAATTTTTTTTAAGTCAGGTTAGAACTGAAAAATATATCAAGCTTGTTCCTTTGCATTTGCTAATAGTTGACTTCTAATTTCTATTTTAAGACTATGGTAACTGAAATTAATAGGAAGATTATCCTGATTTTATATGCCCAATGATGAGATAATGTATTTGCATGACTACAGTTTTGTCACCATTTCCATTCAGAATGTAGATGAGCTGCAGCACCTGTTTTCTTTTAAGTACTAGCACATTTTGATGTGCGTTCAGTGACTTCTTTTGTGAATACCTCTAGAAAATGTTGTAATGGCTAGAAAGTGTAATGTTCTTCTTCGAGTGCTTGCTCATGTCAGTTCCAAGTAGGTGTGCGTGTGCTACGTGCATAGTCGCCAGAAGGTTTTTCCTGGAGCCCTCTGGAGTTGCACTTCCATGTCTTCCTTCTTACTGCCTGTGATGATCAACTGGAACGCTGTTTCTCTTGCTTCGCAAGCATCCCTTTCCTAGTTACCCATACTGTTATCTGTAAATAGTTTGAGTAGTGTTAAGTGTTTGCTTAGGATTAGATAAAATAGTTTTAATAGGTAGATCCCCTTAAGGGATCACTGTTTTCCCTTTCTTCCCAGGTCAAGTTATGCTTCAGTCCCCTGGGTATAAACGGTGCGGGGCTTGCAAGAAGCCCATTCCGGGAGTTATCCCCACACTATCTGCCTCAAGTGCCTTGGAGAAACTCAGCAGAGGGACTGCTGCAAGATTTTCAGAGACTTTCATCCCAAAACTAAAGGAGAGGATCCAGAAGTTAAAATTTATCCTCATGGAGGTGGCTCTCTGACCATCTCCAAGCTCATCAGAACTGGTGCCCAGCACATCAATCTTGATTTGGAGCACATCAGTGTCTGTACAAGACTCAGTGCTGAGGAAGGACTCTGGCTCAGGAGACCCTTGGCACTGCCGTGGGTCACCAGCACCGAGGGACACCTCAAGGGTGTGGCACTGATCTCACTCCCCTGTTCCATGAAAGAAACAGAAGTGGACAGGGGACATTTGCCAACATCCAAATCATCAGGGCGTAAGAGCTTGAGTGGGGGTGCAGCTCGTACCAAGTCACTCAGGCACTGCTGCTGCGGCCAGGGTGCCATCGACTGCAGCCCCAGAGAGGGGTCCATTGAATACAGTATTCCTGAACTCCTCTCCCAGGGTGTTTGAGGAGGAGAACTTACAGCTTCCCTGCACACCAGAGACCTTTGAGGTGGCCAGGGAGTTTATCGAAAGTATTGTGCCACCTCCACAAACATGGGAAAGAGCATCAGAGGCAGAGTCCTTGGTGATGAGGAAGCGTGCGGTGCCTTTCAAAGGGAAGCCCTTGATGATGCCCCACCAACATCTGCCTGGCCCCACTCACTGGCACTGAAAGGCACCTCACCACCCTGGTCTCCAAAGAGTGAGTGCTCGGGATCCGATTCCAAGGCAGAATCCTACTCTACTGGGCGGAGCCAGCACTAGGAGATAGGGAGGTACTGGAGTTTTGAAACTGCTCATCCCTTCTCCATGCCATGGCCATTCCATGGCCAGTGGCAGATTCCAGCACAGCGACCTTTCTGGATCTCTTGGGCTTTTCACCATTCCCAAGGATCTCCTTCAGGATGCTCACACTCACTAGCATCCAGAAGTAGATACCAGCCATCCTGGTCTGAAACTGTTCCCCGATTCAACATTGACACTGGCACTGAATATGATGACACTCCCAGCACTGACCTCAAACAACTGGCACCACAAGATCCCCTGGGCACAGAGATGCAAGAGACCGTTCTTCCAAGGGAATTGTCCTCCTCATCCCCCAACAAGGCAGTTGCTGGCTCCTCACTGGCATCGGCCATGGAGGAACAAAAGGCCCATCAGAAAGTCCTATGCAGAGTAGCCCAAAACCTGGTGCTCCAGATTGAGGAAGTCTCCGCAGGGAGGAGAGTCCTGATGATGGACATTTTAACCCCATCAGGATCACTCATAAAGACAATTCAGAATACCATGAAGGCACCATGGCAGACCCAAGCTTCCATTCCCCCAACTGCTAAAAAAGTGGAGAAGGAAGTATTTCATCCTGTCTAAGGACTATAAGTACCTCTATACCTACCCTGTTCCAGGATTCTTGTTGGACGCGGTAGTCAATGAGTGGGAAAGGAGGGGGCAAGGACCTATGCCCAAACTGAAGGAGACAAAAAGGATGGACTTATTTGGCAGGAATTTGCACTCCACCGGGGTCTCCAACGCTGTGTGGCAAACCAGCAAGTGGTGTTGAGCATCTACAATTTCAGCACCTGGGCTCCTTGCTGAAGTTCATCGAGTCCATCCCATTTGACTCCAAGAAGAAGTTCACGACCCTGGTGGAGGAGCACAAGGCAACCTCAAAGGCATCACTCCAAGGGGCTCTGGATGCGGCAGATGCAGCATCCTGCTCTATGGCTGCAGGGGTAGTGATGCACCGCAGCTCTTGGTTTCCAACCTTGGGCCTCCCTCATGAGGCCCAACAAACTGTTCAGGACCTTCCCTTCGAAGGTCAGTCCTTGTTCTCAGGACAGTCTGAATCGAACCTACATAGCCTGAAGGACTCTCAGGCCACCCTCAAGTTCCTGGGCCTACACACTCCAGTGCCCCAGAGAAGACACTTCAAGCCTCAAGAGCTCGCTTTCTTCAATCAAAGACAGGACTTTGGTCACAAGAGAGACAGGAACTATAGAAGGAAACTTCCTCAGGCTCCCTCCAGCTATAGGACAGGCCCAATGAAACAACCACTGGGCCCAAACATAACTTTTGAGGGTATGACTGAAGATGGCATAGCAACCCAAACCCTAGATCCTCTTTCACTTATTTTCAAACTGCTTATCCCACTTTTGCCATGCTTGGGCCCAAATTACATCAGACTGTTGGGTGCTACACACTGTAGAACTGGGATACTCCATCCAATTCAGCTCCCTAACACCCCCATAACCCCCACCCTCACTGTATCTCTTCGGGGACTCCTCTCACAAGCAACTTCTAATTCAAGAAGTGCAAGCACTCCTGAAGACAGGAGCAGTAGAAGAAGTTTCTTAGGAGCTAAGGGGAAAGGGTTTCTACTCCTGTTCCTAATCCCAAGAGCCAAGGATGGTCTCAGACCTATTCTAGACTTCTGAAACCGCAACAGATTCACAGAGAAGTTGAGGTTCTGCATGGTGCCCTTGGCATTGATTATTCCCTCCCTGGAACCAGGAGATTGGTATGTCGCCCTCGACTTGAAAGATGAACACTTCCATGTGTCAATTACCCCAAGACACAGTAGATTCCTTCACTTCATAGTCAACCGATCTCACTGTCAATTCACAGTATGCCTGTTTGGCCTCTTAGCAGTTCCCAGAGTGTTCACAAAGTGTATGAAGGTTGTGTCTGCATTCTCAGAAAACGGAAGATACAAGTTTATCCGTACCTGGATGATTGGCTAATCAAAGGCTGTTCCAGGGAACTTGTGGAAGCAGACATAAAATTCATAAATTCGACCTTCACCATATTAGGCCTACTGATCAACCCTGACTTCTGTTCAGAGGATAGAGTTCATAGGAGCAGTCTTAGATTAAAACTAGGCCATGGCTTACCTACCAGACTCCTAATTCCAAGCCATATGTTCCATCATAGAGGAATGGAAACGGCACCCCACTACCATGGCCAGAAACTTCTTGAAACAGTTGGGTCACCTAGTGGCATACACTTACGTAGTTCAACATGCCAGATTGTGTCTCAGGCCTCTGCAAACATGGCTAGGCTCAGTCTACTGCTCAGTCTGGGATCACATTTACAGAGTAGTCTCAATTCCTCCATCTGCGTTGGAAACACTTCAATGGTAGATCAACCCGCAATCCATCTGTGCAGTAGTCTCCTTTACTTCCCCGTCCTCCACCCTGACCTTAGTCACTGATGCTTCGGAGACAGGCTGGGGGGCCCATCTAGGACGGCTCAGGTCTCAAGGGCTTTGGTCTTGGGAAGATCTATCTACCCACATCAGTGTGAAAGAGCTGAGAGTAGTGTACCTCGCCTATCAAGCCTTCAGTACTCACCAAGAAGCCAAATGAGTTTTGATAAGAACAGACACTACAACCGTGATGTTCTATATAAACAGACAGGATGGCGCACACTTCTCTCTCCTGTGCCAGGAAGCCCTCAACCTGTAGCATTTTTACATAGTTTGCACGATTCATCTGGAGGAATCTTACCTGTCAGGGTCTCAGAATGTGCTGGGAGACTACATCAGCAGGTTGATATCCACCCACGCGTGGTCACTTCAGCCAGATGTGGTGAAAGACATCGTCCAGAGGTTGGGGATTCCCCACATAGACTTATTTGTGATTAAATCCAACTGGAAATACACACAGTTATGCTCATTCTAAAGTGACAATACAGGGTCAATCGCAAACACATTCTTCATCCCATGGACAAGTCACCTATTCTATGTGTTCCCTCCAATCCCTCTGGTTCACAAAGTCCTTCTGAAGGTCAGGAAAGAGGGTTTCTCCATAATACTGGTAGCTCTAGCTTGGCCACACTAGCACTGGTACACCACACTTCTTGAACTCTCGGTGGAGAGTCCTATCAGTCTTCCTCTAGTATCAAACCTAATCACTCAGGATCATGGTTGCTGTCCCCACATAGAATCCCTCCACCATATAATTCCCCATATTGAATTCCTCCACCTTATGGTGTGGAAGCTCCATGGCTAAACCCTCAGAAGATGGAATGTTCATAGCAGGTCAGAGAGATCCCTCATGGGAAGTAGAAAACCTTTCACTGGGGCTACCTACCAGGCCAAATGGAAAAGAATTTCCATCTGGTATACGCAGAAAGGTACTTCAACTGAACTGTATCCATACCTCTTATCCTGGACTATCTGCTGCATCTCAAGCATCAGGGCTGTTGGTGTCATCAATTAAGGTCTGCTTGGCTGCAATCTCAGTATTTCATCCTTGGGTAGCAGGCCATTCAGTCTTTTTTAACCACGTGGGCCTCAACAGGTTATTTCCTCAGATGCGTCAGCTGGTTCCCCAATGGGACCTTCACCTGGTGCTGTCAGGACTGATGAGGTCACCATTTGAGCCGTTAGCAAAATGCTCACTCCTCTACATATCGTGGAAGGTAGCCTTTCTAGTGGCCATCACTTCGGCTAGAAGAGTTTCAGAACTTAAGGCCCTCACATCTAAACTTCCTTATGTGGTCTTCAAAGAAGGTTCACCTGGACCCACACCCAGCCTTCCTTCCAAAGGTAGTGCCACAATTCCATTTGAACCAGAACATATTTCTTTCGGTTTTCTACCCAAAACCACCCGCAAACAGCTGCGAGCAGAAGCTTCATTCACTGGACATCAGGCAGACACTGGCTTTCTATATTAAAAGAACTAACCATTTAGGAAAATGCCTGAACTCTTTGTAGCAGTAGCAGCAGCAGATAAGATGAACAGCCTCCCGGTTTCATTTCAAAGAATCTCTTAATGGATTATGTCATGTATCAAGGCATGTTAAGATTTTATTAATGTACTGGCCCCAGCATTGAAAATCCACTCCACAAGGGCCCAGGCATCCTCAACAGCATTCCTAGCTTAGGTCCCATTTCAGGACATGTATAGGGCTGCAACATGGTTGTCCATCCAAACATTCACGGCACACTACGCCATTACCCAGTAAGCCAGAGATGATGCAGCAGTTGGTAGAACAGTGCTGCAATCTGTAGACTGTTGAACTCCAACCCCTCCTCCTATGGGGCTGCTTGGGATTCACTTACTTGGAATCGACATGAGCAAGAATTCGAAGAAGAAAAGATGGTTACTAATCTTTGTAACTGTTGTTCTTCAAGATATGCTGCTCAGGTCCATTCCTAGACACACCTGCCTATCCCTCATTTGGAGTCCACCAGGAAGCAGGAACTGAAGAGGTGGGGAGAGGGGAGGGTTAGCAGAGCCCTATATAGGACTCCTTGAAGGCTCAATTCCAGGGGGCTCTAGAGCCAACCCTATGGATACCACTAGGGGAAAAACCTTCCAGCGGCTGTGCACAGGGCATGCACGTATTTACTTGGAATGGACATGAGCAATACATCCCGAAGAACATCAGTTACAGAAACTTAGTAACTGTCTTTTTTTGCATATTATACCTCTCATCTACCCAATTTAGACCCAAATTTATTTCTATCCTAAATAGACAGTCTCCTTTCTGTTTATTATTGACAGTTGTTGACTTCATAAGTGCAGGATCTTTAAACTATTTTTTTAAATTGTAATAGACGTAGTTATAGTAGATAAATATGTGGTTTTAAAGTTTTTTCCCCCTACTGTTTATACACTTCATTCTGGGTCATTCTCAGATAGTTTAAAGGCTAGCATTCATCATTTTGTTTTAATTATTTTGAGAGCTAAGCATTAATTAATAGAACTTATAAATCAGATTTAGTGCCTGTTTACTTAGTCTGGATGAGCTGAGTCTTGTTTAACAGGGTAACGATGATTGCAGTGAACAACATTCCCATTTATAGAAAATGTTTATAAATCTAAATTATGCTAACAAAACAGTAAAATTTAAAGGACCAAATTTTGAAAGAGCACTTGCAAAAATTAGCATACTATGATATATACATTGAAATAATAGTGTAAACCCACAGACCCCACTGTTGTTCAGTTTGTACTTTCAAATAGTGTTTGTGTATGTATCATTTGCTCACACAGTTAATAGTGCTCAAACTTGTATGAAAATGTATTTACATTTGCATAAACGGAGATTTCATTTTGAAAATTTTCCTCTGGAAGTATTTTATTCAGAAATATTTCAGCAATATATTTTTATGATACAGGTTTATGACTTCAAAAATAAAATATCCACCTTATTGTTTATCAGAACTGCTACTAATGGGTCTGGAAAACTTACATCACTTCAAAATTTGATACTCTGTGATAAAATCTATTAATGAAAATGTAAGTGCTTGGAGTCCCAATAGGGTGGTAAAAAGATATCAGAAATTGTTGTTACCTTTGTTTTTCTATATTTCTATTCTGTCTTTCAGTGGTGTACCTGCTTTGCTTTATATCAACAAATGTTTAAAAGAATTTATTTGAATGATGAATGGAAAGAAACAGAATCATACTTTGATGATACGTCATAGAAATGTAATGGCTGCTTACTTCCCTTCTCCCACAGATATTGATGAGTGTGCAGAAAATGTTAATCTGTGTGAGAATGGACAATGCCTGAATGTCCCTGGTGCATATAGATGTGAGTGTGAGATGGGATTTGCTCCAGCTTCAGACAGCAAATCTTGCCAAGGTAAGACACCAGTATTTCTACCTCATTTTCTGAGTTTGGATTGGCTGCTGTGAAGGAAACCACAAGAAGTGCTAGAAGAGCCTCAGCCTGGAAGCAGAATACACATAACATGTTTAATATGTGGCTTCTCCAGCAAGAATTATTTTGTAGTGTGAATTATGGTGAAGCTTTCATCTCTTACGAAGTTTTCCTGGCCTTGGGCCAAGAAACCAGGAGTAGAGGTTTGGCTCAACAAGTTTGTTTTCCTTAATCATTTCTCTTGTTTTTTTCTTAGTGAATGGTTTGTGGAAAAACTCTTCTGACCACTTTTCTATTTAATACACTAATAGAGGAAGTATAAACTATGTTGATCACCACTCCATTTAATAAATGTATACAGGAAATTTAAATTATGCTGTTTACTACGACGTTTAAATTACGGCAATCCTAAAATTTCTCTTTGGAATTTTTCTTCCTCTCTCCCTCTCTGCCATATGTACTCTATTGTCTGACACACACAACTTTTAGCTGACAGTGATTCCATTCTCTGTAATAGTCATCTCTTGCTTCTTATAACAGAATCATATGAGGACTCCATTCTAGATTGATTTCCGTGTACGGAGTGCTCCAAAGCGTTTTAAATCTTCTTTTAAAAAAACTAAAATGTTAGTGGAAACCTCATGACATCTTGGGAAGTCTAAGCCTCTTGAAGAGACACTGAAGCCCAGATTTTTAAAAGCTTTCTCTAAAATTGCACCCACAATTTTGCATATGCAGACCCCCATATGTACATATATAAATCAGCTTTCTCACTGCTGTAAAATTGTAGAAACTTCTGAAAATTGGCCCTGAGAGTCCACTGGTCTGATCCACATGTTTCTACAGTATTGTCAGTAAGCTTGTTCAGGGTTTATTTTTCAGTGCAGCTTTTGCAGCTGCTTTGCATCATACTGATACCTAAACAAAAACCCTAAAATTTCAAAAGCCATGGATATATTTTGTAAGCAAGAAAATCATAACTCTTGTGACAGCCATGAGGCACATTCTTTTCTAATGATGTTATGTAATTATGTTCTTGAAAGAAAAATCTGAGAATGTTGCCGAAGATTTTGGAACACAGTTTTGGTTTTTTGAGCAATAACATTGAGCACCCATGGAACCAAACTGCAGTATACAAAGTTTTGCTGATCTGGCGAGTCCATAGGAAGGACTTTTTTTCTTCTGGGTGAATACAAATGGTTCCTTGTACTCAAGGGGTAAAATCCTGGCGATGTTGTGTATATCTGCACTGAACTTAACATATGAATGGCCATACTTGGTCAGATCAGTGGTCCGTCTAGCCTCGTATCCTGTCTTCTGACAGTGGCCAATGTCAAATGCTTCAAAGGGAATGAGCACAACGAGGCAATTATCAAATGATCCATCTCCTGTTGTCCCGTTCCAGCATCTGGCAGTCAGAGGCTTAGGGACACCTCGAGTATAAGATTCAATCCCTGACCATCTTGGCTAACAGACATTAATGGGCCTATCCTCCAAGAACTTATCTAATTCTTTTTTGAACCCACATATACTTTTGGCCTCCCCAACATCCCCTGGCAATGAGTTCCACAGGTTGACTGTTTGTTGTGTGAAGAAATACTTCCTTATGTTTGTTATAAACCTGCTGCCTATTAATTTTGCTGGGTGACCCCTGGTTCTTGTGTTACATGAAGAAGTAAATAACACTTCCTTATTCACTTTCTCCAAGCCATTCATGATTTTCTAGACTTCTATCATATCCTCACTTAGAAAAGAGATGACTAAAATGGACAGTCCCTGTTTTTTTAATCTCTCCATATATGGAAGCTGTTCCATACCTCCTAATAATTTTTGTTGCCCTTCTCTGTACTCTTTCCATTTTAATGTATCTTTTTTGAGATGGGCAGCCAGAACAGCATGCAGTATTTGAGGTGTGATCATATGATGGCTTCATATAGTGACATGATGCTATTTTCTGTCTTCGTATTGATCCCTTTCCTAATGGTTCCTAACATTCTGTTAGCTTTTTTTACTGCTGCTGCTGCACATTGAGCAGATGTTTTCAGAGAATTATTCACAATGACTTCAAGATCTCTTTCTTGAATGGCAACAACTAATTTAGATCCCATCATTTTATACATATAATTGGCCTTACGTTTTTTAATCTACGTTACTTTGCATTTATCAACATTGGCTTTCATCTGCCATTTTGTTGCCCAGTCACCCAGTTTTGTGATGTCCCTTTGTAACTCTTCGCAGTATGCTTTGGACTTAACTATCTTGAGTAATTTTGTATCATCTGCAAACTTTGCACCTCACTGTTTACCCCTATTTCCAGATCATTTATGAATATGTTGAACAGTACTGGTCCCAGGACAGATCCCTGGAGGAGACAGCTAATTACCTTTCTCCATTTTGAAAACTGACCATTTATTCCTACCTTTTGTTTCCTATCTTTTAACCAGTTACTAATCTATGGAAGGACTTTCCCTCTTTTCCCATGACTGCTTACTTTGCTTAAGAGCCTTTGGTGGGGGACCTTGTCAAAGACTTTCTGAAAGTCCAAATACACTGTATCCACTGGATCACCCTTGTTCGTATGTTTGTCGACTCCCTCAAAGAATTCTAATAGAGTAGTGAAGCATGATTTCTTTTTACAAAAGCTGTTTTGACTCTTCCCCAACAAATCATGTTCATCTTTGTGTCTGATAATTCTGTTCTTTACTATAGTGTCCACCAGTTTGCCTTGTACTAAAGTTAGACTTACTGGCTTGTAATTCCAAGGATCGCCTCTGGAGCCTTTATAAACACTTGGTATTGCATACTGGAATAAAAATCTGTGGCACAGCTGCGGCTGGCCTCAGTTAGTTGACTTGGTCTTGCTGGACTTGGGCTACATACCTGACATACCTGGTCTGGAACCTGGGCTCTGGGACCCTCACCACACACAGTGCCCCAGAGCTAGGGCTCCAGCCTGAGCTCAGACATCTACACAGCAATTTTACAGACCTGCAGCCCAAAACCTGTGAGCTCAAGTCAGCTGACTCAGGTCAGCTGCAAGGGTTTAATTGCAATGTAAACATATTATTTGTGAAGTCAGAGGAGCCAAGATATCCCCCTCTGGGCCCAGTTCTACCACCTCTGTGTTAAGCAGTACCTTCTTTTGTGATATAAATGGAACTACTCAGAGTACAGTAACATTAACTAGCAGAATTGGCCTTTGAAGAAACAGCAAGGATGAGCTTTATAAAACAAGAAAATAATAGAAACTTCACTTCAGATTTGAAAATATATTTGATTTCTATAACCTAAATTCCAATTATAAAAATTATTATAATAAATTATAAAATTATTATTTGTTCTGATTTGTCTAGTAATTTTGTGACATTGTTTTTGCAGTCCATATTTTATGTTCTGCTCTATGAACTACAGAAGTGAGGCTTACTGATGAACTCAAGAGTTATGCCAACCTAACGGTATGGATGTTTCAAGAGTTCACTATTTATCAAGAGCAAGCCCTAAAGAATCAGTCCATTTCATTCTAAAAGACCACATACTGTGTACGCATCAAGATATATTTTGTGTCTTCTGGGAAGTGTAAAGGTTGTTCCAGTATATACTTTACCTAATTCATAGGCCTCATTGCCTTGATATTGCTGGTACACAGTTCCTTCAGCTAAACTAAACATCCATTTGGTGTTTCCTCTTGAACTGCTAGAATTTTCTTCATCAGTCTCTTAGCATCTAAACTTCTTTTTAAGACATAAATCTCTTTTTACAGTTAAATTCTCAAGACTGCAGATAAATGTGGAAGAATGCTTTAACCAACAATGCCATAACTGATGCTTACAGAGGATATTAACAAATGTAATATTTGCAAAATATGCATGTATCCAGAATTAATTTTCTTACAATTTTAGGTGTCAGGAACGGCTTTTTATTTTTCACCAGGAGCTCCGAGATGAACAGCTGGCTTGTTGAGCAAAAGAGAGATTGACAACCATTTTTCTAATTCATGTGTAATTGAACAGATTAATGCATTTTATCCTGGAACAAATAAGGGTTAGGTGGCTCAGGAAACCATGTTCTCTGGACATAAACTATGTCTGTAATTGACTCAGCAATCTAACAATTTGTCAGTTTTGATTGCTTGATTCTGAGATATATTATTGTTGAAAGGAGGTGTTTCTCTGTCCAGAGAGACAATTGTAATGGTACAATGTTGTTACCCTTCAAAAACAGCAAAAGGTGCCTAGCACCTCTCAGGAACAGTTTCTTTTATTCAGCTAGAGAAAGAATGTATCAAATTATCTGTCCCAGTGATCTTCTAGGTTGTGTAGGGAAATACAAATTTCAACATGTGATTCCTTCAAAACAGTGCTCTGCAGGTGTGGTGGTTGCTGTGGGTGTGGTTAACAGCAGCGATCTATTCCCAAATAAGATTGAAAGGAGGGTGTTTAAACTGCAATAAAATCAACTCCCCTTTAGACAGCTCTTGAGGCCATATGACGCAGAGGTTGTGGCTGGTGCTGGTACTGGTGCTGTAGCTGGAGGTCCCCTGATAGTCTTCAGGGAATTGGATCAATGTAGGCTGAGTACACATTCTGAGTTACTAGGACTTTTGGGGGGTGTCATGAAATGCATGATCAGTGGGTAAGAGGTATCCCTTCTGAAAGTGACACTATCAGATAGCCTGATGCAATGTGGAACACATCATCCTCATCACTGTCAGAATGGCTGTCCACAGGATAGGTCCTACTATCCATTGTGTCCTAGCTGTGAATTATATACCATGAGTAGTGTGTTATATCCTCAATACAGATATGTCTATAATTGACCATCAGCAGTGGATAATTAATACACATGTACACCTCAGTGGGTCACTATGCTGTAATACTCTCTGTCTGGCATGCACTGGTTTTAACTTACAAAATAAGCGCACCAGGGTGGTTCGATTTAAATCATAATTTAAATCAGCAAACAGGAAACCTTAATTTAAACAGTTTCAATCATGTTCTGCATTTTTACTTTTGAGTTATTTTACTGAAGAAAAGTTGATTTTCCTTGGCTGGTAACCATTAAAACGTGTTGATTTTCAACTAAATATAGCCTTTTCAGTAAATTTGGTGCTTTTCCCCCTAACCAGAAGGCTATACTATAACTATACACATTATTTATGCAGTTATTTAGCATAACTTACATTTATTCAGATTCTTAGTTTTTACATTTTTATTATGTTAGAAAGTGATGGATAATGCATTTCTTTATTAGATGATTAATTTTTTATTTTTTATTTGTGTCAAGCTCTATTCTGATGGAAATTCAAATCAAATTAATTGCACAAAAACAGCATTTTAATTGTTTTATTATATAAAATAATCTTAAATGTGAAGTACATGTAAGCAAAAAGTTTATCAAAATATTTTGCACTTAAAATTACCTGATTTATTAAACAAAGGAAGTATTATTTGCAGTTAGTGAATTGAGCTGATAGGTTTTGGTCACTATGTCCTTCAAGATTTTAGAACTTGTGGAGCTCACCCTTACTCACCTCATTCTTATTAATAGATTGGAAGAGGAAAACAAGATTTTCTGCTTTTTCAGCTTCCACTTGGTTTATTAACTTTGAATGAACTAGTCATTGAACTGAACTAGTTGAATAAACTGAAATGAAAAAAATATTCTCTCTGCACCTGTGGAAAAGGCTTCTTTTGTCAAAAGCTTGTTTAGCACTTCTGCAAACCTTGGTTTCACATGCTTAGCCAGTGACTTCCACCAGTTCAGTGGTTTAACATTCTTTAAAATTTCATAGCAAACATATACTTCTTAATGTTATTTTTGTCTTCAGTTTAAATTATTTTAATATGTTATACTAAGGTTAGACCTTAAACTAGGTTGTCAATTTCAACTTTAATTTTAAATAGGTATATTTTTAAATAAAGAGCTTTAAATAAAATTCATTTTTACTTTTTTTTTTAAACTCTCATCTTATTCACCCTAGTGCACATGTGCAGTCATATTTAAACAGCCTTTACTTGCTTTAATTTTCCTTCTCTATATTCCAGGTGTTTATGAAGGTAGGAGGGGAGCATAAGTGGAGACTTTGTCTATAGCTTTGTCTATAGCTCCAGTGTGCACTTGGAGGGTCTGTCTACATAACAGCTAGACGCCTGTGGCTGGCCTGTGCCAGGAGACACAGGCTTGCAGGGCTTGGACTGGGGGACTGTTTCCTCACTGTGTAGGCTTCAAGCCCAAGCTCTTGGGTCCCTCCCACCTCACAGGGTCCTAGAGCCCAGGGTCCAGGCCGAGCCCAGAAGTCCATGCAACAGTGAAATGGTCCCTCAGCCCGAGCCCCACGAACCTGAATCAGCTGGCACTGTCTAGCTGCAGGTGTCTAGCTGCTGTGTAGACATATCCATAGTGTCTCTGAGAAGATGGGGACATTACGGCTGGGTCTACACTGACGGCGGCAAATTCGCGGTCTGTATAGACGCGCTCAGTCGATCCAGCAAGCAACGCAGGAAAGCCACCCCAGTAAGTGGAGTAGCGCTGCGTCGAAGGGAGCGCTGTTCCCTTCGACACAGCGCAGTGTGGACACCGCGCAGAGGAGACGCTGCAAAGTCGACGGGAGATACGCGAGTGATTTACGTCACTTGCGTATCTCCTGTCGACTGCTGCCGAATCGCAAAGGTAAGTGTAGACCAGGCCTATGAGTATGTTTACACAGCAACTAGGGAGTGACCAGCTTACTGCTCTTTGTTTGGTGTACTTTGCATTTTTTCAAGGGGACTTTGGTGAACCTTATGCAGGCCCAAGCATAATTCTTTCATGCCCTGTACAAACCTGTAACACGGGCCCCCTCCCACACGCACACCACAATCCCTCATCCCATACATACGTTCTCATGAGCCATGAAAAATTTTTTCTTCATGGTAATGGAGGTTGCAGCGTGTGCTGGGCCGCTCAGGGCCTCCATGCCTCCGTAAAGTGTACTCTTTTCTCTTCCCATCTGGGGGCCCTGACCTTGTGCACATACTTATCTACATGCTGGAAACTAGGAGCGTGGCAAATGATCGAGCCCTGTAATTCGTTTAGTAATATTCTTTATTTTTTTTATTTTTTTTCTTCTTTGTGCATTTCTAAAAATTCATTTAATAGTATTTTATTTTTAAAATCTTTCATTTTCATTTGGAATCATGGGGATTCATGCCTTATAACACAACTTTTCTTGTGAAATAGAAATACTGAGCATTCACTTAACATTTGAAGATTATTCATAACAAATATGACAGGAATAAGTGATGTATTGTGGTCTTTAAAGCTACTTCTCAAAAATTCCTATCTTTAACTTTATGCACAGAAATAATTAAAGTATACAAAGTGTGCATCTGCTTTTCCAGAAATTCTTTTGCTGTTACACATGTTTTTAGAGTGTTTTTAGTTGCTCTTAAGATAAGAGGTACTATTGTGATGATGAGCTGTAATTAATTGCTCTTCCTCTATTCTTTCAGATATCGATGAATGCACCTTCCAGAACATTTGTGTTTTTGGTACCTGTAATAACTTACCAGGCATGTTTCATTGCATCTGCGATGATGGCTATGAACTGGATAGAACTGGAGGAAACTGTACAGGTATACTCAATTCTATACAGAAATGGGGCAGGTTTTTCAAAGAGGTGTTCAGTCGTACCAATTCATCTATTTTTCCATTTTCTCCTCTGCATGAACATTGTAAAATCAGTTGATGACTAAATGGGCACATTTTAAACCATTTAAAAACTCTTTTTAATGAAGCACAATTAAAAGCTTCAAGCTGAAAGAATAGTATTAAAGGAAACAAGTACCCAAAAATGTTTTTCTTTTATGCTTTCATCTATATTTAGGACTTAGTCACCCTTTCCTTCAGCCTACGTACTCCTTCCAAACAATTTTTTTGTGAGCATGTATGTGTAAACATTCCTATGTGTGTGCATGCATTTTTAATAAAAGCAAAAGGGTATGAATATGGTAGTCCTTAAGAATTCATATAATATTAAGATACTAGCTGGGTTTATTATATTCACAAAATATCCCTAGTAACAGGCCTCAATCCTGGGCTGGGCTGTTTCAGCAGTTCTTCTTTCAATCCAGTACTTGTTCTCTGTTTGATAGTTGCTGGATGTGGACAAATGTGTACTAAGGAAGTTAACTTTTAAAAAAATATTCACAATTAATATGTATGTAGCAAAATTCTGTAAATGTATATGGTGTTCTACAAACACAGAATTAAACATGGTCCATGAGGCTGTTTTATTGTAATTTAGACAGATACAAGGCAAACACTTTAAGTATTAGTGTAAGAGGTGGAGCAGATTCTGAAGAGATGGATGATAAAAGCCTAAACAAAAGAAGTGAATTTTAAGGAGGTATTTGAAGGAAGAGAAGGAAGTTAATGGTGCATTGGAAGAGGCAGTTGTAAGTGTGGAGTGGCAACATGAAATGCTTCACAAAACTGAAAATGGGTGAAGTTTCTACAGTTTATTTTTAGAAATCTGAACAAAACTGTACTCCTATTGGAAGTGGTACAGAAATCAAAGTTTTATAGTAAAAAGGGAGATTTTTTTTAAACTCACTCTTTAAAAAAAAAAAAAAAAAAGGAGGGGGGGAGCGAAAGCAGGGGAGGAGCAGCAGCAATTGCTAATATAGAAGGTGTTGCGCTAGTACAACTTAATGAGTCTGGAAAGTCCTCCATTGTTTACAGCAGAAATAATCATTCTGTTATAACAGTGTAAAACACACATTGTCATGGGCTATGCAGCTTAGATACTTCAAATAAGAGTGGATTTATCTCATTCATTTTAATATTCTATTTTCTTGGATTGCCTCAATTATTATTGTTCGCCAATCATACAGTTGTGATATACTCTTTATATGGATTTCTCATATGTGTTGCTAATATGCAGATTAATATTTTGATGAGATCTATAATTAGAAAGAATTCATTTACAACATTTAAATTTTTTCCAAACATTTTGGGACTTCCAGCATTTCCTTATTTACTCAGTGCTAGATATAATATAACCTCGTTTATTCAGTTTCCAGTTAACCAAATTTCCTGGTTAATTAAAGTTGTATTATGTCCTCTGGCAGAAATTTATTCTATGCATTGCTTCCTGCCTTAGACTATATAGCAGAGCCCTGCAGCAGGACTGGGGTTCCTCAGGGCCTGCTGCCATAATAGCGGAAGTGGATAAAATGTACTTTGTTGTGGGTAGGATTGGGTGGGCAAAAAGTACCAGACTGCAATAATTTGCGGGAAAACACTTTAAAACTTTTAATACTTCAATTTAAGCAATGAATAGAAAGAGATTTGTTATCTGTTATAACAGGAGTTAAAGTGTATTTTTTTTACATGGTTAAGCAAGATTTGTTTTTCTTTCAGTGGTAAAAATTGTGTCTGACTTTCGTTTACAGATATATAATATATTAACTAACTGTTTTTGTTTAATAGCATGCGGGAATCTGTCTCTGTTGCAGGATCTAAGGTTTTTGCGGGTGGGAGCTGGATAAAAATGCAAGAAATGATGCGGGAGTGGATGGCAGTGGGAGTGGGTATTGCAGAGCTGGACAGTAGTGGGAGATATTACTATATAAGGCTATAAGGTATTCTGGTTAATTTAACTCCTGGACAAAAGTAATGTTTTATTAAATGTACAAGTGTAGAAATTGTTCCTGAATATTTGATGAATTGTAATTGCTTCAACTTCAGCTAAAAATAAGATGTTATCTTCCTCTCTCTCATTTGATCATACCCACACATCTTTCCCCTGGAAGTACAAAGTTATTCTTTTTTTTCCATTAAGTCAATAGATTTACAAATGTAGTTTTCCCATTTTAGATATTGATGAGTGTGCTGATCCCATTAACTGTGTTAATGGTCTTTGTGTGAATACTCCTGGGAGATATGAGTGTAACTGCCCACCAGATTTCCAGCTGAACCCAACTGGAGTAGGTTGTGTGGGTAAGTGAAAGCTATGTCAAATAACCATGAACCATAGACAGTTGGTCAAGAGGCCTTTTGTACTGATGATAGATTATTGCTAAAGATAGAGGGCCACAATTTTCCTTGTTTTGTATCCCATTCAAAATCAGCGAGGGCAGATTTGGTTCAGAAAATATGAATCTATTGCTACTATTGTATATATAATATCACACTCCTAAATATAGATTTACCAGTGTTAAATGAAATAAACGTAAATTTTTTCTTAAAATACATTTTTCTTCATATACCAGTGTGTGTGTTATTTGCATTATTGATTCCATTTTCTGGATGGGTGCTATGTTCCTGATTTTAGTAACTAAGTTTTAAATCCAAGAGTTCTCTTGGGGCTCTTGCACTTCCCCTGAAGTGGATTTTTCAAAACTTGGCTCCCTGATGTGGTTAAACCTATATCTTGAATGAGAACTGCATGTAGTAGCCATTTGGATTGAAACCAACCTGTGAAAGACACACTTCACTGCAGTTTATGTAATTCCCTCTGGTTTACTCTGGCTTAAAGTAGGTTTATATTTATTTGTCCCTTTGCAACGTGATATGGAAGGATAGTATTGTGGTTACAGTACTTACCAGAAGCAGAGCATTTTAGGTACTAGTGTGATGATGTCACAGACTTCTTGAGTGATCATGGGCAAATCATTTAAGCTTTAAGATTGGAAACAGCACCGAAGGTCTCTTTACTCTGCTTTCTGGGGATGTCTTGGGTTTTTTTTTTTTTTTTTGAAAAAGCATTTATATCTGTAGTCATTTTAAAAATGATTGCAATGTTTGCTATTGGTTTGAGTCAAATAAATAAAGCCTGATTACATTTCTTTAACAAACGTTTTTAATTTCCTTCAGAATGGATTCTGCTGCTCAGCTCTTCCCTCCTTCTGGTTTTCCCTGTAGAATTTAAAGGAGTTCACTAGCATTGCTCAGAGTACCAGGACCAAGCTCCACCCTACAGCTCAGGCCACCAGCAGCAGAACAAGTTGGCAGCTCAGCTTATCCCAACCAATTTATTTTACAGTTTCAGGCTGGGATTTTCAAAGGTACCTAAGGAAGCTAGGTATCCAACTCCCTTTGAATTTGGTCAGATTTGGGTGCCTAACTCTATTAGGTTATTTTTGAAAATACCAGACTCAATTTTTATTCATATTTTGAGCACTTGCAATCGCATTTCAGCATCTAGTTCCCCTGTCCATCTATGAGCTGTGGACTCACTGGAGCACTGTGAATCTAACCCTCTGAATCCTCTGGCACATCACATTTCTACTACGATCCTTCTGGCCTCCCTCAGCCACCCACAGTGGCAGATAGCCCTGCAAGTGCTGAACTGAGGCTGGCTGCAAGGCAGCTTTTCGGAAGCTTCTGAGGGTGAGTTCTGCCCTGCCTGTTGCCAGCTGCCCCTTATTCTGCCAGAACATGGGGGCTTCAGGTGGATCTGTCTTTTGGGGTTCCGCCCTCCTGTGAAGCCAAAACTCTGGCATGGGGAACCTCGAGCAAGAGCTCCAGGATTCATGCAGAAAATGTTTTCAAAGGGAAGGAGGAGCCTATGCAGCCTGTTCAGGTGATAAGTCTTGCAAAACTCCAGAGTCCCACCCCCAAAAACCCAGAAGCCAGCACCCTCTACTGAATAGCTAATTTGTAACTTTAAAAAGCAAATGGGAGAAAAGTCAGAGTTTAAATGTTTTTTTCATTGCCATTCTGAGGAAGCATTTGCTGGGCCTTTCCTCTGCACAAAAACCCTTTCATAGTGTTCTGTGTCAGAATCACTGCCTCTCTCCGAGCCTGCAGCATATCTGGATGTGCACAGAAGAGAAGAAATAACCTTGACTGCAGTCTGCTACTTTTCTGAGTCTGTCTCAGGCATCAGCAGAAAGGCAGTTGCACAGATTCTCACTCTTCTGGTGCAAGGGCTCCAATTCTCTGAGGGGGGAATGAATCTCTTCCTGGCCCCCCTCAACAATCTGGACTCCATGTTATAGCAAATAGAACACTCCAGGGAGTTTGTACCAAGAGCAGAGGTACTTAAGAACTCAATTTCCCATGCAGCTGCACCAGCATAGGATAACAAAGGGTAAGTGAGAAATCCTTTTCCATAGATAAAATTAGATCAGTGTGCTTCTCTGGGAAGCACTTTTTAAAACAAGTACAGCTCTTTGGGATAGAAAAGCAATGGTTCATTAGAAACTCACTAATCGTATAAAATCATTCTCTCTCCTTCCTCATTTTCATTCTCCAGGAGCTCTTCTCCTGGAGGATGGACTATCTGATTCATGCCATGTACTCTAAGGCTGGACACTCAGGAGAGCTTTCTCTCCCTAAGTACTGGAATAATATAACCTGCAAGATAATACCCATAAACAGACAGAACAAAGGAAGAACTTCTCAAAACTAAGGAGAAATATCTTCTCGTCAAGTAAAGTTAAATACAGTGTTTCCCATGCTCTTGTTCTTTGAGGACATCTTAGGATCTGATTGGGAACTGATGGCTAAAATTTACATGTTAAATAAAACATATGGAAATTTCATAAACTGTGGGAACTAGTGTAGGTACTCAAGATCAGTGCAGTCCTAAACCCATGCGAAAAATACATTGTGCACCTTTCAGAAGGGGTTTTTTCAAAAGTTCCCATACACCATATAAAGGAGGGTACTCTACACAAATATTTGAATCTTACCTTTTGAATACAGTAAAAAAGATTCCCTGTGGCTCATTGGTTTAAGGATGGGATATTCACTTTGGGTGTGATAGGACACATCTTCACAGCAGTGTATAGAATATCAATTCTGAGCAGTTCCTTCCTTGTTCTCAATTTGAGCAATGCCCCCGGCTCAGCAGTTACACAGAAGCTATATGTATGCCGATAGATAGCAAAAAAATCAACCCAAACCATTGCAGGCAGATGAGTCCAGAGGTCATGCTGAAACCGAACCCGATTTTCACTTCGAACTCTTCGATATATTCACTGTGGAAGCAAGCCTTATAGGATTGGGAGTTTAACTGGAAGATGAAAAAACGGGTTATGGGACCTCACTAAGAAAAGGAAAGCATCATTCTTCTTCACTGCGCAGTTTGTGCTGCAAAATGTCCCCAGCTTTACTCAAAGGATACCTACCACTTCCCAGTTCTCTTCAACAGCAGCACCTCCATTGGTGTGTCTGAACAAAAACCAAGGAGGAACCAAAATTCAAAGTTCTTCTCAGAAACTATGAAAATAACGTCCTAGGGCCTTGCAAGGCAGTTCATGTGAAGAGTAATCTGAAACCAAAGTAAGAAAAGAGAGAGCCATGGTCATCCTGCTAGATCCAGATTAATTTCTGGATTTGATAACGTCACCCAAAGCACCTGGAGAAAAGATTAGACTAATTGAATCAAAGGCCCATTCTTCATTCAGCTGAGACCATCTCTGATTGAAATTTTTAGCACTAAAATGAAATGTAATTCAGGAATTGTCTGTTAGAGTGATGGGTACATTTCTGGTATCTAGACAGGATTCAACCAGGAAATTTATTCATTTATCTATTCCAGTTTCAGTGTCAGTCAAGATCTGGTTATCTCAGATATATTAGAGTTTCTCTAGGATGCTTTGGACAGAGTCCTACAGCCAAGCACAATAAAAAGACAGGTATAAACCCCTAGCAGCATATTTTAGGTATGAACCCCTAGCAGCTCCTTGACTGAATGTCTTCAGGAGTAAAGATTCATCAGAATGTCCAGAAGACAAACCTGCTCTGAGTCCTGTCTCCACTAAATGTTCTCTCTCTCATTATCTATGTCTGCAGTGCAGCACATGTCAACCCCTAACATCTACATTTACATTTCTATTTGTCCATCAGGGTCTGATTTTATGTGAGGAACTACCTCTAAAAGATGGGTTTCAGAATAAGCACCTTAATCTATATTCCCAGACAAAATTTTAATTATGATGGATTTAAAATTTAGAAGACTGTAAATAAGTTAGGGTAAATACATTACAGGAGTGTTGCAATTATTAAAAAAATCAAGCATTATAAATTCAGAAAATTCAGAGTAGAAGTTAAACTTAAAAGAAATGTAAACATATAATGGTGTGGAAACATACAGTTAGGGTGGCCAAACAATCATAATTCTGATAATTCATAATTCAGAAAATAAATAATAAATCATAATGTCCAGTAGTGACACCATGCAATAACTATATGACTACACATTAAAATATTGTATTGTTTGTGTTCCAGATTAGATTAGATTAAATTTTTTTAAATAGTTTTTTAATCTCTCTTTCTCTCACATCACTTCACTAATGTGGGACTACACAGAATTCCATGATCTACCCTCTTTAAAAATGGCCACCATCTCCCATTGTTGTCAATGGGCTGAGGTCTTACTCTGATACAATCTTTTAAAATGGCCATTGCCTCGTATTCGTCTCAATGAGAGTGAAGCCAGTCTCCCCTCATAATGATGTAGGCATCCTGTGCTGTCAGGAGTAGAGAGGCACACTCATTCCCTTGAGAGCAATGGCAGATAGATGTATTTCTCAAAATGGCCACTTGATGACAGCCTGTGGTTTAAATCCCATTGAGAACAATGGGAAATGACAGTTGATTTAATTCTCTGTATTAAAACATTATTTTCAGGTGAAACTTTCAGTCATGAAAAATAATAGAAGGAAAATTTTACCATTAATCTGAAAAAAAACAACAACAAAAAACCCATTCAAATCTAAACTACACACAAGATTTGAGTTTAAACTATATGGAAGGTTTGAAGAGTCTTCATTATTCAGTTTAGATCATTCAGGACAAAACATGATGGGTGCCCAGTTTTTTAAAGTATCTGTTAATTAATTAACAGACTTCTACAGTCTCAGAAAATAAATTCTGTCCTCAAAGAATAAGTCATGCAGTTGTCCCTTTTATAACAAGAACAGGATGCATTTCTCCTGGGAATAAGATGGTCCTTAGAAGTCCAGAAACTTTTCTGTCCAAAGATCTCCCATCATTTTGTCCCAAATCTCAGCTTCCTTGGGCAAGGTCATGGTATAACTGGACATTTGTAGTGTTCTAAAGATCTCTGCCAGGGCTGTAGGATCACACATTTGCTACAGGCAAGATGTTAAAATCTTACATCTCGTGGTGATTTAGTCATCTGGGAAACTGTTCCATGAGAGAATCAAAAGTCCCTCAACAAGGGCTCTAGTGGTATCACAAAGAGGAAAAGTCTCAGCCTTATCAGAGAAAATTTGCAAGCAGCATTGTGATTCTCATGCAATGCATTTACCAACTTCTACAAAGTGGGTTTCTATTTCTCTGTAGAATAATCCGATCGTGGTAAGATGTGTCATGGGCTGGTTCCCAATATTTAAAATGACAAAACTACTATGGAGGGAATTTACATTTGTCTATTATTCTATTGGCATAGTAAATAGTAATGATTATTATGTTTTATCTCTTCCTCCCTGCTTCTCTGATTTGCCACTTGCTATTTCCCATAGGTGAAGAATGAGGGGAGAATCTATGCAGCAGAATGGAAAATTTCTTGCCATAATTTTCTTTCTGTTAGCAGCGTCCTTCCTCATTCTACCAACCCTAATAGTTGTTTTGATGAAAAGGCTATAGTTGGCAACAATTTTTTTAAAAAATCTAAAGGAATGCTACTGATACATAAATTTCCCTTAAAGTCAGTTAATGCAGTTTCAGATTGGTGTCTTAGTAACCAATTGCTGAAGAGTTTCTACAGAGTTCAAAGCACTCTTCTGGTGGCTTGAGGTGAGGGGGTAGGGTTTTGTCCTGTATCGCCCCCAGGAGCAATTCTGGTCCTCCTCTGAATTCCACAGGGAAGAATCATTGCCATTCATGGAGCATGAGAGGGAGGAGCTACTAACAAAAAGAAAACTATGGTAAGAAGTTTTCCATTCTCCATATAAAAGTCTGGGAATAGTAAAAGTACCACGCCAGCATACACTGTGAAGCTTTGAAGACATGCAAACACTTTAAACTGGCCCCTAAATACTTAGGAAGAGAGAGAAGCTATATTGGCCATCACCTTGCCATTTTTCTTGGTACCCCTGATCATTAACATGCATGAGCTTTTTTTACCTTACCAGTAACTTTAGAAGGATACAGCAGCTCAGGCCTTTCATCCACTAGTAGTGAAGTTTTAATATGATTGTCTGATTGTTCCTTCATCCAGGCTGGAAAGTGCAACTATAGTTGAATCTGTTTTACATGTAGATAATCGTGTTGGCAATTGTTACCTGAAATACGGACCCCGAGGGGATGGGAGCCTGTCCTGCAACACTGAAATCGGCGTTGGTGTCAGTCGGTCCTCATGCTGCTGCTCTTTGGGGAAGGCCTGGGGCAACCCCTGTGAGACTTGTCCCCCTGTAAACAGCAGTAAGAAAATGGTTTTTGTTTTTAATTTTCTTACAAAAAGTGCAAAAATGAAGAAGTACTTATGATAATTTAATGTATAACCATAAACAGACTATAAAAATATCTGGTAAATTACTTCATAAGATTATACTCTAAGAGTCTTATTGTTGAAGGAAGTTTCCATGGTATTCTCAGAGGGGGTGCATAGGCCACAGACCCAGGAGTCAAGCACCCTGAGTTTTATTCCCACCTGTGCCACTGACTCAGTGCCTATTCCTGCACCATTGAGATCAATGGAACCAGAATCAAGCCCTCACTGGGCCTTTGGCAAAACATTTCACTCTTCTGTACCTCACTTTCCCCTGCAAACGTGAATAATGGATAACATTTTCAAACACTTCTAAATAACTTTCACACGTAAGTCACTTAGGTGTTCTTAATATTTTATCCATTAACTGCATTTTTGCAGGTGAGTAATACAAGTAATAATGGTTGGTACTAGCATCATGCTTCTTATCAAGAGAACCCCCAGGGCTTTGTAAAGGTGAGCATCATTGGTAAAATTTTCAAAAACGCCTCAGTAATTTCACCCAGTGATACTTACCTTTGAAAGCACTCAAGGTTTTATGTATGAATAGTGCAATGTAAGTACCAAGCTTAATGTTGTTGTTCTTTATTAAGTTATAATACAGTGTGTTCTAATTGTAATAAATGCTCATCTCAGTTGTACAGTAGTAATAAGTCCTAGGCCCTAGTTAAGCTAGGAACCACTTTCTACTAGATACTATGCAAAGAAGATACAGTCCCTGCCTACAGAAGCTTACAGTTCATTCCAAGTTAAGGCCTCGTGTGTGTGGTTCTGAGTATTACCTTAAGCTCCCAACCTGCGAAGTCAATGTACTTTCTTGACTTTATACACTGTGATTAGTCCAGTGAAGTCAATGGGACTATTTGTAGTAAGTCTTTGAAGATAGGGGTGGTGTTGGGTTAACACAAGTTGAGACAAGGGGCAGGCACTGTATTTTTGTACTGTGTTTGTACAGTGCCTAACATAATGTGGTCCTGGGGTCTTTGACTGGGGCTCCTTGATACTATTGTAATACAGATAACGATGATGATGATGATGACATTAAAAATACCAATGAAATTATAAATTGTAAAAAATATATATTTCTTAATACCAGTGTTTTAGTCTACAAATAAGCAATAGCTTTTTTTTATCCCCCCTAGCGGAATATAATACGCTGTGTCCAGGGGGTGAAGGATTCAGACCAAATCCCATCACTATTATCTTAGAAGGTGAGTTCATCCTCAATAATAGCTATTATGGTTGCAGCTTGACAAAAGGTGACATTTTCAAAAGTCTGTACAATAGGTGGATCATAGGAAGTGTTCACATTCATTGCATTGGAACACCACTTATTAGCATAAATAATACTACAGTGGCAAGTTCAAACTGGTGGTTGTGCGAGCAGTTTTCTCAATAAGGATATTAAAAAACCCATTTGAGTAAGCAAATTTGGTGTTTTATAGATGAAACATATGTATGAAACCTCCTTTATTGGACAGGCCTTTGAAAATTTGACATCCAAAACATTAGAAGACCTACAAAAATTATGGTTTAATCAATGGAAGGTAAATGTTTCTACAAACATTTGTCACAAAGTGGAAGTCTGGTCCCAGTGAATTTCTCATGCATTTTCAGCCTGTAGGAATGCAGAGTTAGATGCCATAAAAAATCATGGAAGCTGAACTCTGTACGTCCGTCATGTTGAAAATGTGCTACAGAATGTGTGGGATAATCACATTCCCTCTTCCCTTTGATAATGAAGTGCATATTTAGAAGCAAAAACCCATATGAGGATTAACAGTTGCTAGTTGGTAACATTCTATTGGATGGTTAAGGTCTCTTGTTTCTTTACATTTCAGAATGAGAATATGGCCTTTTATTTCTTTACAGATATCGATGAATGCCAGGAGTTGCCAGGTCTCTGTCAAGGTGGAAACTGCATCAATACTTTTGGCAGCTTCCAGTGTGAATGTCCACAAGGCTACTATCTCAGTGAAGAAACGCGCATCTGTGAAGGTGAAATGCTGCAGTACCTTCTCCCGCACCAGTGCGCGCACATGTGCAAATATTTTGGTCTTTCAGAGCTTTTACTTTTCTGCTGGTGCAGAACATGTAATTGCATAGAGAGTAATAGATTGCAGACACGTATTCTGTACAAAGAGTAATGATAGCCTTCCTAGCTATTATGATTCCTAATATATTGACTTCTCTCTAGTTTGTAAATAGGAACATACATTGTTTGTGTTACTGACTTTACTGAGTGAAGTTTCCTCGTACATCTGTGAAGTGGGAATCTTTTGGGGGTTCATGCTAGGATTGATCTAAGAACTGGAAACTCCTCAGAGCCTGCTGCTAACCCATCTAGACCCTGCGTGGTACTCCCTTGCTCCCCTTCATCTTTAGGTCCATTACCTTTCCTCCAGGTAGTAGGAGGTGGTATAAGAGTAAGACTCTTTCTGGGTAAGTGAATCAAATCTTAACAAGTTTTATGAGGCATATTGTAGGTTCCCCAAACCTCAGTCCTGCAATATGTGTGTATGGAGCTTGTCAGGACCCATAATCCTCTATTGGCCTTAAGAGACTCTTGACCCACCACCCCTCCAGAAGCTTTAGGTGGCTTATCTCAGGCCCTCCACCTCTATAGTGACTCTCCCTCTCGTCCCATAGGATGCTGTTAGGGAGCCAGCCAAATCTCTCTCCTACCTCTGCAAATATTAGGAATCCCATTCATTTTGACACATCTAAACAGGTTTATTAGTCCCTCACCCAGCTAAAATGTTTAGGTTTGTGAGGGTGATTAAAGCC